>CANTUQ010000105.1:2547500-3047500 GCA_947683425.1 Excoecaria cochinchinensis
TGTACAATGGAATTTACAGCTTAAGTGTTCTTAATGAAAGATTTGAGATAAAGGGGTAAGTTTTGAGTTCTAATTTTTGAAATTTCCTCTTTGTTCAATTAGAAATATTAAGTAATATTCTATATTTTTGATGAGGAAATTGGAGTAATAAAACTATAGAAAGAGTATTGAAGCAAGGAAGTGCAAATATTGAAGCTAATTGGAGCATAGGATGTTCAGGTTTGGGAAATCTATCTTTTGACATATATGTATGTGTGTGTATGGATGATTGGATTTTTCTGATGTTTGATACTTATTTGTCAAATTTGGGTTATTTGTGTTATTTTGTTGTGTGGGTTTGCTAAGTTTTGGTGGGGTTGAGTTTCCAGGGGAAACTTTGCCCAGATTTCATTGGACCTTTAGTGATTGTTTTAGCTATAAGTTGAGTTATAGATATTCAAATTGTGTGAGATCAGTGCCATTGGAAAGATACTTCATATACCTGAAATTTTCTCCAAAAACTGGAAGCTAATTCGTGCTCTAAGAGCCTTGAAAATGTAAAAACCGGGGTGTCTTTGCTTAGACGGGTTCACTAGAGCAGTGTAGGTTGTGTAGTTTATATCTGACGTTATAGATGTCTAATTGATTTGTAATTTATTGCATTTGAAATCTAACATCCTAAGTATCATTTATTAAGCAGGACATTTTGGCTAAAAATGAGTTTTAGAGGTTGGTTTAGGCAGTAAAAAGTTAGGGGTTAGAAGCAGTCTCGTTAGCCCCTTTTTTGTGAGGCACTTGGGAGAAGCTTTTGTCGCGAGCGCGACCCTCGTCATGAGCATGATAGAATCTGATTGTTGAAGGTCTTTCCTCTTCTTTTGAACCTCATGGTTGGTAGGGACTCTTGCCCTTCTTTACCCTGCCCTAAGTTGTGTATTTTGATATGTTTTTCCTCCCAAAATGCATCTGAACTTCCCTAGAATTGTCGAAAACTTATCCATCACCATGTTGAGAGTCTTTTAGAAGAATAAATGTGGCACGTATGTGTAAGATTTATAAAAGTTTGTTGAGCCATTAGTGATTCAAGTCTCGAGCAGGCTTATTTCTAGATAAGAGTTGTATGTGATGTTAAGATTGAATTAAATGATTGTTTTAGGTGTGTAATAAACCAAAATTGAAATGAATCCTTTGTATCTCAAATGGTTTTATATGACTATCTAAATAATGAATGACTCTCGATAACTTGAATAGTCTAAGATACTTGTGTTGAAGTTCTTGAATTTAATGCATGAATTTGGGAAGTAATGTTTATGAAATTATTATGGACATTATAAAAGTAGGTATGTTTTTATGTGAAGTTGTATTCAATTTAGAATTGACAGGAGCGTGATGCTTGGCTCTGTCGCGAGCGCAACAGAGGCCATCTAGCTTTCTGTCGCGGACGCGACTAAGGTCGCGAGCGCGACTCTTCTCTATGCTATGAATGTATGTTGCCGAGCTTTTTGGCATGGGTTTTTACTTAAGCTTTACATATAACATGTTGTGTAAACTTGAATATGTTATACCATATGAACTATAGTTGAAATGAATGTTTAGGAATATGTTAAAATTATGATGGGATTGAAATAAAAAGGTTATGGTTTGTTATATTGTATATGAGCCATTACTTTCATTATAAATGAATTATGCACATGATTATTATGTGACTATAATAAAAGTATGCACCTCAAAAATTGTATTAAAAGTAACATGTACATCATTAATGGAAATAAGTATGTGTTAGCCTCCGTTAGTCGAGTCGTGGATAGATGGGCATGCCTATAGAGTTCTATTAGCTGCAGCCCTCTGTTCTGTTTGGACCCTGATCAGGTCCCTATTAGGATCCTTGCGATCCCCTCTGTATTTGGATCTTGTTTAAGGTCCCCTCTATAAAATGTTTTGCTTGCGATAAATAAAATGGTTTTCGATTCGTACCCGTAAGGTACCGTCACTGTATACTCGTTATCCACCCCTTTTGACTTAGTAAGCAATAAAATGAATAAAAGAATATGAATTATTTGATAAGTTCTGTGAATACTTGCCAAATGGTTATGTGAATGTATATCGGATGCGTTTGATGTTAGATACCATGTGAACTAGTGCTTTACGCACTCCTCTGTTCTGGATCCTTTATGGACACTTATGCGGAAAGGTGTAGCATCTTCATATACCCATGTGTTTTGTATTATAAGGCGATATCTCTTAAATGGAAATAAAGGTATCAAGTAAGGTTGTTCTAATAGGCATGTATGTAAAGATCTTATTTGCATAAGAAATTGTATTGGGACAATGCATGTTATTAATCTATTCAAAATTTATGAGTATGCTTGTTTATATGATGTCTTTGGAGAGAACTGTCAGAATATTTGATATGTATGATTGTTATTGTTGAAAAGCTTAGTAAATGTACCTTGTGAATGTATATATATATATGTGTGTGTGTGTGTGTGTGTGTGTTTATATGTTTAAATGAGAATACAGGTAAGTAATGTTCTGTCTGCCTTTAGGACGTAGGCATGGGTAAGTGAATTGGTAAGAGATTGATGTGCATTGTTTGATGACTATTAATGAATATATTGAATTCGTATCGATTTGTAAGCATGAGATAGATAATCGGATTTAAGAAAGATTTTAGGAATAATTCTGGAACTTGTGTGAATGAAGTTTTTAGTAGAACTACGTGGTTCTGATTCCCCAACCATAGGGATATGTAGGAAGTTTGGAATGACATTCCAAGCTCGAACCAAATCTAAAATCTAAATGTTTTATTCGTTTTGAATAAGTAACAGTTTGAGTAAAATGAAATGATTTAATTTAAGTATTGATAATGTAATTTATATGATTTTGAAATAGTTGTGATAATGGGAGTTCAGAACTTTATATTTTGAACCTCAAATGTATTTCGGAAAATTATGAAGTGTAACTAATTATAGAGCCATTAAGTGATTTAAAGTATACGATAAATTTTGTTTAAAATGTATTTTTGATTAAAAAGTAAATAAGTATTTTTGATTATGGTTTATAAGACGCTAATGTATGGGTAATTACTTAAGTTTCCGGGTATCAAATAATGATATTCGTTTGTAAGAACTTTCACTGGCATTCCTTTATGTTTATAAATATATATGTTGATTTGCATGTGTTTGCCTCGGCAACCACTGTGAGTGGCTGTCCATTATTTGTTTAGCCCGACTAAGCGTTATTTCTTAGCATGGTTGTTGTCCGTGCAGGTTAGGAGATCAGAGTAGCGCAACGGTCCGCTGAGTTTTGGCCAACAAGTCGGTAGAGTTCTAGAAAGTGTTATTTGGATTTCGGAATGTAATTAAGTTTTTGTATTAAGTTATAAAATCTTATAATGCAAACAATGGTATGTGGATGTCATAGATCTAGGATGTGCATGTCTTGAGGTGTGCTTTGAAAAAAATTATTGTTCTAATTTCTGTATTGCCGTGTATGTCATTGTCTGGTAGCACCCTCCACTCACCGTAGCTCTTCTTCCTTCGATACGCTATTTCTAGGGGTTGAGGGTGTTACAGTGCAGGTCGGATGGTGGCCAGGAAGATAAATGTGGTATATCAAATGAGTCACAGTAAACTACACTGCAACTTAACAATAATCAGATGCCTTGCAGAACGGATGGGGGTTAGCAAGGGTATACCGTGTAGGCCAGATAGTGACCAGTAAGATAAATACAGTATATTAAATGCGTTGTAGTAGAGTGTGATGTGCGCGGAACCTAGCAAGGGCCCTCGCTTTGAATCCGCTTTAGGATTCGAGGGACTGGTTTGCGTCTTTTGATCATGGGCGCCATGAGACATCATAGGTGTATTCCTCCTAATAGAACATTGGGGAGGACAACCTAGTCCAATGACACTTAAAGGCACCTTTGAGTCATTTGGAGTCGCCACCTAATTGGCAAGAAATTGGGAAAAAGTCTCTCACCTCTAACAGTCTAAACCAGAGATACGGTGTCCAGAACTTCCCTCTTATTTATGCTTTGCTTAATTATAAATGGGTTTTTAATCTCTTAAAATTATATCTCTCATCTCACGCGATTGATGCATTTAAATTAAATAGCGCATTCCAAGCATACGAAAGCGATAAAAGGAAAGCAATAAAGTAAATAAAGAAAGCAACAAATGAAAACGGTAAACACGCAAGCACACAATTACAATAGAAATAGGGGCAGAATACAACCCCATTGAAAGAAAGCTAAAAACATAAAGTGGGACGGAATACAATCCCCCAAAATTAGATTAAAATTGCCCTAAAATTAATTACAAGGACCCAAAAAATGAACTTAAATTTAAAACACTCACACAAGATCAAGATAAAAAGACATACATAAATCGGGGCATTTATTTTAGGAACAATGGTTCATTTGCGCTTATTGAAGGTTTAGGAACATTGGTTCCTTCGCGTTTATTTGAAGAGGGTTTGAAGAGTCGTTTTGGTCGTTTGATGAAAACGGGGATGAGTGATCCCATTTTTGGAGAAAATTGACTCTTCGTTTTAATTGTGTTGTTTTTTATTATTTGGCTAAAACAAGGGACATTGGTCCCAAATTTATTAGTAAAAATTCCAATTTAATTATAGAAATATTTTTGTGATTTTTTATCTCACGCGTGCATGAATAAACTTTTTACAAACAAACACATAACACAACATAAAGGAAGAGTTGAGAAAGATCTCACCAAAACCTGTGTGACCCTCCACGCGTCGCGACCCATCCAGGGAGTCGTGGGGATGCTTAAATAACCCAACTCAAATTAAATATCAGACAAAAATTGACATCAAAAATATTAGTAATGGTTCTAAAAATCAATCAAGTAAAAACGAAATAAATATTAGGCAAGTCAATTCATAATAATAATAATAATAATAATAATAATAAACATAAAATAAGCATGTAATAATAATAATAACAACAACAACAACAACAATAACAATAACAATAACAATAATAATAATAATAATAATAATAATAATAATAATAATAATAATAATAATAATAATAATAATAATAATAATAATAATAATAATAATGATGAGATAATAACAATAACAATGATAATAACAAATAATAATAATAATAATAATAATAATGATGATAATAGTGAATGAACTTAAAAATCAAATTAAAGCAAACAAATAATATATTAATAGTGATATTAACACATTAAAATGCTAAAAGTAAATAATAGACATGATAATAATAGCAAAAAATAATATTAACAACAATAAATAATATACGAAAAATAAATGAGAACAAGTCCAAAAATATTTACCCTCAGAATTTTTAGATCGGATAAGCGGTGTCTCGATTTGTTTTCCTTGTCGAATTTGTGGTGATAAATATTTGAAAAAAAATGTAGAAATTGGTACCTTAAAATAAATTAAGAGAATATTTTGATAAAAAAATCTTTTTGGTGGATGATTGAGCAAAGGAAATTAATTTTCCAAGCTCAAATCACCCAAGAGATGGATTCTATTTTTTGAAGAAGAATAAATAAATTAAAACTTGGGAGAAAGAAAAAGAACTTAAAAATATTTTGAAGAAATATTTTTTGAAGGAGAAGATGAGTTGCTGGAGAGAAAAATGAAGAAAACCCCCTTGAATAATTGTTGCCATCCCTTGAAAATGAGGGGAAGTTCCCCTTTTAATTTTTGCCTTGGCCAAAAATAGGAAGAGAAAAAAATACCTTAATTTTTAGTTAATCAAAACAAGCATGAAAGTGTGAAAAGCACTGAAGAAAATCAGACTGAAATCGCAGGAAAATGCAGCGAAAACGACGGGGCGAACAGGTGGTCTCGTGGAGAGGAGGGCACGCACGCGCAAAGGGGAGCCCTTCCCCGCGCGTGATGTTGCGCGCGCAGAAGCCATCTCCGCGCGCGCAGCACAGCTGTGCATGCGCAGCTACGTGCCGCGCGCAGCCCTTGCGCGCGCACCAACTTGCCATGCGCGTTGTTGCGCGCCCTATCGGGACCCGCCAGCACACGAAAAACACGAATACGAATAAAAATAAAATAAAATAAAATAAAATAAAAAAAGGAATGAAATAATTAAAACTAAAAATATAAGTCACATAGATAAAAAAAGAAAATAAAAATAAAAATAAAACAAAGGGAGTTTTCAACAAGGGGAGCATTTCTCTGACACCTTCACCAGCAAGTATCGCCTTCATCATTGGGTAATTCTGATCTTGGACCGCCTCGGGACCCGGTGTCTACATAGAGTACACTGCAATTCAACGACAATGATCACGTACCTTGCAGACCGAATGGGGGTTAGCAAGGGTATGCTGTGTAGATCGGATGGTTGTTAGCAAGATAAATGTGGTATATCAAATGGGTCGCAGTAGAGTAAACTGCAACTCAATGATGATCAGATGCCTTGCAGATCGGATAGGGGTTAACAAGGAAATATCGTGCAGACCGGATGGTGGTCAGCAAGATAAATGCGGTATATCAATTGAGTTGTGGTAAAATACACTATAGCTCAGCCACAATGATCATATGTCATGCAAACCGGATGGTGGTCGGCAAGGACACGCCGTGCAGACCGGATGGTGGTCAGCAAAATGATTGCAAAGGGGTCAAAGTAGAATACACTACAGCTCAACGGCAACGATCAAATGTCATCCAAACCGGATGGTGGTTAGCAAAGACACGCCGTGAAGACCGAATTGTGGTTAGCAGAACGATTGCAAAGGGGTCATAGTAGAATACACTACAGCTCAGCCACAGCGATCATATGAGGGCATGCCATGCAGACCTGAAGGTGGTCAGCAAAACGATTGCAGTATATCAAATTGTATAGTAAAATAGACTACAACTCAGTGGCGACAAGCAACGATCTTCAGCACAACAAAAAGGTAAGGATTGCCTTAGGTACGCATTTCTTTCCTTCTTCTCTGAATTTTGGCTTATCTAGGCACTAGTGCACTAGTTTCCCCAAAATTGGGGGCAACTATAGACACCGGGTCCTGAGGCAGGCCAGATCAGGGTTAACCAATGATGAAATTCATGACTGTTCAAAAGTAAAAAGGTTAAAAGTGATGATTTTCTTGTCAAGATTGCTTTTTAGAACAAAAAAATATAAAATATCAAAATAAAAAATAAAAATAAAAAAATGAGTTTGGAAATTATAGTGTTTTAGTCAAATTTGTCTTTAAAAAAAATAATAAAAAAAAATCGACCGCCGGCGCGGTAGCGCACAGCACGCCTCACCAGCGCCTGGCATGGTAGCGCGTAGCACGCCTCAGCAATGCCTGGCGCGCGTGCTGGGCATTCCTCGCCAGGCATGCCCGTCGGTCTCCCCCTGTCCGCCGAAAATGCATTTTTTAGCCCAAAATCGTGATTTTTTTCCCCATAATTGATTTTTTATCTAATTTTTAAAGGATTTTCATGATTTTTCCATTTTTAAAATATAGATAAGGAATATTTTGATTTAATTAAGTATTTTTTGCATAATTAATTAGTTCTTCCATTTTTATTCACATAAATAGAAAAATTTAGAAAGAGAAAAGAGGGGAATTCTTTTAGGTTAAATTTTTATTTTTTCTCTTCTTTTCTTCTTCAATAGAATTCTCTCTACAATTTCTTTTTGAGTTTTCTTCTTCAAATAAATTTCTTAAGATTTTAAAATTCAATTTCCAATCAATAATTTTTTGAGACAAAGAACATAATTATTTGTTCTTGAGAATTTTTCTTTTCTTCCATTATTTTCTTTAACAATAATTTTTCTTGAGACAAAGAAAAATAATTTTTTATTCTTGAGAATTGTTTATTTTTTTAAAATAATTTTTCTTTGTTGAGACGAATAAAATAATTATTTGTTCTTGAAATTTTTTAATTTCTTCCATTTCCTTTTAAAGCAAATTTTCTTTTATGAAATAAAATTTCAATTTTAATTTTTTAATTCTAACTTTGCGGATCAAAGCAAGGAAATTAATCATATTTTTTCCTCCATCGAATCCGAATTCCGAGGGTAAACATTCTAGACTCGATCCCTTATTTTTATTTTCTTTTATTTATTTTTGTTCATATTCAATTAGTCATCATGTAGATCTGTAGATTGATTGTGTATTAATTTATTTTATTCGATCTTAGATATAGATTTAACATTTTTTACATTTTTTTTGTTTTTTTTATTTTATTTGATTATTCATTCTTTGATTATTATTATTATTATTATTATTATTATTATTATTATTATTATTATTATTATTATTATTATTATTATTATTATTATTATTATTATTATTCATGTTTTTATGTATTAATCTATTAATATGTTATTTTATTTGTTTCAATCATGTCATTTAATTTATTTGTTATTCATAATGCATTTTTTTCTTTCATTTTAATTTATTAATTTATTATTTTATGCATTTAATTGATTTTCTTTATTTAATTACTAACTTCAATTTTATTTGTATTTATTTGTTATTCCAATATATGTCTTCCTTTTTTGGGCATTCCTGCGAGAGAATGGGGAGATCCAGGAGACTTGTTTGGTTTTGACTTATTATTTTTATTATTTGTATTATTTTCTTTATTTGGTCTTTTAATTTTATTTGTCATTTAATATGTAATAAAATTACTTATTTTATGCACATTTAAATTAAAAATCACAAAAGTATTTTTATCAATAAATTGAGTTTTTCTAATAAAATAGGACCAATGTCTTAGTTTTCCCTCCAAATAAAATTGTTACTTTAAAAATTATTTTTTGTAAGCATATATGCAAGGACCAATGTCCTCATCGCTAACGAATATCCCGTTTTATGCATGATTTGTGAATCTTTTTATTAGGGGTTGTATTCCGCCTCAAGTTTTATTATAATTTATTATATTTTTATTTACTTTTATTTACTGCTTTCACAAGGTGATTGATCTGCGCTTTAATTTTTGAATTAAAATATATGAGAAAAGGAATGAAAGTTTAAATTCAAAACTCAATTATAACCTTAACCAATGTATGAATAAATGGGAAGTCCTGAACTGTAACACCCCCAACTCCCACACGTAGCATTTTGAAGGGTGAAGAGCTACGGTGAGCAGAAGGTGCCACCAGACAAGGAAACATATGGCAATGTAGAAATCAGAACAATAAAATTGCTAAAATCATAACCTCAAGACATGCATGTCCTAAACCTATGTCATCCACACACCATCATTCGCACTATAAGATAATAGAACTTATTATAACAGCTAATAAATAAAACTTAATTACATCCCAATCAATAACACTTCCTATAACTTCTACAGACTCGTTGGCCAAAGACTCGGCGGACCGCTGCACTACTCTGATCTCCTAACCTGCACGAAAAAACAACCGCGCTAAGCGATAACACTTAGTCGGGATAAACAATAATGGGCAGCCACTCACAGTGGTTGCCGGGGAAAACACATGCAAACCAATATATATATGTACATAAATGAAGAAGGAATGTTGGCTAAGTTATTACAATGAATATCATTATTTTGCTACTGAAACTTAAGTCATTTCACACATTTTAGCCTATTATAATCCATAACAAGAAATACTTATTCACTTTTTAGTCAAAACACATTATACATAAATATACTTTAAATCACTTAATGGCCCTATAGATATTTACACTTCATAAATTCCCGAAATACGTTTAAAGGATCGAAATATAAAGTTTAGGAAATCCCGTTATTACCAATATTTCAAAATCATACAAATTATGCTATAATACTGAAATCAAAACCTTTCGTTTTATCAAACCGTTACTTGTTTAAAACTAAGCAAAACATTTCAATACTCAGGTTTGGTTCGGGCTTGAAATAAACATTCCATACTTCCTATGTATCCCCACGGTTGGGAATTAGAACCACGTAGTTCTTACAGAAAACCTCATTCACCCAAGTTCTAGAATTAATCCTAACTTCTATCTTAAATTAGGTTTCTATCTCATGCTTACTAATCGATACATACTTAATACATTAATTAAAAGTCATCAAACAATGCACATAATTTCTTATCGATATGCTTACCAAGGCTTACGTCCAGAAGACAGATAACATAGTACATACCTGTATACTCATTTAAATATATAAACACATATATATACACATTCATAAAGTACATTTACTAAGCTCTCAACGATATCAATCATGCATATCAAGTATTTCAATAATTCTTTCTAAAGGCATCATGTAGACAAGCATACTCATAACTCTTGAACAGATTAATAATATGCATTATTCACATACTAACTCTTATGCATTTAGGATCTTTGGATACATGTCAACTAGAACAAACACTAATTGATACATTTCTTTTCATTTAACAGATATCACCTTATTATACAAAACATAGGGGTATCCAAAGATACCACACCTTTCCACATAATTATCCATAAAGGATCCAGAATAGAGGGGTGCATAAAGCACTAGACAAATGGCATTTATCACAAATGCATCAAATGTTTATTCACATAATCATTTTGCAAATCATCACAAAACTTATCAATTAATTCACATTAATTTTACTCTTTTAGATGCCTGCAAAGTCATAGGGGTGGATAAGTGAGTAATAGAACACATGGCATTACCCGTGGGTACGATTCGAAAAGCAACATCATATTTTTCTCATTCAAAACATTTTCATATTGGGGATCTTAAACAAGATCCGTACGCATTGAGGTTCACGAGTAACAAAACGGGGACATAATCAGGGTCCAAACAGAACAGAGGGCTGCAGCTAACAGAACTCTATAGGCATGCCTATCTATCCACGACTCGACTAACGCAGGCTAAATTTCCATATTATTATTATTGGTTTCGTCTCAGTTCCACATACATACACATTCTACCAATACACATAACATTCTATCATTTTTATTGGGCACATGCATTCATTTACGTATAAATTCCCCATATGAACATATTAAACACATTTATGTTATTAGATAACATGTCCACATTTAGTCTCAACAATTAATTTACAGTTATCATATTCATTTAGACTTAACGGATAAGTTCACATTTCGTTACACATATACATTTACAACATAATCATGGTAGATCAAATTCTTATATTTCAATAATTACTATGCATGGGAATACATCAATAATTCACATTTTTAATCATAGATGCATAACATAGGTGAAAAACTATGCAAAGAAGAAGTTTCTCAAAAACAGTTTTCAGGCAGAGAGGAGACTGTCGCGATCGTGACAAGAAGTCGCGCTCGCGACAGTAGCCAGACTCACCTGTGGAAAAAGAAACCCATCACGACTCGTGCTCAGAGACATGAATCGTGAAGGAGAACCACTGAGGAAACAAACAAACACAAGAGGGGAGCGGACCAACACGTGCACGACTCGTGCACCAAGTGCACTCTCGTGCACAAGGTGCACGTCTCGTGCACAATGTGCACGTCTTGTGCACTTCCCCTTACTGATCTCTGTCTCGATCGCGACCAGTGTGGCGCTCGCAATAGAATTGGGATTTCCAATCCCTCACCAAAATCTGCAGAACTTCTCTCTCTCAAAATCATATCCATTCAAAACAAACTTTAACGCAATACAAATTGCTCTTTCAAAACCTCATTATTAACACAAAACCCAACTTTTATACACAAAAACACAATTAAATCATGCTATTAACATCATTAAAATCATCAATTAATAACACCAGAAATTTGCTGTAAAAATTCATTCAATCTCTCACTTGAGTTAAAAACTCACAATCAAAACATCCAGACTCAAATTATCTAAAACCCACAACATTAGAACATGTCTAAACAATTTTTAACTCCAAAATTTCCAGAAAATCTACTGAAATCAAAACAATCAAATGTTACACCAAAAACCTAAATTCCCATACCTCAACTCCTTAGCTCATAATAGCTTCTTTAGATGATCTTTCTAGCTCCCAAGCTCGTCCAAATCCTCATCAAAACGTACAAATACATAAAATATAAATCTAGGGTTCCAAAATCCAACTAAGAAAATGAAAGGAAACAAAACTTAGACTTACCTTTCCTCAATAATTCCACACTTAATCCTCTTGAGTTAATCACCTTGATCACTAAAATCTTGGTCTTTGATTTCCAGAGGATTGATGGCATGAAACAAGAAGGAGAAGAAGAACAGAGGGAGAGAATGGGAAAGGAGAGGGCAGATTTCTTCCCTCTCTCTCCTTCTCTCTCCTCTTTTATACTCCTCCTTATCCCCTTGCCACTTGTCACATTCCTATTGGCCCAAAATAGATATTTTTTGTCAAATTTCTCTTTTGATCCTCCAACTCTCATAACCTCATACATTTATACTTATAATTTACTAATCCTTCACATTGGCCCACTCCATTAATTTTATTCTTCCAATCAAATCCTAATTTCATACTCAATAATTTTTCCATTAGCCACACTTATCGAAACTTTTACACTGACTCTTAAATTATCAAATTGGCATACCAAACTGTTCAACGTGCACAACCTTGATCACTACTCATCCCCAATACGCCCAATTCTTCTGGGGCACATTTCGGGGTGTGATAATTCTTCCCTCTTAAAAGACTTTCGTCATCGAAATTCACTTACATCGGAAAAAAATTCAACGACTATACTCCACTTCATTATCATTCTCATTGATCATTTCTACACCATCATATAACACTTATGCTTTACACATGTAACACATACATTTCACTTATTCCTATACACTTCACTTTTAACATACTCATTTGCTTTTACTTATTATCATCACTATACTCTCGAATCACTTCTATTTAATCAACATAACCACATAAATCATAACTTTCTCTTGTCCATAACTAAACTCAAACTCATAAAACTGACTTAACTTAAACCTCATAATTCTTCTCTCATAATCTTACGTCCAAATCAATCCTATTCATCAGAACAATCATTACTTTAACCACCAATCAGAAACCAAAATATATACAGCTCACATATATAAACTACTTAACTTATAACATCTTGCTGCACAATCCTTAATACATTAAAAACATCTGACACATATGCTACTTTCTTTACTAATAACACTTGTGTCTTACTTCAAAACCTTTTCACATTTTCTTACGTCAGATTAAAAAATATTCTTTCTACTTAACTCTAACTATACACAATACACTTTCCTTAATAATTGCCATGCTCTTAAATCAGACACCTAATCTTAATATCAAATACTCATTGTACACCCTGTCAGCTTTCTCTCCATCAAAACACATATGCAAATGCTTCTTATGTGCGATCAAAAGATAATCATGCAATGAGGATGCGATGGTTCATATATGCAGAATAATGCAGAAATACGATTGATGCTATGATAATGCACTTTTCCCATCCCCATAGTTCAATACGCTTTTATTCAAATAATTTTCTAGAGATAGCTGACAGGCATACAGAGCATCACAAAAACCTTACAAAATCCAAGTACTCCTCTATCTCAAAATACCCAAACATCCATTCTCATAAGGTAACCACTTACTAATACACTTCAAAAACTTCTACAGAACCTTCTCTTTAAACATCTAGTATCAAACAAAATTCCTAACAGAATCTCTGATAACTCATCCAATGAACACATCCCAAATTCACACATACACACATAACAATACAGGATAGGTAGATTGGGATCTACCGAGCTAATCAATTAACTAAACACTTTATCGAATCGAGAAATTCCTATTCCCAACTCATACCTGAAAAACAAAATCATCCGCTTTGGCCAATGCTAAACTATACAGATACACTTCAAATCACCTAGTCAACCAGAATCGACTAAACCAGAGCTCTGATACCAAATTGTAACACCCCCAACTCCCACGCGTAGCATTTAGAAGGGTGAAGAGCTACGGGGAGCAGAAGGTGCCACTAGACAAGGAAACATATGGCAATACAAAAATCAGAACAATGAAATTGCTAAAATCATAACCTCAAGACAGGCACGTCCTAAACCTATGTCATCCACACACCATCATTCGCACTATAAGATAATACAACTTATTACAAAGGCTAATAAAAAAAACTTAATTACATCCCAATCAATAACACTTCCTATAACTTCTACAGATTCGTTGGCCAAAGACTCGGTGGACCACAGTGCTACTCGGAACTCCTAACCTGCACGAAAAAATAACCGCACTAAGCGATAATGCTTAGTCGGGCTAAACAATAATGGGCAGCCACTCACAGTGGTTGTCGGGGCAAATACATGCAAACTAATATATATATGTACATAAACGAAGAAGGAATATTGGCTAAGTTATTACAACGAATATCATTATTTTACTACTTAAACTTAAGTCATTTCACGCATTTTAGCGTATAATAATCCATAACGAGAAATACTTATTCACTTTTTAGTCAAAACACATTATACATAAATTATCATATACTTTAAATCACTTAATGGCCCTATAGATAGTTACACTTCATAAATTCCCGAAATACATTTTAAGGATCGAAATATAAAGTTTAGGAAATCCCATTATTACTAATATTTCAAAATTATACAAATTATACTATTAGTACTTAAATCAAAACATTCATTTAATCAAACCGTTACTTATTTAAAACTAAGCAAAAAATTTCAATACTCAGATTTGGTTCGGGCTTGAAATAAATATTCCAAGTTTCCTACGTATCCCTATGGTTGGAAATCAGAACCACGTAGTTCTTGCAGAAAACTTCATTCGCACAAGTTCTAGAATTAATCCTAACATCTATCTTCAATCCGGTTTCTATCTCATGCTTACTAATCGATACGTACTTAATACATTCATTAAAAGTCATCGAACAACACACATAATTTCTTACCGATATGCTTACCCAGGCCTACGTCCAGAAGACAGATAACATAGTACAAACCTGTATACTCATTTAAACATATAAACACATATATATACACATTTATAAAGTACAGTTACTAAGCTCTCAATGATATCAATCATGCATATCATGTAACACCCCGTTACCCCCGTTGGAAGGATACCGAGATGTCACGCGCACAAACACATATACGAATCCAAATACACACACTTATAAACAAAACCAAGATGAGATACAATAAAACATTTAATTAAAATATAGTAAGTCTATATAAAAATACATATAACTATATCGTTTTACAAAAAAATAGCTTGTAGCATAAACATCTACAAAATAGTTGTTCCATTACAAAAAGTACATTTTCCATAATCAAATCCATATGCAAAAATAGGTAAACAACGGAAGACACAAAATAAACTCCATCCAAAGACTTCTAGTGGCCGACCTGCAGATGTCCGACTCCAAAAGGAACTCGCCACCTACACGGGAAAGAACCCGTGCTAAGCGAAATCGCTTAGTGGGCAGAAACAGACAAACAACAACATATATATATATATATATGTAGATAATTGCAATAAAATACGTAAGTGATAAACAATATGCATGACTAACCATGTAAACCAACATATTCAAGTATAAACTATTATCTATAATCATAAGCATGTACACAATATAAAGCAATTATTCATGTTCACCAAGTTACCTTTATCATATTACATCTAGTTGCGTCACTCGAATATAAACATGTAACATGTGCTCAAATTACATACTAATGACAGCAACAAATACAATTAGTCCCATACATTATAGCCCAATATTCATTAACTAGTGGATACGGGAATTTGATAGTGATTGGACACAATATCCAACTTATAGAGACATAAGTCTCGAATCAAAATATATATATATATTTCATGTGGAGACCGAAGCCTCAAAACATGTGGACCCATTTGGGGTCTTCGTATTTCATATATCGTATAGCAGCTGCACTCATACATATACTTATACCCTAGATAAGCGCTTATCTTATCCACTAACTATGACTAATCAGGCTCAAGAATATATAATGCCTCCACATACTAAGCTCATTGTCATATAGTAGTGTATATTATAAAAGTAAACATATAATTTGTGCATACATGTATAATACTTTTAAACCAAGACATATAAATCATTTACCACTGTAATCAAACATAAACTCCCAATTTAGTGACTCACATACATTTACATCACATACATAATAGTCATATATAGGAAAAACATTCATTATCATTTAGCTTATAGTTAAAACCTCATAACACAAGACAACCATATCTTACATGATCATAAGTATTATAATATGATAAACTTATTAACTATGAACCCATAATAAAGACAAAAATACAAATTACCCATAAAAACATCTCAAAAAGAGGAAACATGGTTTACACGGTGTTATGGTTCGCCCCTACCGTCGTGTAAAAGCTGGAAATAAACTTCCAGTCACGATTTACACGGCGGTATGGAGTACCCCTTACCGCCGTGTAACACGACGGGTACAAAATTCTCACTTACCAGCAGCGTTTTACACGGCGGTATGGGGTAACTCTTACCGCCGCGTAACACAACGGACACATAAACTTCACAAACCAGAGGCATTTTACACGGCGGTATGGGTATTCCTCACCGCCATGTAAGACGACAGACCCACAGAAACTAAGGAACAAGCTTACCTTTTGAAACCCAAAACAACCACAATCAACTCACATGTATTTAAAACTTATTCTTAATCTCAAAATCATACCTGAAAGCTTAAATGATTTACCAAAACATGCTCATCTAACATCCAAATATGACATTTAACCATTTTTATTAACAATCATCAGATATTAAAATCCTTTACATCTCCACTACAAATACAAATCAACTAAACATGCAAACTTAAATTAATCACAGCATTTAAGTCATATTCACATACTCTAACAATCATGCATTTCTATACTTAAAACTTACAAACAGCCTCATCATTTAAACTCAAAATAAGAACCAAAGTGAGGATGGCAAAACACTCCCAATCACAACATCCATAAAAAAAATACAGCTCCCAAACCTGTTACAGAGTTCAAACTTCCACTATCATCTTCAAGCCTCTAACTTTCCTTTTCCTTTATCCTTCCTCTTCTCTTTAGTAGCTTGCAAAAATCCAACCAAACAAACCATGTTCAGAAAACTCACAAACGAAAAACTCATAATCCAAAACAAACCGTAAGAGGAGGAGAAGAAGAAGAAACCCAAACCAGTTACTTACTTCTTGAATCCCTTCAAAGCTCAAAACTCTTGCTCAACCATCAAACAATAACACATGAAAAGCAAGGAAAAGCAAAAATGGAGAAGAGAAAGAAACATGAGAGGGCAAGGAAGTGGGCAAAAGCTGATGGTTTCTCTAGGAAGCCAAATTTCTGCCTTTCCTCTCTCCATTCCCTTTCAAATCCCCATTAATGCACCCACCAACTTTGTCCACTTGGCAGCCATGCATTGTCTCCTACATAACTTTCTTTGACTTTTACATTTGGTCCTTGTTAACTCTCTTTTAAGCCCATACTTAATTACCACTTGGTCACTAATAAAAATTCTTCCACTTAATACTTATAATTCTTTTCAATTAAGTCCTCCTTTCACTTATTATAATACCCATTTGTCCTTAACTCACTTGTATAAATTACCAACATACCCATATTGTTTAATTAAAATTACTAATTTCCAACTAGGCCACTTTTGGGGTGTGACATATCAAGTATTTTAATAATTCTTTCTAAAGGCATTATGTAGACAAGCATACTCATAACTCTTGAACAGATTAATAATATGCATTATTCACATACTAACTCTTATGCATTTAAGATCTTTGCATACATGTCTATTAGAACAAACACTACTTGATACATTTCTTTTCATTTAACAGATATCGCCTTATTATGCAAAACATAGGGGTATCCGAAGATACCACACCTTTCCACATAATTATCCATAAAGGATCCAGAATAGAGGGGTGCGTAAAGCACCGGACAAATGGCATTTATTACAAATGCATCAAATGTTTATTCACATAATCATTTTGCAAATCATCACAAAACTTATCAATTAATTCACATTAATTTTACTCTTTTAGTTGCCTGCTAATTCATAAGGGTGGATAAGCAAGTAACAGAACACATAGCGATACCCTTGAGTACGATTCGAAAAGCAACATCATATTTTTCTCATTCAAAACATTTTCACATTGGGGATCTTAAAAACGATTTATACACATTGAGGTTCGCGAGGAACCAAACGGGGACCTGATCAAGGTCCAAACAGAACAAAGAGCTGAAGCTAACAGAACTCTATAGGCATTCCTATCTATCCACGACTTGACTAACACTGGCTAAATTTCCATATTATTATTATTGGATTCTTGTCATTTCCACATACATACACATTCCACCAATACGCATAACATTCTATTATTTTTATTGGGCACATGCATTCATTTACGTATAAATACCTCATATGAATATATTAAACACATTTATGTTATTAGATATCATGTCCACATTAAGTCTCAACAATTATTTTACAGTTATCATATTCATTTAGACTTAACAGAGAAGGTCACATTTCATTACACATATACATTTACAACATAATCATGGTAGATTAAATTCTTATATTTCAATAATTACTATGCATGGAAATACATCAATAATTCACATTTTCAATCATAGATGCATAACATAGGTGAAAACAATGCAAAGAAGAAGTTTCTCAAAAATAGTTTTTAGGCAGAGAGGAGACTATCGCGATCATGACAAGAAGTCGCGCTCGTGACAGTGGCCAGACTCACTTGCGGAAAAAGGAACCCATCACGACTTGTGCTCAGAGACACGAATCGTGAAGGAGAACCACAGAGGAAACAAGAAAACACAAGAGGGGAGGGGACCAACACGTGCACGACTCGTGCACTAAGCAAACAATGTGCACGTCTCGTGCACTTCCCCTCACTGATCTCTGTCACGATCGCGACTAGTGTCACGCTTGTGACATAATTTGGATTTCCAATCCCTTGCCAAAATCTGCAGAACTTCTCTCTTTCAAAATCATACCCATTCATAACAAACTTCAACACAATACAAATTGCTCTTTTAAAACCTCATAATTAACACAAAACCCAACTTTTATACACATAAACACAATTAAATCATGCTATTAAAATCATTAAAATCATCAATTAATAACACCAAAAATTTGTTGCAAAAATTCGTTAAATCTCTCACTTGAGTTCAAAACTCGCAATCAAAACATCCAGACTCAAATTATCCAAAACCCACAAGATTAGAACATGTCTAAATAATTTTTAACTCCAAAATTTCCAAAAAATCTACTGAAATCAAAACAATCAAATGTTACACCAAAAACCTAAATTCCCATACCTCAACTCCTTAGCTCCTAATAGCTTCATTAGATGATCTTTCTAGCTCCCAAGCTCATCCAAATCCTCATTAAAACATACAAATAAACAAAATATAAATCAAGGGTTCCAAAATCCTACCAAGAAAATGGAAGGAAACAAAACTTAGACTTACCTTTCCTCAATAATTCCACACTTAATCCTCTTGAGTTAATCACCTTCATCACTATAATCTTTGTCATTGATTTCCAGAGGAAGGATGGCACGAAAGAATAAGAAGAATAAGAAGAAGAAGAATAAGAAGAATAAGAAGAAGAAGAAGAACAGAGGAAGAGAACGGGAGAACGGAAAAGGGGGGGTAGATTTCTGCCCTCTCCCTCCTTCTCTCTCCTCTTTTATACTCCTCCTTTTCCCCTTGCCACTTGTCACATTCCTATTGGCCCAAAATAGATATTTTTTGTCAAATTTCTCTTTTGATCCTCCAACTCTCGTAACCTCATACATTTATACGTATAATTTACTAATCCTTCACATTGGCCCACTCCATTAATTTTATTCTTCTAATCAAATCCTAATTTTGTACTCCACAATTTTTCCATTAGCCACACTTATCGGAAGTTTTACACTGACTCTTAAATTGTCAAATTGGCATACCAAACTCTTCAACGTGCACAACCTTGATCACTACTCATCCCCAATATGCCTAATCCTTCTAGGGTACATTTCGGGGTGTGACATGAACCTTCCCTGGTTTTAGGCTCAACGAGGTTAGACGAACCATCCCAATGTTCTATTGGGGTGGAAACTCCAAAATATCTCTTGCTGCCCAAGATAGACCGATGTATGTTATTTTAGGCTCAACGAGGTTAGATGAACCATCTTAATGTACTATTAGGATGGGAATTCCAAAATACACCTTATTGTCAAAAATAGATGCATGCGCTTGTCTTAGGCTCACCGAGGCTAGATGAGCTTTCCCAATATTTTATTGGGTGGCGACTCCAACACACCTCATTGTTGCCCAAAATAGATGCCCTTGTAATCTTTATAAGTCTTATGAACCTCCCCCGAATGCCCTAAAAGTGGGTCTTCAGGTCCACCAGGTTTGGCACGCGTCACACCAAAGTTAAACCATTTTGGCCCACTATAAAAGCAATTAGATGGTGTGACGCGCGCCGAACTGCGACCCCTTTTTTCGAGAAGGCCTGCTTTTAGGGCTCGAGGGATGTTAGTTCGAGTCATTCGATCTTGGGTAACATGAGACATTTTGGAATCTCCACCCAATAGACCATTGGGAAGGTTCATCTAGTCTCATGAAACATTTAGGCACCTTTGAGGTATTTTGGAGTCGTCACATAATTAAGAGCAATTGGGAAACGTCATCTAACCTCTATGGTCTAAAGTAGAGAGTAGTTCGGAACTCCACTCTTATTAATGTCTTGATTAGTTATAAATGAGTTTTTAGATTAGAAAATTTCATCTCTCATCTCACACGATTAATACATTTATTAAAAGCGCAATTCAAGCATCAAGAAAGCAGTAAATGAAAGCTATAAATAAAGCGGTAAATAAAGCAATAAACAAAGCGGTAAACACGCAAAGCCATATCATTGCAAAATAGATATTGGGACAAATACAATCCCCCGAGTAGAAAGAAAAGCTAAACAAAATTGCCCCAAAAATAATTAATTATAAGGGCCCACAAGATATATATAAACATAAAATTAAACAATCAAGCAAAATCAATCAAAAGAGATTACATGCATAAATCAGGATATTTATTCAGTTTAGGAACATTGATTCCTTCATGCTAACGTAAAAGGGGATTGAAAAGTTATTTTGGCTATTGGCTTGAAATCCGGGATGAATTGCTCCCATTTTGAGAAAATTTATCTCTTCGTTTTAATTCATGACATTTTTACATTCGTTGGCTCAAATCGAGGACATTGGTCTTAATTTATTAATAAAATCCCAATTTAATTATAAAAATATTTTTATGATTTTTTATCTGACACGCATATAAAATAAAGCTATTTTATTTTATAAACAACACAATCACACAAATAAGGGTTAGGTAGGGTCTCGCCCAAGTAATGTAGTCTCCTAAGCATTGTGACCACTCCACTTAGTCACAAAAATGCTCACACAAGCAAGATCACATTTTAAGCCCAAATAAAAAAATAAGAACAAAAATATTAGTAATAATTCTAAAATCTAGTAAATAAAAATAACAATAAAAATAAGGGAAATATAGAATAAAATTAACACACATACAATGAGAATTCAGAAGTCATACAAAACTAGCCATGAGATAATAATAATAATAATAATAATAATAATAATAATAATAATAATAATAATAATAATAATAATAATAATAATAATAATAATAATAATAATAATAATAATAATAACAATAATAATCATAATAATATTAACTAAATAAATAAGGTGAGTGAGTAGAACAAATAAACATACAATCAAAACAAATAATATTCAAACACATAAATGATTATCACAAAAAAATCATATTCAAAAGAACAATAAACCTGATTTTCCACACTCAAAATCATACATTTTATCCATTTTCATGCCAAAAATAGAATAAAGATTGGGAAATCATGGTAAGAAAAATAAATTCCAACTCCAAGAACACACATTTATCAAGTCATTGTTCACATATTTATCAATACCATGAAAAATAAAATAAATTAATAAAATAAAATGAGATAGTAAAAATGGATCCAAGAATCTTTACCCTCGGAGTGGATAAAACGGAAGCAAGATGTCACAATCCAGTTCCCCTTGTCAAGATTTAAAATCAAACTTAAAAGATTCAAAAAACCTTAAGTTTTTATCTCAAAAAAACTCAAGAACACAAAAGCTTAAAAATTGTGTTTTTGTTGTTTGATAAGAAACCCAAGCTAGGGAAATTGATTTTCCTTCCTCAAATTAATCCAACCTCATCAAACATTTTCTAGATCTAAGAAAATCAAAGAACCCTAGCTCTCTCTTTGGATTACGTGTATGTCTAGATGCATGTTTTTGGTTGAGTAGTGAAATTGGATTTGTATGCTAGTGCTATGATGATGATGATTTGCATGTTATGTTGAGATGAATGAGCATGGCTTTTGCATGAGTTGTTGGGTTTTATTAGTTGCTTTGATTTTCAAGTGTTTAAGTGTATGATTGTTGTGTAAATTATGTTTAAACATGATTATGAGCATGTTTTGAAGGCTTTACAGTGAAGAGGTAAGGGGTTATGTTTGATTGAGTGTTTGTGTAACACCCCCATCGTCGCCCCCGTTGGAAGGGCGCCGGCGGGCGCGCTACCCGACGCTCACTCACATACTTGCACACATACAATAAGCGGAAGCACACATTCATACAATGACAACATACGGAAGTACAGCGTAAATTAAAACTTTAAAGAAACAATAGCTGAACAAACATTAACTCACATACATACATACAATCATTTAGCGGAAGCATAAGGCGAAAGATAAAATGAAGGAACAATTGAAAACCTAATTACAATAAGATCCTTACATAACAAAACACATAAGCAAAAAGCTACAAAAATTATAGAATCCGAAATACAGGAGCTGGAAACAAAATAACAAAACACTTCTAACTCCTATATGGCCGACCCTGCAGATGCTTGACTCGAACCGAACCAAAACCTGCCACCTACACGGGAAAAGAACCCGTGCTAAGCAATAAACGCTTAGTGGGGAGAACACACAAGCAATATGGATGACCATTCACAATGGTCGTTAAGGCATAACACATGCAAATGGCATATGCAGACATTCATATCACATATATAATCACGCTTGCATATTAAAGACATTCATTCGGACACTCATATCCATATCCATATACTCATGTCGAAAACAACTAAGGCAGACAGAATACCATACACAATACAAGTATTATCATGCAGAACTACATACAATCTCACACGCATATACTTACTGAGGTATCAGATATCAGTACCTTACCGTGCGTAGTCACATGAGATTTACACATGCAATTGACATATCCAAGTACCCATACCTTAACTGAAAACCCATTCGCATGTTATACGATTCCCACATAATAACGCACCGAAATATCATGCCAAGAACACTAGCTATCGAAACATACTTTTGTCATACCATAGTACACACACACACACTGGCCGAAACCCAAGGAAAGACGTCAAAACACCACACTTCCACTGCGCAACTTTATTATATAAAAGATCATGCCATGAAACGTAGACACATGACAACGTGCCGAAGATACTACAATAGTTGAAACCAAAGGAACATATAGCAAAATATTACATCCAGAGCATACACTAGTTCACATGCTACCATAATAGTTAACGGCACAAAATCACATTCATATACATACTAAATAACCATATCTGTCACACGCCAAATTGGGCTTAGTCGGACTTGGCAAGCTAAGTCCCAAACCCAAAATTCAAAGAGGTTTGGGAGCTCTGTGTTCTTCATTTTCATTTTTGGGTGACAACTCTTCCCTCCTAAAAGAATTTCGTCCCCGAAATTCACTTACACCGAAAGAATTCCCAACACCACACTCCAAGTCTTCAACAAACTCTTACACTTCACTTTCAAACTAATCACTTGCTTACACTTATCGCCATCGCTATACTCTTAAATCACTTTCTTATATTCAACTCAAAGACGTTCACCAGAATAATCATTACTCAACTGCGCATCAGAAATCAAAGCACAAACATTTCACACATAAACCATTTAACTTTCACCGATAGCTACTCAAATCCTTTAATACTTCAAAGATGTTTGTCATACATGCTGTCCTCTTAACAATACTTCTGTTAAACTCCAAAATCTTTTTACATTCACTTGTATAAGATTCTGAAATATTTCATGTACACCTTGTCAGCTTTCTCATAATCAAAATGCATATGCAAATGCTTCTTATGTATGGTCAAAGGGATGATAATGCAATGAGATTGTGATGTCTCATATATGCAGAGTGATGCAGAAGAAATGCAAATGATGCTATAATGATGCACTTTATTCCATCCCCATGATTCAATATGCTTTTTATTCAAATACTTTTTCTGGAGATAGCTGACAAGTGTACAGAGAATTACCAAAACCTGACAGAATCCAAACACCCTTCAATCTCAAAATACCAAAACAAACTTTACTCAAACATATCAAAACAAACTTACCGGAAGGCTCTACAGGCTCCATCACTTCACTGTCGTGCGCAACAAATCATGATGGCACACGGGTGGTTCTAAGCAGTTCCTCTACATCCTTTCTAGCTTACCAAGCTAGATTTTCACTCGTCTTCTTAGGACAATCGACTATCTGATGTTCTAAACTGCCACATCTGAAACAAGCACCCGTGAGTTTTCGATACGGACCCTGATGTCGCTTTTGACAGTACTGGCATATCGGCGGTATCCACCTCTTCTTACACTTGTCATAGTATTGCTTCTGACATTGTTGACACATCGAAGGTCCTCGATTCCTTTTTCCTGCCAGCACTTCTCTACCTGATACCTTCCTCTTCGGAGGTGCACTTCGAACAAAGCCTTGTGTAATCCGACGAGCAGTCAGTCTATCCAATATCCAAATAAACCCTTGCACTAATATCCTATCATCAGAAACAAGACCGGAATTTCCAACAGAAGGATGCTCGGACACATTCTAACCAGCACTGACTGGGTTCACACTTTCTGTTGTCTCGCCCACATTCCCACTAGGATCAAATTCCATCAAGACACGACACAAGATAAGACACATCTGCATTAGGCCATGACACGAAATCGACTCTCATGCAAAGACTCAACACATAAAAAATAAGACAACCAGAACCACCAAACCTGGGCTCTGATACCACAAACTGTAACACCCCTATCGTTGGCCCCGTTGGAAGAGCGCCAGCGGGCGTGCTACCCGACGCTCACTCATTGTAACACCCCGAAACCACCCTAGTAGAATGAGCCTTGTGTGTGTATAAATATGCATGGTTTATATTAAGCATGTGTTTATTTTGATTAAATTAATTGTTCTTATGCTTTAGTTGGGTTGTGTTTTGGTGTGAGTGAGTGTATGGGAGTAATGTGTGAGCAAGAGATTAGTCTTGGGTGTGTTTTGATGGATGGGATTTAGGTGTGGTTATTAGGTGGCCCTATGAAGAGTTGACATGTGGCAAGGATAAGTCAAAGAGAGGATAAGTATTGGAAGAGAGAGAGAGAGATAACTCAGCTAAACCCCATTTCCTCTTCACGCTTCTCTTTCTTCTTCTTCCCTTTCCCATTGCTTTGCTTCTTCTCTTCCTTTCTTCTTCATTTCTTCTTGCATTCTTCCTTTTTGCTACAAATTCAAGTGAGTTTGGGGTAGTTTAAGCTGGTGTGGTAAGTGTTGGGGTATTGATTTTCTTATTTTTTTCCTTATCTTGCTTTAAATGAGTTTTGTAATTGTAAGTTAAGATTTTGAATTTGTTCCGTGTTCTGGGTTTTGTGGTTCAGAGCATCTTCCTAAGGAATCCAAGGGCAAGGAGATCGCGAGTGGTAGTGGAGTTCGAGATTGAGATGCACTATTTTGAGGCTTGGGAACATTTGTGTAAATTGTGCATTTTTGGGTATTTCGATGATTTTTATGTTATGATTGAAATTGATGAGTTTGATTGTGTGTTTTGACTTCTTTGAGTTATGGGTATGGTTTAATTTGAGTTGAAAACTATGGGTTGTGAAGGATAGAGTTAAATTATGGAAATTATGCATGTTTGCCTAGAAATTTCTGGTTTGAGAACTTTGGGGTTTGATTGTGTGATTTGTTTGATTTGATGATAATAATGTGTTCAAATGGTATGTGTTATGTTGTGTGTAATAGTTTGAGTGAAGGATTTTATTTAGAACTGAGTTTTGGAACCATGTGAGTGAATGGGTGAAAATGGAGAAGGAAATTCTGCAGATTTTAGCGTTGGGAGTGGAAATCCTGACTCTGTCGCGAGCGTGATGATGTTGCGAGGTCGCGACAGAGCTCGGTGATCTTTGCACCTTCGCGCATGCCGAGCAGTGAGCGACCGGGCGTGCGCAGCGGGAACTCCCTGTCGCGAGCGCGACATCGTCGCGATCGCGACAGAGAGCTCATTATTTGGCCAAGCTTCTGTCGCGAGCGCGCGCAGGTCGCGATAGCTCGTGCGGATACTCACTGTCATGAGCGCGACAGTAAGATGTGTTTCGTCTCCATGTGGACGCGAGGTTCGCCGCGAGCGCGACAGGAGACTAACTTCGCCTCTGTCGCGAGCGCGACACCCTTCAGCTTTTCTTTTTGACTTCTCTTGTATGAATGTAAGATTTAACTTTCTAATTTGCATTACTTCTACAAGTATGTATAGTTTATTTATACATATATGAATGTGTTTATATGCATCTTATATCCTGAATAAATCATGTCGTAAACATATGTTGTAAATTGAAATGTGTCTTGGATTAGCTAGTGTTGCTGCAGCTAGTGTATGATTTGGACCCTGATCAGGTCCCCCGACTGAATCTTTGTGATTCCTCTATACTGAATCTACGTGAAAATGCTTTTGGAACAAAATTAAAAGATTGTTTTGATACACTCGGGTATCCATGTGTTATGAGAATACTATTAATATCTTCGGATATCTACGCGTACTCGTTATCCACTGTTTTGATATAGTAGGTGCAACAGTGTTATTGTTATTTCATGTGAATTTCTGAATTATTGCTTATTGGGAATGTTATGATTATAGTGCTGTTATACGTTAAGTTAACTTATGATATCTTGATATGCAATTATACAATTCATTTGTGATTATCTGTTAACGCCACTATGAGTGGCCGTTGTGCATCTTCGTTTTCCCCACTAAGCAATTTCGCTTAGCACGGGTGTTTTATCCATGCAGGTGTGGAAGGTTTTGAAGGGTTAAATCGAGGTTTTCGCATCAGCAGGGCCATCACAACTAGTGGATAGAAGAATTTGCAGTTTAGGCCTTGTATTCTTTTTTGTATGTATTATAGTCCTATACTTTTGAAACTATGTATAGAATCCTTTGTAAATCGTTTGGACATTTATTATATGTAATTATTTGGTCGTGCTGAGGCACTTCGGTATCTTTTTGAAATGTGTAAAACAGCCTTTATTATATTAATGTAATGCAATATTTTGATTTATGACTCTTTCTCTCATCAGTTGTGAAATTTTAAATTACTCATTTGTATATGTATTCAATGTATTATTGGTTCTATTTGTGTGTCTGTGGGTGGCAACCCTTATCTAGCGGGGACCTTCATCCTCTTCCTAGGGTGGAGTTCTCTACGTATAGGTAAGGGGTGTTACATTTTGTGGTATCAGAGCAGTAGGTTTAGACGTTTCTGGGCTAGAGTATTATATAGAGTCTGTTAGAGTTGTGTTGGCCTGATGCGAATTGTGCTTTATGTGTTGTAGCTATGGAGTCTATTCGTGGATCGCTTGAGGGGTCAGCCGAGAGTGCAAATCCCCAAGAGCAAGATCCCTCAGTTTCAGGTTCGACTCAACCTCCTAGGGTGCCACCTGATGTTCCTGCGGTTCCCTTTGAAGTAATGCTTAAGATGTCCCAAGATATGGCTTGGGTGCTTGAGAGGGTAACTGCACCTAGGGCGCCTATTGAGAATATGAGAAAGTATAGAGCGGAGGACTTCTTGGGTACTAGTTTAGATGAATCAGAGAAGGCCGAGATGTGGATTGATAAAGTGAAGCGGGTGTTAAGGGAAATCAGATGTCCGCCTGATAGAGAAGTGGAATGTGTAGTATCTCTGTTGCAAGGCTCTGCTTATGATTGGTGGAGGTTTGTGCTTAGTCAGCCTCAGCTTCCTGAGCCTTTGTCATTGGAGTTCTTTGAGAAGGAACATGAAGAACATCTCCGTTAGGTATTACAAATGTTGAGAAATCACCGGCTTTATGCTAAACTCAGTAAGTGTGAGTTTTGGTTAAAGGAAGTAACTTTTCTAGGACATGTGGTTTCAGCTGAAGGTATTCGGGTTGACCCATCCAAAGTGGAGGCAATTGTGAACTGGTTACCGCCTAAGAATGTGCCAGAAGTAAGAAGTTTTCTGGGTTTGGCTGGTTACTATAGGCGTTTTGTCAAAGGATTCTTAGTAATAGCTTCACCTTTGACTAGACTTCTCTGGAAAGAAGTTAAGTATGTTTGGTCTGATAAATGTCAAACGAGTTTTGAGCGGTTGAAAGAGATGTTGATCAAGGCTCCTGTGCTTACACAGCCTTTGTCGGGTAAGGAATTCATTATGTATAGTGATGCTTCTGGAGTGGGTTTGGGTTGTGTTTTAATGCAAGGCGGCAAGGTAATTGCCTATGCTTCCCGACAGTTAAAACCTCATGAGAAAAATTACCGGACACATGATCTAGAGTTAGCAGCGGTGGTGTTTGCACTTAAGGTGTGGCGATATTATTTGTATGGAGAGAAGTGCCGAATCTTCACTGATCATAAGAGTTTGAAGTATCTGCTAACTCAGAAAGAGTTAAACTTGTGGCAATGAAGATGGTTAGAATTGTTCAAGGACTACGACTGTATTATTGACTACCATCCAGGCAAGGCAAATGTAGTGGCGGATGCTCTCAATAGAACGTCAGTTTCAGCTCTATCTGTTAATCAAGGTAGGTGGAGATTCGATTCAGAGGAAGCATTGATTGCTCAATTAAAGGCTAGACCATGTTTGAGGCAAGTGATAGTGGATACTTAGTTGCAAGACCATGTGTTACAGCGAGTTTGTCAATCAGTAAGAGAAGGTAACCGGACAGAGTATTCAGTAGACAGTGAGGGAGTGCTCTGGCATGGTGATCGATTGTGTGTACCGAATGTGGATGATGTAAGGAAGAAGCTTTTACAAGAAGCTCACTCGTCAGTCTTCACTATGCATCCAGGTGGAGATAAAATGTATTGAGATCTCAAGCAATTTTATTGGTGGCCGGGTATAAAAAGGGATATTACAGAGTCTGTTGCAAAATGTTTAGTATGTCAGCAAGTAAAAATCGAGCACCGGGTTCCATTGGGTTTACTGCAACCTTTACCTATTCCTCAGTGGAAGTGGGATGATGTTACGATGGATTTTGTGACTGACTTACCATTCACACAGCGCAAGCATGACTCAGTATGGGTTATAGTGGATAGATTGTCAAAGTCGGCGCATTTCTTGCCTGTTTGGTTTGATTATTCTATGGATAAGTTGGCAGAGATATATGTGAGAGAAGGCATTGTGCTTGGGCACAAAATTTTTGAGAAAGGGATAGAGGTCGATAAGGCCAAGGTAGAGGTGATAGAAAATTTTCCACCCCTGACTAGTGTTAAGGGCATTAGGAGTTTCTTAGGACATTCAGGGTTTTACTGCCGTTTCATCAAAGATTTTTTGAAAATTGCTAAACCCTTGTCCAATTTGCTCATGAAAGATGCTCCTTTTAATTTTAATTATGAGTGCATGCTAGCTTTTGAGACTTTGAAAAGACGGCTCATTTCAGCCTCGGTGATTATATCTCCGGATAAGAATTTGCCGTTTGAATTAATGTGTGATGCTAGTGACTTTGTAGTTGGGGCAGTGCTTGGATAGCGGCGGCATAAGGTATTTTGTGCAGTTTATTATGCCAGTCACACCTTGACAGGGGCACAGGTTAATTACACCACCACTGAAAAAGAGCTTCTTGCAATCGTGTATGCTTTTGAGAAGTTCAGGCCGTATTTGTTGGGTGCAAAAATCGTGGTATGGTCAGACTATGTAGCTTTGAGACATTTGTTTGCCAAGAAGGAATCCAAGCCGAGATTGATTAGATGGGTGCTCCTATTGCAAGAGTTTGACCTGGAAATCAAAGATATGAAGGGCGCAGAAAATTTCGTAGCGGATCATTTGTCGAGATTAGAGAGCGATCAAATTGAAAAAGGGGAAATTTTAGATTTATTCCCTGATGATCATATTTGTGCTTTATTTGAAAGTGAATTTTCTATTCCTTGGTTTGCTAATTTGGCTAATTTTCTTGCAGGAGGATTTATGCCAAAGGACTTCACATGGAAGCAAAGGAAGAAGCTGAAAACGGATGCCAAACACTAAATTTGGGATAACCCTTATTTGTTTTTCCTGTGTACTGATCAAGTGCTGAGGAGGTGTATCTTGAATGAGGAGAAGGGTGAGATCATTAAGGCATGTCATAGCAGGGAAGCTGGTGGACACCATGGGCCAAATAGAACGGTATCAAAAATTCTATCCTCTGGTTTTTCATTGGCCTACTATGTTTAAAGATGTGCAATTCTTTGTGAAAACCTGTGATAGATGCCAAAGAGTAGGTAACATCTCTAAGAAATATGAGATGCCTTTAACCAATTTGCTTGAGGTAGAACTGTTTGATTTGTGGGAGATAGACTTTATGGGGCCTTTACCGGTTTCTTATGGGTATGAGTATATTTTAGTGGCAGCGGACTATGTGAGTAAATGGGTAGAAGCCATAGCCACTAGAACTTGTGATGCTAAAGTTGTTCTAGATTTCTTGAGAAAGAATATATTCACCCGATTTGGCGCCCCTAGAGCGATTATTAGTGATGGTGGTAAACATTTTGTTAACCACCAATTCAAGACTTTATTGAAAAAATTTGGAGTTAGGCATAAGGTCACCACCCCTTATCATGCTCAAGCTAATGGGCAGGTTGAAGTGTCTAACTGGGAACTTATGGCAATCCTAGAGAAGACTGTAAATTCATCTAGAAAGGATTGGTATTTAAGTTGGATGAAGCTTTGTGGGCTTACAGAACTGCATTCAAAACATCTATAGGATTATCCCCATTTAAGCTTATTTTTGGTAAATCTTATCATCTCCCTGTCGAACTAGAACACAAAGCTTATTGGGCAACCAAGTTTTTAAATTTTGATATCAAGAGTGCAGGTGAGAAGAGACTTCTCCAGATAAATGAACTGGAAGAGATACGCTATTGGTCGTATCAACAAGTATAGAAGTCCACTACAAGAAATCTGAGAAATAGAGACGGAAAATAGAGACGGAATTCCGTCTCTAATTGAAAATAGAGACGGAAATTTTCCGTCTCTATTTCGTCGGTCTCTAAAAATTAGAGACCAAAATGTTCCGTCTCTATTTTTAGAGACAGAAGGAACGTTTCCGTCTCTAAAAATAGAGACGGAATAGTGCTTTCGGTCTCTAAAAATAGAGACGGAAAGAACGATTCCATCTCTATTTTTAGAGACGGAAATTCAATTCCGTCTCTAAAAATAGAGACGGAATAAGTTTTTCCGTCTCTATTTTTAGAGACGAAAAATGAATTCCGTCTCTATTTTTTTTAGAAATTTTTTAATATATTAAAATAAATAATATTAAATTTAAATATTCCTTAATTTTATATAATGAATTTGTCTCTAATTTATTGATTTTTTTTATATATTAAAAATAAATAATATTAAATTTAAATTATTCTTAATTTTATATAATGAAAAAAATTAAATAAACAATAAATAAATATGAAAATATTATATTATTTAATGTATTAATATATAAAAAGTGTAGTGAGATTACAAATAAAAAAAAGATAAAAATTCTAAAAATAATAACTAAGATGGAGGAGAATGCGGACGACCAGCAGACGGTACTTGCGGGTCAATAGGTAATCTACGGCTAATGAAATCCTCCAGCATATTGATACGGTCCATTAGTACTCCGACCGTACCGCGTAGCTCAATAACCTCATTAGTACGCCGACCGTCTCCAACTTCTGTCCATATTACTCATTAATATTAAACTGTTTAGAAAAAATCATAAGGTCGAAGTTAGTATTTAATTTGAACTCAATTCTCCAGCCTACTATTTCGCTTTAATCCCTAATTAGTTTTACATAATGATTCATTTCCCTAAATTAAAATCATAAATATTTTGTAAAAAAACGGACAGAGTTCCCCCTATATGGGTCCCTATCCCCCTGTCAAATATTAGCAATTTTAACACTTCAGTAAAATATCAACCAATCGCAACTTCACAACAAACTCATTGTAATAATATACTAATAACAATAATAGCTATAAAATACATTAAACATAAAATAATAATATTAACAATAATGAATAATAATAATAATAATAATAATAATAACATAGACAATTAATAATAATAATAATGACAAATAATATCACAATAATAATAATAACATTAAAATGATGGCATCAAACACAATAATAATCAACAATAACTAAATATGTACAAAAATAATAATAAACATAACAACAATCACAATAAACATAATAACAATAATACAAACTAATATTAATTAATAATAATTAAAAAAACAGAATAATAAATAATAATAAATAATAATAATAATCATGATAATAATAATAATAATAACAGTAATATTAAAAACAGAATAATAATAATAATAATAATAATAATAATAATAATAATAATAATAATAAATATAAAAATGGAAGGAAAAGAGGAGGACTTACCGAAGTTTCGCCGGAGGCTCGCCGTAGCCGCTGTGGCCGACACCTCCACAGCCGCGGGATAGATCGTCGCCACGGGAGTCCTCCGCTGGTGTCCACGCGCCGGAACGTCAACTGAGCTGGCCGGAATTCGCGTCGGAGCGTCATGGTTTCTCCCCGCCGATTGCCTCTTGCCGGAGAGTGGGGGAGAGCGGTGGGTGCCGGCCGGTTCGTCAGGCTTCCAGGAACCTGGCGCCGCCGCGCGTGTGGCCGTGCGCCGCCGTGGCTGGCCGGCGGAAGGCCCGCCTCCCTCCTCTCTCTTTTCCTCTTTTTCTCTTCTCTCCGGCGTGTCTGCGTTTCCTTGGCTGCTGGTCCTTCTCCTCTCTTCTTCTTTCTATTTCCCTCTTATTTCTTACTTTGTTTTTCTTTTGATTTTTGGTCCACTTTTTGTTCTTGCTCTGTGTCTTCTCTTTCTCTTTTTATTTCTTCTTTTGATTTCCTTTTCATTTTGCCCAGCCGAGCTCTCTCCTTCTATGTCCCTCTCTTGCTCTTTCATTTACTTTCTTCTTTTTCCTTGATTTTCTGGGTTTGCTCTGGCTCTCCTCTTTCTTTCTTTTTTCTCTCTATTTTTCCCTTGGTTTTTCCTGTGTTTTCTTCTCTTTGTTCCCCTTGTGTTCTTAAGCCGAGAGAGCCCCCTTTTAATTTCCTATCTCTTTCTTTTTATATCTAAGATTAGGGTTTGGCCCAATATCCCTAAAATAGAGACGGAAAATATATTTCCGTCTCTAAATAGAGACCGAAAACTTTCCGTCTCTATTTAGAGACGGAAAAATATTTCGGTCTCTAAATTTAGAGACGGAAAGCAATTTTCGTCTCTAAATTTAGAGACGGAAATTGCTTTCCGTCTCTAAATTTAGAGATGGAAATATTTTTCCGTCTCTAAATAGAGACGGAATTATTTCGGTCTCTATTTAGAGACGGAAATATATTTTCCGTCTCTATTTAGAGACGGAATAATTTTTTCGTCTCTATTTAGAGACGGAAAAAATTTCCGTCTCTATTTTCGGTCTCAAATTTTGGAGGGAATCGATCGCGGCATAAATAGAGACGAAAAATAGAGACGGAAATTTTTCCGTCTCTAAATAGAGACGGAAAATATTTTCCGTCTCTATTTAGAGACGGAAAATGAAAATATTTTTCGTCTCTATTTAGAGACGGAAAACTGATTTCCGTCTCTATTTAGAGACGAAAAAATTTCCGTCTCTATTTTCCAGTTTTCTTGTAGTGGTCTAAGGAAAACACAAAGAAATGGCATGACAAGAAATTGGTCAGGAAAGAATTCATTCCAGTTATGAAAGTTCTTTTATATGATAGCAAGTTGCAGTTATTTCTAGGAAAGTTAAAATCGCGGTGGAAGGGACCTTATGAAGTTGTGGGAGCTGATCAGTTTGGAGTGATCACATTGAAGCACCCGATGGGTGAAAATGAGTTCAAGGTAAATGGACATCGTGTGAAGCCTTATTTTGAATCAACATATGATGGGGCTTTAGCGATCGTCAACCTTGCGGATCCTTAACGGTATTTAAAAGTCCAGCTACGGACATGTTAAATGCAGAACTTTTTCTCAAACTTTGTTATTTTGTGTTTATTGATATTTTCTTTAGGTAGTTAGTCCTGTTTATTTTTGTTCAAATTGTGTGGTTTGTAGTCATAATGAAATTATGTTGTTAATTGGAGAATTTTTTTTAGTAGCTTGAAGTTTTGAGTGATTGATGAAATTTTTGCAAGTTTACAGGTGGTCACGGTGGCAATGGATTTTGTTACCGCCGTGACCAGAGGAAAATGCATTATGGATTCTGGAATGTGCACATGTCACGGTGGCAAGGTATTTGGTTGTCACCATGACCAGATGAAGATGGCATTTTGGATTGGTATATTTAGTATGTCACGGTGAAAATGATTTTGGTTGTCACCGTGACCAACAGGTAAATAGCATTCTGTTTTGATGTTTGCACATGTCACGGTGGTGAGTGTTTTGGTTGTCACCGTGACCCACGGTAAGTTGCATTCTATTTTTAAATTTGCACATGTCACGGTGGCAATGAAATTCATTGTGACCATGACATGTTGAAGTTTCGATTTTGTTTTGAAGTTGTGGTATGTTATGGTGACAATGATTTTGGTTGTCACCGTGACCATGTGGCGGTTCAAATCTGGGTGAAGATTTTGGGTATGTCACGGTGGTAACCATTTTGTTACCACCGTGACCCCCACGAAAAACTATTTTAAATCCTTTATCGTCAGTGTTTTATTTCTCCCCCTACCACATCTCTCACTCTCAAAACTTGCATATTTCGTTATTCTCTGCTATTGTGCGCTTCATTTCTCTCTTCTAGGCTACAAATTTTTGGGAATCTACAACAAGTAATATTTCTATTTCTTTTTCCTTATTTTTCTTTTTGGTTCTTTCTACGTTTTGTTCCCTGTTCATTCTTCTTCTCCATCGTTATGTTTTTCAAGCTTAAATTTTACGAATATTTCATTTTGTTTTCTCTTATTGCTCTGATTTCTGGTGGTGACTGCTATAAATTCCTTAGTCTTTCTCAAATTGCAACTCTGTTGATAAACCTTAACGTTTGGGAAGTAGGAAGTTAGGGCTTAGTCTGTGCGTGAATTGGGTTGTTAATTTTATTCAAATTCTTGGTTGAAAATGGGAATTGCTAGGCTTTGACTGTTTGCTCTACATTTTAATGCATCTAATTGTAGTTTTGGGTTGTTGTTAATATCTGTGGGCTTCAATTTTAGTCAGTTAAATTGCTGCATACCAAGTGCTTGATAAAATATCTCAATGAACGGTTTTCCTAGATTTGCCATTTCTTGACAATTTGGAATGCAGAGATTCATTTACCATTGTGTTCAAAGGAACTATTTGTTCTCATTGATCATTTTTGACTTCTTTGTCAATAGATGCAACTTTCCTAGAATTCTAATGAATATGTGCAAATGGTTATTCTTGGTTAGATTTAACTTCATGAGTGCTCTTATGATGATGTTGAATTTGATCTCACTTATGTTGAAGTGTGCTCTTTGCTGTCATTTAACTTTCTTGAATGCTTTGTGAATTGATGCATCTTTTATAAACTCAAATGGTCATAGGAAGATTATTTTTACCAGGTTAGAATGAGCCTGATATCTTATGCTTTATATTTAGAGCCAGTGGTTGTTTGCACTTATAATGTTATTGAAATTGGCCGTTTGTTTTCATGCAGTGGCCCCTAAGAGAAAAAGTTTTGCTCTCGCCTCGAGCTCTACAAGCCAACCCTCAGTGGATATCTCAAAAGTGCCTACCTGGGTCCCGGGAAACAAGAAGGCTGACTATGCCTTATTCTCCAAATACTCGTACATGCCGATCAGCTATTTGGATTTCGATCTGTTGGAGAAACTGGGAATCAAGAATGAAGTCCAGCGGCTAGCTGCAAATATTAGGTGGGATCGACTTTTTGGTATTAATGAGAAGGTTTATCCGGGGTGGACGAGAGATTTTTTGGCAACTGTGACATGCAGGATCAGTCATGACCCTTCTTCAGATCCTGGCACAGTCTCATTTTTTTTGGAGGGCACGGAATATGAAATCACTTTTGTGAGATTTTCAGAGATACTTGGTTTCCCACCCCTCGCACCGGACCATTACAATGACTACGATAAGGATGGTGCTTGGGCAATGATTAGAGACACAGTGACTGGCACCACTTATGTCTTGGGGAAAATAAAAGCTCATCACCTAAATAGCCATGTCCTGTGAATCCTCCATCGGTTTTTCTTGTTATCTCTTTTAAGTCACGTGGATTCACCAGGACAAGTAAATTTACCTGAAGCACTGTTTCTCGCATGCATGGTGGGGGGATTCAGGATTAATGGCGCCCCACATGTATGGCATAAATTGGAAGAGATGCAGTGGAATCCGAAAAAGGTGAAAAAGATTGCACTTGGTGGGTTGGTCACTGCTGTTGCTAAGGGTGTACATCACCCATTGAGAAAGATTAAACCGCTCTCATCCATTGCTATAATTGACAAGAAAATGCTAAAAAATATGAAAGTCGTAGTGGATGACGCGATAACTGCACATGTGTATAGATTGACCACTCGCGCCGAGTGTCTGCAGGGAGTAAAGAGAGGACTATGAGGCTTGCCCCATGAGCAAGAGGAAGACCCAGAAGCACCTCCAGCACCAGAGCCCGAACATTTATCATCGCAGCAGTACAGTGCTCTTATGGAGCGCATGGACACCATCACCGCGTTTCAGGCCGATCTTCATCACAGATGGACCAGATGCTATTGGGACTTTCCTCCTTGACTGCGCGCTTTGATGCGCATTTCCCACCTCCACCACCTCCAGAGACATGAAAAGGGAGACATACTGTCTTTTTTTTTATTATTTTATTTTAATTTTGTTTTGTAATTATTTGACTTGTTGAGGTCAGCAAGGTATTAAGTGTGGGGTAGGAGGAGTAACTCCAACATCTTAATATGTAACTAATTTTTTATTTTTTTTTTATTTTATTTGCATGTTTTATGTTTTATTTATTTTTATTCGCATATTTTATTTTGTTTTAGTTGTTTGAATACTTGATTGTGGTTGTCTGAATTTTTCCTATCTTAGTTTAGCTTGTCTATAGTTATTCCTGTTGTGAATGTTTTGAACTTTATTTTGAGAATGAATTATCTTAATAATAGATCCTAGCAAGAGAGTAGTTAAAAGTTTTAGCAGCAAATTAATCTCAATTAGTCATATATCTTGTAATTTTCAATCTTTTGTGCACTTTAGGCTTGTTTGTGAAAAAATTAAAAAAAAAATTCCTGTGTGTGAAAGTTTTTGAATGAAGGAATTTTAGGATAGTTAGAACCTTCCTCATCACCCTTCGAAATGTTATAACAACTTAAGTAGGTTTAGGACATGATTTAGGCAAATTTTTCTTTGGTAACCACTTTAAATGACTCTTTACCTACCTGTTTGCATAATTTCTGTTGCTAGCCCCGTTGAGCTGATTTGGTATGCTAAAAGCGTACTACGCATTTTTCTTTGTTACACTCTTATTTTACAATTTAACCTAAATGCTTTTGCCTATCCTTTCTAAGAATTGGCCACTCTAGGATTAGGGTGGGATATCATTGAAAGTTGAATAAGGGTATTTACTGTTAAACTAGTGTGGGTGTGAGAAGAATTGTGAATCTTTAGGGTGTTGTCTACTATATTGTTTAAATTTCCCTTAGTGGAGTCAAATTTGTGGTAAGAAAATAGAGGTTTTGGGTATCTCATAAAAAAAAAGAATTTGATGAAAAGGTTGATCATTGTTTTAATTTTTGAGTTAGTCAGATATAGAAAAATTCAAGTGTGGGGTACCCTCAATTAGAAGAAGATGTCCTCACATTCATAGATGATTGGGCTTGAGAGAAAAATTTCTTTAGATAATTTCTTCTCTTTGTTTTCCTATTGTTAATGTTTTTCATTATGGGTAGTTCAGATGAGTTTTGGGCAACTGTGGGAGGATTAAAAATAGGTCATGGAAAGATTGTATTCAAATTGGGTAGTGGTGTTTGTAGGTAGAGTGGCTGACTCTTTGTTTGAATTCCTTAACTATTCTTGTTAGCCAATGTCCTAACCTAACATTTCAACCTTGGTTTAAGTCCTAATGATCCTGCACTTAGATTGAGTTGTTTAGTGGAGATGACCCTTTTGTTTCCGGTACTAAAGGAGAGGCTTATGATTACCCTAAGTTGCAAGTGCGTAACCAATTTGCAATTTATTTGCTTATTCATTTACTTTGCTCAATTCCTGAATTGCACTAGTTGTTTTGTTTTGAAAAGAGAAAATTTGTTTTTAGCCTAGCACACACACACGTGAAATTTGTTGATATATGCTGATTTGAGAATTTGTGGTTAAGACTATTCTACTTAATGCTATGATTGTTGTTAAGTTTTCTTATTCCGAGTTAGAGTTTGAAATTTCAGGAATGTGGATAATTCATTTACTCGAGGACGAGCAAAGTCTAAGTGTGGGGCTTTTTGATAACTTCAATTTAGTATTTAGATTTGATAGTATTTTCGTATGATTTATGGGTGTTTAGTGGTGTTTATTGTCTTGTCATGCTTACTTTAGATTAATTTTGTTAATCTTAGTGAAATTAGAATTTTTATGCATTTTAGTTAGTATTTTGATTGAGTTTGAATTTTGTTTGCAGCAATTTTTTTTAGGTACCTCACGGTGGCAACCTATCGGGTTGTCACCGTGATATTCAAAGGATTCAAAAACAGCAGCTGGGCGTACTATGGGTCACGGTGGCAACCAATGTCATTGCCACCGTGACGTATTTCTTCAATGGGGTAGAATGCAGGCAAGAAGGACCTCACGGTGGCAACCTATCTGGTTGTCACCATGACATAAAACTCACCAAGGCAGATTCAATTGAGTAGGTACCTCATGGTGGCAAGGGAATCCATTGTCACCGTGACATAAGGACTTCTTGGACAGAAGCGAAATTTGAGCATCTCACGATGGCAACAAATCTGGTTGCCAAGCCAGAATCACTTCCTCGACACCCTCACGGTGACAACCATTTGGTTGCCACCGTGACCCCTCGGGATATTTAAAGACAAGATTTCTGTTTGGCGGGCAGTTCGGATTTTTGGCAGCCTATTTTCATATTAGGGTTTTAGATCTAGAATTTTGAGGAGTTTTTCAGTTGTTCTTAATTTAGGTTTTCAATTTTGTCTTTAAAATTAAATTACAAATCAAGAGTTTTACATTTGAAACACATAGTTTAATTTAATTACACAGTTTTTACATCAGAATTTCCAAAAATTTTCTCCGTCGAAGATTTGAAGAAGGAGATAGAAGAATGTGGGATTCAACCAGGATTTTCTCCTTAATGAATTTCTGGGTGTATCCTTTCCTCTTTCCTTTTGATTTTGTAATGGATCGTGAGTAGTCTTTTAGTTGTTTAGGAGGATCTTTGAATCCCCTACCCATGATGTGAATTCTGAACATCTTTTGAATTTAAATATATGATTGAATGGTTTATTGCACTGGTTCTTATTGTTAATTCATGGGATTTATTTTCTGAAGTTAATTTCCAGTTTTGATGAATGATTTATTTCATGTATCTCTGTTGGTTATTGAGTTGTGTGGATTGGATTCCATGATTATCTATATTCATTTTTTATTCATTCTTGCTGTATCTTTTGGACAACTCCGATTAGGAATCTAGAAGTGTAGAATTTTATGATTTAAAACTAGAATGACGAGTGAGATAATTAAGTTTTGGGTTGTTTGACTCAATATTGGGAAAATAAACTGAACTTAGGATTTTAGACCCGTGCATAGGCTAGTTATAAGGCTGACTCCGGTTTGGGATATCATATAATTAGAGTGGCTGACTCCGGATTGGGAAGCCTGGGTTAAGAGGGTTATCCCGATTTCTTCATATGTGGTTTTTGGATTAATTGTATTCACATGTGGGTATGGGGTGGATGAGTGAACCCTAGCAATGTTTTTCTATTTTGAGTTCTTTGCTTGTTAAATTTCCGCCATCAATTTATTTTTATCTAGATTTTTGCTATCAGTTTAATTCTTTTATTTCGAATTGCCATTTTCGTTGTTTAATTTCTTTATTTTTAATCAGTAGATAACTCAATCAATTCAATAATTGGGAATTCTTTAGCATACATTTGATTTTCGTCACTTGCACACACAGTCCCTTGGGTACGATAATTCGGGGTCTTAATATTACCCCACTGTATTACTTGCCGATTCAGTACACTTGCTGAGATTGTGTCAGAATCTTTTTAATCTGTCGACATTGACCGGTTCTTTGAACTCATTCCTATCACTATCTGCTAAAATTGCTACTCCCTTTGTCAGTAACTTCTTCAGCACAAATGGACCTTCCCAGGTCGGCCTGAATTTTCCCCGTATATCTGGCACTCCTGGCCTCATCATCTTAATGACCAAATCCCCTTCTTTCAATGGGTGCTTCCGTACCTTCATGCCAAATGACCTAGCTAGTCTTTTCTGATGGACTTGATTGTGATAATATGCCCATAACCTGTCTTCATCCAACAGATTCAACTGCAATAATCACTATTGTGCCCATTCTATCTCTGGAATCTCAGCTTCCATGACTACCCTCAAAGATCTCAGTTCGATTTTGATTGGCAGAACTGCTTCGGTTCCATATACGAGAGAGAAAGGCGCCGCTCCCGTAGAAGTTCTGGTTGTAGTTCTATAACCCCAGAGTGCAAAAGGTAGCTTTTCTGCCCAGTCTTTATAACTCTAAACCATCTTGGCTAATATTCTTTTAACATTCTTGTTTGCCGCTTCAACCGCGCTATTGGATTGAGGTCGATAAAGAGAAACTTATGATGCTGAATTCCATATTTCTGGAGCATCTGTTTAGTTTCTGCTAAAAATTATATCCCATTATCAGACACAATGTGGTGTGGGAGGCCATATCTGCATATCAAATTCTGCTCAATGAACTTAGCCATGTCCCTAGCATCAACCTTTTTGAAAGACTCAGCTTCAACCCATTTAGTGAAGTAATCAATGGCGACTATAATAAATCTGTGCCCATTGGAAGCTGTAGGGCATATCTTGCCTATGATATCTATCCCCCAGGCTGCAAATGGCCACGGAGATGTCAAATTATGTAGCTCTGAAACTGGCACATGTCTCAAATTCGTGTACTGCTAGCATAACTGGCATTGCTTCACATACTTTGAACAATCTGTGTCCATTGTGATCCAATAAAATCCTTGGCGCATGATCTTCTTTGCTAAGGCCAGACCATTCATGTGAGTTCCACAAACACCGGCATGAATATCTTCTATAATCCTTTCGGCGTCTTTTTTCGCCAAACATTTTAACTAGATAGCATCCACTTGCCTCTTATACAAAGTTCCTTCCACACTGATGAATTGAGAGGATAACTTTCTAATCATTCTCTGGTCTTTCTCAGTGGCTTCTTCATGAAAAACTGACCGTTCTAAGTAGTTCTGAATATCATAATACCAAGGCTTCCCATCAGCGACCTCAACATCCATTATCTGCTCAGTTTCAAAACAAGGCTTTTTCGCACTAGAGATCAGCACGGGTCTCATAGCAACCCCCATTGGGTTATCTCACATAGACACTAATGTCACAAGAGCATCAGCCAACTGATTTTCATCCCTGGGAACGAAGTGAAAAGTGCAGGTCTCAAACTAGCTACTCAACATTTTCAAGTGCTTCAGAAAAGGCGACAGCCTCTCTTCCTTAACTAATCATTCCTCTCTGATATGATGAATTACTAATGATGAATCTCTGAAGACTTCTGCGGTCTTTGCCCCCAGAGCAAGCAACGCTTCCAATCCGAAGATGCAAGCTTCATATTTCGCTTCATTATTGGTTGCCTTGTAGCTCAACTTCTTGGCTAATGGTAGCTTTTCACTATCCGGGGTTATAAGAACAATCCCTGCTCTTGCCCCCTTTATGTTAACTGCCCCATTAAAGAACATCTGCCACCCTTGTACCGTTATGGCCACGACATCTTCATCTGGGAAATTATATTCTAGCTGGTCTCCCTCAATGGAGTGCTCAGCCAAGAATTCAGCCATAGCTCTCCCTTTAATGGTTTTTCTGGTAATGTATTCAATATCAAACTCCTGCAACAGTAATAACAATCTTCCCATCTTTCCTAGTAGAGAGGGTGCCTGTTGAAGGTACCTAAGCGGGTTATGCTTAGCAACTGCTTGTACGCTAAAACAGTGGAAGTAGTGTCGCAACTTCTTTGAAGCCCATATTATGGCTAAGCAAACTTTTTCCACTTCAACATATTTGGCTTCATATGGCAGGAATTTCTTGCTAAGGTAATAAACAACAAACTCCACTCCAAATTCATCCTCCTGGGCCATCATGGCACCCACTGAACTGTCTTCTATTGCCAAGTACAGGATTAGCGGCTTCGCACGGCATGGTGGTCTTAAGACAGGTGGATTTAAAAGATAGTTCTTTATAGTATAAAAGGCCAATTGACGATCATCATTCCACACAACCGATCGGTTCGTCCTAAGAAACTTGAAAATAGGCTCACATACTAAAGCTAGCTTGGCAATAAATCGACTGATGTACTGAAGTTTTCCCAGGAAGCTCTTAACCTCTTTCTCTTTCTGGGGCACTGGCATTTGTCTAATAGCCTGAACCTTATCAGGATCCACTTCTATTCCTCTTTGACTTAGCACATGGCCCAATAGCTTACCTGAGGTAACTCCAAAAATGCACTTCTTGGGGTTAAGGCGCAAGTTGTACTTACTGATTCTTTGAAAGAACTTTTCCAGAGCTTCAAAGTGGCCTTCTCTAGTGGCTGACTTAATCATTATGTCATCTACATATACCTCTACCTCCTTGTGACTCAAGTCATCTAGGATTCTTGTTGCCATTCTCTGATAAGTTGCACCCGCATTCTTCAAACCAAAAGGAATAACCCAGTAGGCCAATGTCCCCCATTCTGTAATGAAGGCTATCTTAATTCGATCGATTATCTTATTGAGGATCTGATTATAACCTACATAACCATCCACGAAGCTATACATCATATAGGTAGCTGCACTATCTACCAACACATCAATGTGAGGCAGTGGAAAGTCATCTTTTGGACAGGCTTTGTTCAAGTCCAGATAATCCACACATACTCGGACCTTTCCATCCTTCTTAGCCATAGGAACTACATTAGCTAACCAAGTCGGGTACTGAACTTCCACTAGAAACTTAGTCTCAATATGCCTATGGATCTCTTATTTCACCTTCTGTGCCCATTCTGGCCTAAGTCTTCTGAGCTTCTGCTTGACAGGTTTAGACTCTGGGTAAGTTGGGATAGCATGTTCGGCGACCTCTTGATCGATTCCCAGCATGTCCTCATAAGTCCAGGCAAAGACCTTTTCATATTTTCTTAAAATTCTCTCAAATTTTATTCTCTCCTCAGGAGTTATATTTGATGCTATCAAAATTTCCTTTGGTCCAAAGTTCCAAGATTAAACGCAGTTGTGCTAGTTAAATTAATATCGAAAATAAATGCATCATGTTTATGATCATGAGAAATGAAATAATTAGAAAGATCACACAAATAAGCAAATTTGTTCATATTATTAATATAATAAAAAACATTAACATTGTCGTCATAAAAAATTTCTGGCATAAACAAACTATCTAAATGACTATTGTCTTCATCTTCTGTTGATGCCAATGTTGTAGCAGACTGTGCTTTGACCTCTTGGCTTGATGAAGGCTTTTCAGCTATCTCTGGTGAAATCCTCAAATCTTCAATCTTTAAATCTGGCTCTACCATCTTCTCTTTCCCTTTCAATCGGGTGGCTAACAGCTTCTCAGTTATAATCTCCTCGGGCTCATCTCTATCCCAGACACTGCACTGTGTTAAAATCTCCTCATCCCAGAAGTCCTCTGCAGATTTGATTACCCCAACATCCCAGTTGATGACATCATTGAATATTTCAAACCCTAGAACAATCTTTCCATTCACCCATTGAAGCTCTTCTTCACCGGTATAAGCACATACTGAGGATGCAGGGACAAAAGTTTCTGAAATATGTGGGATCTTTCTTGACATCTTCTTCTTGCTGCTTTCACCTTTATACCCCAAACCCTTTCCATCTTTATGGCCTTGAGTAGTGATAGCAGACTGCAGCCCTTGTGAGTTCTTACCCAAACCAACTCCTAGAAGAAAGTGCATATTTTTCATCATATTTACCACCTGAGGGGTACCCATTGAACCTTGCTCCTCTCCTATCATGGACACATGAAAGCCGCTAAACGGCTGGTGGGAAATCCCTAAAGTAAACACCTGGTTTTCTCTTGCCGCCTTAATAGTCACCACCTCTCCTTCATGTGGTATCTTAATCATCTGGTGTAGGGTAGATGGCACTCCTCCTAATTTATGGAACCACGGTCTTCCAAGTAGGACTGGAAAATTGGCTGGGATAGGCAAAACCACAAATTCTACTTCCGTCTCAATAGGTCCCATCTTAACCAGAGCTCTAAATCTTCTCGAGGCTTATCTTCTAGAATTATCATAGGCTATGATGGTCAAATTAGACTTGCTAAGCTTGGTTTCTTCCAACCCAAAAGCCTGAAGTGCCACCAAAGGGCAGACATTTATAGATGATCCGTCATCCACCATGACACAAGCGGTGTGCTTACCATTAATTTGTGCCTTGATGTACAGCGGCAGGTTGTGATTGCGGCCCTCAGTTGGTAAGTCAGCATCTGAATAAACCAATCTCTCTCCTGATCACCCTTTGACCATATCTAGCAATTCGGATGGAGAAATTGTGGTGGCCACGATGGACTAACTTGAAGCCTTAACCAACTTTTGTCTCTGTGAAGGAGACTGTCTTAAAAGGTCCCATATGGACATCTGAGCCGTTGTCTTCTTTAACTACTTTACGATTTGATTCTCTTCTGGCTCTCTTTCTACTGGTACTTATACTGATTCCTGTGACCTCTCTACCTCTGGGACCACTCTACCACTCCTTGTCACAGCCTTTACTTCTTTCCTTTCTCCATCTGATTCCCATAAGTCCACAGATTTTTCTTCTTTCTCCTCATCTTCATCTTGTTCGCCACTCTCATTGGTGGACCAACAATCTATCGCCCTTACGAACATCCCTTCTTCATCAACCCCAGGATGAGTGACAACAACATATTCATTCCCATACAGATCCTGCAAAACATACCATTGGGGCAGACTTGACCCAATCATGAAAACGGGTGGTGGCACAGCATTATAGTTAGACTTTTTCTTACTCTCTTTCCATTCTAGGTCAGTGATCTGTTTGCTGTCGATCAGATCTTGAATCTAGTGTCTCAGCATCACACAATTATCTGTTAGATGTTCGGTATGCTGGTGATAAGCACAGTATTCATTCTCTTTATGCCCCGGCTGCCCTTGGATCTTAGCTAGCCTAGGTGGTAGGGGCTGCAGCCTCCCCTCTTTCATCAATCTTTTTAACACCCACGATAAAGGCCGACCCAAATTCAAGAAGTATCTTTGACTCATGCCCATTGCCGACACCTCAGTTGTCTTCCCACTTCGATTTCCACTACTGGAGGTCGCTGGCCTAGTTGCCCCTTAATTAGCATAACCCCTCTTGGCATAAGCTTCACTATTGGCTTTTCTCAAAAGGTACTCTCCCTCAGCCTCAATAGCGATGTCCTTCAAGGACTCCCAGTCTCTTAATCCCTTCATCTTTAATCCATCTCTCATATACGGGCTCGCATTTTTTATGAACAGCCGAATCTGATCTTAAGTATCTGGTTTGCGCTTCATTTCCATAACTCGATTTCTCCAACGAGTGAGGTACTCATGAAAAGACTCCCTCGCCTTTTGCTGCAACAGCTCCAGATCCTTCAGAGTTACTTCCATTCTCGTACTACAATCATATTGTCTGAGGAACTCCTCTGTCAATAAATCCCAATCCTCCTTAGTCCTTCGATCTAACCCATGGTACCAGTCCACCGCCGGGCCAGTTAAGCTCAGACAAAAATACTCAATCTTATGTCTCTTAGTTAAAGTAGTACCCTTCATCACCAACGAGTTCTGCTTTATGTGTGCAGTGGGATCAGAAGTGCCATCGAATTTAGAAATGTCAGGCATCTTAAAGTTCTGAGGTTTTAAATCATCACTATCCAGTTCTTGATCCTCGGGATTCATCCCTCCTCCTACCTTCAACATCCTTGTCATAGCTTCAAAATTTTCCTCCACATTACTTCTTCCAGCTTGGGTGATTTTCCCTTCACTACCGTCTATTCCTCTTGCTTCTCCCATAGGTCAACCATAGATTTAGAGCCTTCCTTCTGCTCAACAGGGGCTGGTACTCTTGGCTCAACTGCAGGTGGATCGACCGCAGCCGGGGGATCCTGTCTAGCAACCCCTTGCTCATCTTGCTCTCTAGCTGGAGCAGCAGCCTATTGCCCGGCAAGTGGGGCTAAGGTAGTGGCAAGGTTACCCATTATCGCCATCATCCTAGCCTCAAATTCTTCTATTCTCTTACCCACTTCTTCGACAATCATTGCCCTGGTTATATCAAAACCACTTGCTGGATTAGACATACTTGCTTCAGCTGATAATTCAGAAGATAAAATCTCACTACCCTCTTAAAAGGAATCCGAACTCTAATCTGAAACCAGCTCTGATAATCCCAAAAGTGAAATCTTTCTTAACCGACCATCGGGACCGCTAAAGCACCTGAACGAATATATGATGGCTGCAAAACACACCTCTGTTAGGATGATGCATGACTTGGAGTGCAATGCATGGTCGTGCTGGTGCAGCATAGACAAACACATCCAAGCAGATAGATTCCTCCAACCTTACTTCTCACACACACAGGGCCGTGCAGTCTCTCTCCTTGGTGGGCTTTATCCAAGGGTTAATAGGGAACCCATTGGACACGTATAGTGCACGGTGAAAAACCGGCAGCATGATAACTCTTGCCTAATGTACATACTATGGGTGTTTGGCCATTATATATTTAAACAATTCAACTAAATTAAGATGGGCCCACCGGGGCATGAAAGCCTTTGATAAAGACCATTTAATTTAATTGATTTTGTTTAATATATGATGGCCCAAATAGCAAGCACGATATTATGGTACATTTTACCTAGGGAGAGTATCTATTGCCATTACATGTGCTTTGCTTAAAAGGTGGTGTTACTTTAAGGCTACCCAAGCATGGTCCCTACCAACGGGTCTAGCTCATCACGAGCATAGCAACCAATCAGGTCTCCATTTGATATACCATTTAATGGTACGACGCTTGGGCTGGTGATTATCCCAAACACTTCCCTACAATGAGTGAAAGTAGGGTCGTGTTTTAGGAATGCACATTGGTAGATAAGGGACCAACTAACATATTCTAAGGCTCTAATGTATGAAATGCAATTTCGAATAGAAAAGGAATTTTTGATTTTTAATAACTCAATTATAATTTTAACTTACTTTCGATCATCCCTAGTGGAGTCGCCACTGTAGACGCAGGCTGAACTAGCAAGGCCCTCGCTGAACCCACTTTTAGGATTCGAGCGATTGGTTCTCATCTTTTTGATCTTGGGCATCATGAGTCATTTTAGCTGCCTCCTTTCCAATAGAACATTGGAAAGGATCATCTAGACCCACAACACCTTTAGGCACCTTTTGAGGTATTTTGGAGTCGCCACCCAATTTACAAGAAATTGGGAGAGGTCTCTAACCTCTATTAGTCTAAACCAGAGAAGGTGTTCGGAACATTACTCTTATTAATGACTTAAGTTTATGAGTAAGTTTTTAAGGAATCACAATTCTATCTCTCATCTCACGCGATAATGCAATAAATTAAAGCTCATTCATTCACATTAAAAAGCGATAAATAAAGCAATAAATAAATAGATAGCTTAAAAATAAAAATAAATTAAATAACAAATGGGACAGAATAATCCCCCAATAAATAAATAAAGGATACAAATAAATAAAACTTGCTCAAAATTAAACAAGTAAATATAAAACAATCAAAATGCAACATACATAAATCGGGTCATTTATTAAATTTTAGGAACAATGGTTCCTTTTTATTTATTAGAAAATTGGGGAATTATTTTTAGGATATTGATTGGAAAAACCGGGATGAGTGATCTCATTTTACGAAAACTAATTCTCCATTTTGATAATGAGGTTTTATTAGTTAAAATAGGACATTGGTCTAATTTATCAAGAAAACTTCACAGGTTATTAATTATTAAAAAATGTGACTTTCTATAATACGGGCAATTAATAAAATATATTTTACATGCAACACTAGAAAAAAATAATATAATAAAAAATAAATACAAAATATAAAATGCAAACCCTGTAACACCCCCATACCCCCGGTAAAGAATATCGGGGCGCCACGCAGCTACATACGTATACATATACATATACCGTAGCGGAAGCATTAATATTAAAAGATAAGAATATTTTGGGCCAAACAAAAAGAGCTCTTATAACGTATATATAAACTGTACATAATACAAAAGCTTTATACTTGTTACATATTCGTTTTCGGTACACATATATAAAACAGTTAACTTTTAAATGTCAATACTATACTTCCTATGTACATAATGATGTTACTCAAAATGTAAGAAACTCTATTACTATCTTATACAAAAAGATGTAACAAAAGCTCCTAGTGGCCTTGACCTGTAGATGCACGCTCTCACTATTCCGAACCTGTACCTACACGGAAATAAACATCCGTGTTAAGCGATAACGCTTATTGGGGATGAAAATAATGCAAAGGACTTCTTTACGAAGTCACACATATATCACACATTTCATATGACAAAATCAAATATCACATGCATAATCTTGTCACACATATACAAATCATTTATTCAAATACACAAGAGTCATGTGCTCCCATTCATGCAATACTTCTCATGTGCTATAACATTTAATTCTCATGTGCTATAACATTTAATTAGAACAATCTTCTAAATCATTTCATGTTCACTATACCACATTAGTAAGCTTGAATTCCTTTCATGGTGGATACGGGTAACTCTGGATACTGTTTACAGTACTTTGCATATGGAGAATTAACTCAAAACTCTATGAAATACACGAGGTATTCCGAACTCTGGGCACAATTAAGGCTAACTCTAGCAGCTGCACTCTAACCCCTTATAAGCATGCTTATCTATCCACTATAACGGTAATTAGGCTCAAGACATTTATTCTAACATTTAACACTAGACAACATCCTTGATTATTAACACAAGTTAAAAACATCCATATACTAGTACGTAGATACAAAACATAGCCTACACAGTGCCAAAAAGCCATACGAAAGAGAAAGAAAAGAACTTCCAGGCAAAACAGGACAAAACAGGCAGAAAGAAGGCTCACTGTCGCGATCGTGACTCGTGTCACGCTCACGACAGTAACAGGGGGGAAGAAGGCCAGTCACGAGTTGCATACACAGTTGCGACTCGTGACGAGCCGCCTCACGCCCACCAGAAAGAGGGGTCACGAGTCGTGATCCCCCATCACGATTCGTGATGGGACTCGCGACTCGTGATACTTGGTCACCACTCATGACAGAGCTCTTCCCCAAGAGAGAGGGGTCACGAGTCGTGATCCCCCATCACGACTCGTGACGGGGCTCACGCGTCGTGATGCTTGGTCACCACTCGTGACTCTCTCCTCATATCACAAAAGAACACACAATAGCTCGCTGCGCACAGAAGTGAACAATGCGATTCTGTCGCGATCGTGATAAGCGTCGCGCTCGCAACAGGATCGTGTTTTCCAATTCTCACAGAAAATGCAAAACACACAGCTAAACCAAAACAAACCCATGCCAACTCTTATTTCCAAATGTAACAACTCCTCTTTTCACATATATACAAATCTTACTCATAACTAGATTTACACTCAATTTTCACAATCAACTTTAAACATTGGGACACTACAAGTAATCAAAATGATTTTACACTAAAAAAAACAACTGAGCTAGTTTAAACTCCATGTACATTTCTTTATGCAAATAAGGCTTTATCAAACATTTAAATCCACAACACACACACAAAATAGGAACAACCGCACACGATCCCTACCTCTAGGACGTTGAACTAAGCTCTCTACTCAGCTCCAACCTTCTCTTTGCCTTTACTTGGTCTTTTGTCCACAGCTTCCATGCACAAACCATTCAAAATACCAAAGTTACTCTTCTCTTTACTTTAAATCAAAAATAGAAATGTAGAAAGAAAAAGGAGGTCAGATCGAAGAATAAATCTAACTTACCTTTTTGAAGGGCTCTAATCAAATTCTATTATGCTCTCTTTAGGCAATTCAAATGGTTCTTCCCAAAGAACCAAGCAAATGAAGGAGAAAAGGAACAAGGGAGAGGGCAAAGCAAAGAAACGGCAGAACTCAAGGAAAAGAGAAAGAAAAGAAGAATAATGGGCCAAAGTAAGGAAACCAACGTGAAAAGAAAGGAGAGAGGCAGATGGTCAAAGTAAATCAAAAAATTAACTATGCTACTAAATGCTACCTAACCCATTAATTACATGTTTATCTTCTTTTTACCCTTAATCTCCTTTTTACTTCATGTAATTAATAACCAAACTCTTGCCACATGTCACCCCCCTACAATGCTATGTGTCACTCTCCTACAAGCCACATGGTAAAAATACTTATTTAATTAACCTATCACCGGAGGGGTTCTGTCGCGATCACGATGCTTGTCGCGCTCGCGATAGGACTCTCACACTTAACATCTAATCTTTTCCTGAACAAAATTCTGTAATTCTTCTAGGGCTATATCGGGGTGTTACAAACCCTAAGTTGGGTTGCCTCTAATCTCCCGATCCACCATCCCGAGTCAGAGTGAAACTCGCGAAGACAAACAATTTTGAGACAATAAAAGATAAAAAGGAAATAAAATGTTAGTGAGGTAAATTAATTAATATGAACAAATAAATTAATTGTATGAATTAACTTATTAAAATAATTAATAAATTAAAACAAATAAAAATTAATTAGACTAATCAAATAAGTAAAAATAATTAAACATAAAACAGATATATCATAAAGAGATAGAAAATAAATGAAACAAAGATAACATGCAGGGAAATGAGTAAAAATTAAAATACAGGAGGAGAGAAGGAAACACAACTGTGTTTTCTTTAGAAACACAGCTGTGTTTCTTCAGCGGAGCGCCGAGAAAGAAAGAAAATGGTGGAGCGAGGCGGTGTGGAAAACACAGCTGTGTTTTCCAAAGGAACACAGCTGTGTTTTTCAACCAAGACTGCGCGCTAATGCAGAAACACAGCTGTGTTTTTGCGCTGTCACGCAAAAACCCACAGACACCGCAGGAAAAAACGCCGATTTCAAATTAAAAGGCCAAAAACAACAAATCCAAACTATATGGCATGCAAAAACAAGGATAAAACAGCTAAAATCAATATTCACATCACTTAACATAATTAATAATAGTAAACGGAGAGTAATAATAAAGAAAGCGATGGCAAACCCATGGATTAAATCAAGCAAAAACACAATGAAAGATGGCAATAATCATCATAAGAAACTAGCCAAGATAAAAAATAAAGAAGAAAATTAGAACAGGCAAAACGAAGGAGGAAAGACGAAGAAGAAAAGTGGAAAGCAAGCCGGCATTCACGAGTCGTGAAGGGCATTCACGATCGTAAAGGGCATTCACGACTCATGAATGTCATTCATGAGTCGTGAAAAGCATTCATGGCTTGTACAATCCGAACGGGAAAAACGGAGGTTCTTACGTGTCTGATCGATTCAACGGCTCAATTCGGTCGGGGAGAATGTAATCCGATCGGGAAAACACAATACAAGCAAGAACAAAAGTAAAATCCGATCGGCAACCAAAAGCAAGCAAAACAAAATTATTAACTCAAAGAAATGAAAAAAACAGAGGTGAACAGATTAGGAAGAATAGGCTATCAGATATGCCAAAATAAGATCGAAACATGTAAGATACTACAACTAACATGCTAATATATTCATGACCACCACAAACACACAATCAACGGGTTAATAAGATCAAGCAATAATAGATACAATATATACACAACAAACAGAGCTTACTAGCTCAGCAAAACAAAGAAAATGAACAAAAAGAAAAAAAGAGAAGAGAAAGAAAATAAACATGAAAGGCGGTTATTCAGTATTTACCCTCAGATTTTTGATCTTTGATCGGCAAATGAAGATTCTGATTTCCTCTTTGCCTTTCTTGGGATGTAAGTTAAAAACAGAGACTTGAAAAACTCTTGATGAAAGTTACGTTAAAAAGAAAACAAAAGGTGATTGAATCTCCAACTCAAGAATTAGTTTCCTGAGCTTAAGAGACAATCTGAGAATGCCTATTGAGAAACAAGAATTATTTTCTTGCTCTCAAAGTTTTTTTCTTTCGTTCTATGCTTTCCTCTGCATTTTTTTCGTTCCTCTCTAATGCTCTCTCTAATAATTCTCCCCTCTTTTTCTTTTACTCCGTTTTTCAACTCTTTAAATGTTATTTGACAGGATTAGTTCATTTCCTACCAAATCCCACGTAAAGCCATACTTTGCAACCAAACCTCCCTGAAAAACGGTAGAAAAACGTGCTGAAGATGAGCACACGTGAGGCAGCAGGTGAGAGGAGCTCCTCACCATAAATTTCCACTACCTAAAGTGTTATTTAATTAAAGCCAATACTTTATTCTATTATTTTCATAAATTATAATTAAACACTAAATTTATCAATTTAATCATTTTCCACTGTTTCACTTACATTATTCACTATTTACAGTTTAGTCCTTTAATTAGCCTTCCTATTTCAATAATTACATTTAGGTCCTTAACTTTTCCACTAATTCCAATTATATCTCTATCTTTTTAAATAATTTCATTTATGTCACTTATTTCACTTATTTACCAAATTACCCTTATTTACACTTAATTTCCACCTTTAACCTTTATTAACCTATCAAGTTACATTTTAGTCCTTACATTACCACTTCTACGTCAAATTTCTATTTTACCCCTTAACTTTTTATTACCTTCAATTTAGTCCCATTTTCCCCTCATTTTCTTATTTATCACTATTTTAATCAACCTTAATGCATATTTTCCATTATGCCCCTAGTATACACCCGGTATAAAACTACTGACCAGATATGCGGGACGTGGATCCCACAGATCCACTACACTATAGAATGATCTCAATGGAACCATTCAACACTGGCACTGCACTATACTGATCACTTAAAGCACTATACACTGGGATAGACCCTCATTGGCTTATCAATAGCGAGTCGCCATGACTCGAACCACGGTGTGGAATCCCTATGGTTAGCTAATTATATCCTGGATTAGATTTCACTACTAGACTACTACTGAGGGCAATGATTATCAAAATTTCACTTGAATCACATAATATATCAACTTACATCATTCGGCCATGTTACCATTTTCACTCACAAATTTGCATACACACTCATTTATCATTATTTAATCATTTAATGCCATTATATACAATAAAATATCAAAATGCACTTTAAATACCCAACAAGTTCAATTCGGCCAAGGCATCAATTTCACATTATGATCATATTTAATTCTTTTAATCACTCAGTCAATCCATTTACATGTTATACTCGTCATAAACATCAATTACATGCCTTAATTACCAAAGTATATGAGTAAATCTTCCATTATTCAATTTTGCCAAGCTAAGCCTTACTCATTATGTTCACTTTTCTTTCATTTAACCACTTTATTAACTTAATCCCATATTATACACATCATTTATATCATTTACTTGCATAAAACACCAATATACATTAATAATTTCCTTAAACATCAATTTGGCCTAGGTTAGTGTTTCCATACCATGTTTCTTAAATTCATTTTAACCATATACACTTGCTTATTTAAGCCCATTAATCATATTTATCAAGTTAGATTCAATTAAACATACCTTTATCACAAGTTCTTACTAAAACATAACCTAAAACTCAATTTAAATCAATGTTTTAAATCAATGGTAATAAAGGGATTTTGTAACCACAAACCTCAAATTCTTGCTCTAGACTCTTTAAGCTTCCTTTTCCTTCCCTTTAGCTTTGGAAGCACCTTCCTCACTCTGAGAACTTATGATGGCCAAAAACAAACAATGAAATAACATCAAATCTATCCTTCCTTTTTACAAAATAACATCATAAATGCACTCTACATACTTGAAAACCACCATAGGAACCAATAAACCCAATTAAAAATACCTAAAGCACTTACCTCAAAATCATCCCTAAATTTTGTATAGTTGGTTTCCCTTGCTTCCAATACTCCAAATGGACTCCAATCACTTCTATTAAGTTATAGAGGGACTGAAATTTATCTAGGGGGCTAAGATTTGAGGAAAGATTGAAGAAATGATGAAGAAAAATGAAGAAGAGAGAAAGTTCTTCAATTCGGCCAAGGAGGGAGAGATAAGAGGCGGTGGAGTCTAGATTTCTCTAGAGAAATATTGCCTCTTGATGCCCTATATAGAATGAAATTGAACTTAAGCGGTCAAACCAAAGCGGGACAACCGATTTGAACCCAAATTTCAGTTTTTCGGCCAATTTCCACTGTTTAAAGGCATCTATGTGTTCCTCAACTTATTTTCACTCGTAACTAACTCTATCAGTCTTAAAACATATAATACAGCTTTCGTACAAAATTTCAATACAATCGGGAGTCCATTTGGGGCCTAGTTCACTTAATCTGGTCCAATTCAACCCTTTTCGGTTCTGCACTAAAACACCATTCTAAAGGTCAAAATTTACTAAAAATTATTTTATACCTTTACACTTCCCACATAATACCTTTTTGAGATCAATAGCTATTTTTAAAACTTCGGTCTTAATTGAACCGAACCAGAGGCTAACTTCTGTTTGACTTTCGGAGCCCTATATGACCTCATTTTCATTCCAAATTATACCACTAAACTCCTGACAGTCCACAGATCAAATTTACCAAATAAAAAATAAATGTAACACTAAGCCTTTAAATTCAAAGTCGTCTTCACTCGAATTATGAATTTGCAGATAAATGATTTTTTTTCCACACTAAGCCTTTAAATTCACTTGACTATAAAATTAACCTAACCATAATAACTCATTAGCCTATTTTGCCGAGTGACCTATAATTGTCTAATGTTACTATTCATTTGGCGAAAATTTCGGCAGAATAACGGCTTATATTTTACCTACCAAAACCTACAATTCAAACAACTGCAGCCCCAGCAAGGGCACAACAATAATATCACATTCATAAATCATAATACCCATCCATCATAGAGTCATGCATATACCATCCATGCGTACACCTATATGATCATCTCAAATCGATAAATATATACATGCCAAAATTACAAACATACATATCAATATAAAATCTGAAATTTCCTTCTCTGCTGCTCCCAAAAAACTCTTGAGGTATGCTGCTCCACTCCTAAAGCGTACCTACACGCAGTCAAATAAAACTACGTGTTGAGTACTAAATATGCCCAGTGTTGGTAACAAATCCATAAATTTCCACTACCTAAAGTATTATTTAATTAAATACAACATTTTATTCTATTATTTTCATAAATTATAGTTAAACACTAAATTTATCAATTTAATCATTTTTTCACTATTTCACTTACATTATTCAATATTTACACTTTAGTCCTTTAATTAGCCTTACAAATTCAATAATTACATTTAGGTCCTTAACTTTTCCATTAATTCTAATTATGTCCCTATCTTTTTCAATACTTTCATTTATGTCCCTTATTTCACTTATTTACCAAATTACCCTTATTTATACTTAATTTCCACCTTTAACCTTTAATAACATATCAAGTTACATTTTATTTCTTATTTTACCACTTCTACGTCAAATTACCATTTTACCCCTAAACTTTCTATTACCTTTAATTTAGTCCCATTTTCCCTCATTTTCTTATTTATCACTATTTTAATCAACTTTAACACATATTTGTCATTATGCCCCTAGTATACATACGATAGAAATCTACTAGCCGTATATGCGAGATGTGGATCCCACAGATCCACTATACAATAGAATAATCCCGATGGAATCATTCAACACTAGCACTGCACTACACTGGTCACTTAAAGCACTATACACTAGGATAGACCGTCATTATCCTATCAATAGCGAGTCATCATGACTCGAACCGCGGTGTGGAATCCCTATAGCTTACCAATTATATCCTGGACAAGATTTCACTACTAGACTACTACTAAGGGAAATTATTATCAAAATTTCACTTAAATCACATAATATATCAACATACATGATTCGGCCATGTTATCATTTTCACTCACAAATTTGCATAGACACTCATTTATCATTATTTAATCATTTTATGCCTTATATACAATAAAATATCAAAATGCACTTTAAATACCTAACAAGTTCAATTCGGCCAAGGCATCAATTTCACAATATGATCATATTTAATTCATTTAATCACTCAATCATTTCATTTACATGTTGTACTCATCATAAACATCAATTACATGCCTTAATTACCAAAGTATATGAGTAAATCCTCCATTATTCAATTTTGCCAAGCTAACCCTCACTCATTATGTTCACTTTTCTTTCATTTAACCACTTATTAACTTAATCCAATATTATGCACATCATTTATATCATTTACTTGCATAAAAAACCAATGTACATTAATAATTTCCTTAAACATCAATTTGGCCTAAGTTAGTGTTTCCATACTATGTTTCTTAAATTCACTTTAACCATATACACATGCTTATTTAAGCCCATTAATCATATTTATCAAGTTAGATTCAATTAAACATGCCTTTATCACAAGTTCTTACTAAAATATAACCTAAAACTCAATTTAAATCAATGGTAATAAAGGGATTTTGAAACCACAAACCTCAAATTCTTGCTCTAGACACTCTAAGTGTCCTTTTCCTTCCCTTTAGCTTTGGAAGCACCTCCCTCACTTGGAGAACCTATGATAGCCGAAAATAAATAATGAAATAACATCAAATCTATCTTTCCTTTTTACAAAATACCTTTATAAATGCACTCTAAACACTTGAAAACACCCATAGGAACCAATAAACCCAATTAAAAATACCTAAAACACTTACCTCAAAATCAACCCTAAACTTTGTATAGTTAGTTTCCCTTGCTTCCAATGCTCTAGATGGACTCCAATCACTTCTCTTAAGTTATAAAGGGTCTAAAATTTTTCTAGCGGCCTAAGATTTGATTAAAGATTGAAGAAATGATGAAGAAAAATGAAGAAGAGAGAAAGTTCTTCAATTCGGCCAAGGAGGGAGAGATAAGAGGTGGTGGAGGCTGGATTTCTCAAGAGAAATCTTGCCTCTTGATTCCCTATATAGGTTGAAATTAAATCAAACTGGTCCAACCAAAGCAGTCCAATCGGTTTGAACCAAAATTTTAGTTTTTCAGCCAATTTCCATTGTTTAAAGGCATCTATGTGTTCCTTAAGTTATTTTCACTCCCAACTAATTCCATCAATCTTATAACATATAAAATAGCCTTTGTTCAAAATTTCAACTGAATTGGACTCTATTTGGGGCCCGGTCACTTAATCTAGTCTGATTTGACCCTTTTTGGTTTTGCCTTAAAACACCATTCTAATGCTGTCAAAAATTACTAAAACTTATTTTATGCCTTTACACTTCCCACGTAATACCTTGTTGAGCTCAATAGCTATTTTTAAAATTTTGGTCAAAGTTCGATCAAACCCTGGTTCAATTGAACCGAACTAGAGGCTAACTTCTGTTTGACTTTCGGAGCCCTATATGACCTCATTTTCATTCCAAATTATACCACTAGACTCCTGACAGTCCACAAATCAAATTTGCCAAATAAAAATTGTCCAGTATCTATTGTCAATTTCCACTGTATAGCTTTCCTGACGTTATCTATCTCGTGATTGCTTTTTATGAAGCACACTTAACTTTTAACTCTACTGTAGATATGAACACTCAAATCATCCCTCTGAACTAAAAATAACACTTAAGACACTATAAACATCACTGATTACTTCTAGACTAGTATTTGGGCCACTACAATTCTACCCCACTAAAAAGAAAATTTTGTCCTTGAAATTTACCTGAATTGAAAATTTGTGGGTATTGCTGTAGCATAGTCACTTCGGGTTCCCAGGTCACTTCTTCAACATTGTGGTGGTTCTATAACACTTTCACGAGAGGGATCTGTGTAACACCCCATTTCCCACCCTAGTAATTTTTGGCTATCTTGGTGTGTGTATTTTTGCATGTGTTATTTTAATTTTGGAGTCAATTGCATGATTATGTTAATGGTGTGGTTGAGGAATTAGAAGAATTAGAAGAGTGTTTGTCAAAACCACCAATGGTTGAGTGACACATGGCAAGGGAGAGAAAAAGAAAGGGGTATAAAAGCAAGAGAGAGAAAATGTGAGAGAGCAACTATTTGCCCTCTTTCGTTTGCTCCTCTCCCTGTCCCCATTTCTTTTTCTTCTTCTTCCCTCTTCTTGCCCTAATCTCCTTTAGTTGCTCTTCGGTGGAATTTAAAAACACAAGTGGTTAGTTGGTAATTTTTGTTAATATTCTTCTTCTTCTTCTTCTTCTTCTTCTTCTTCTTCTTCTGTGTTTCCCATTGGTTGTGATGGTCATGGTATTTTGGTGTGCTTTGGGTTTTTGGTTCAGAGGTTCCTCCTAGCAATCCCAAAGGCAAAGAAGTGGTTGGAGGGAGTTCAGCCCCTTGACTCGAGGAGCTAAGGAGATTAAGGTTTGGCAATGTTTATTTTTATGCATTTTTCTTTCATTTGTGAAAGCATGATTATTTATTGGTAATTGAGTGTATAAATGAAATTGAGCACGTATTTAGGGGTTTTATAAGTTGAGTTGTTGCAGTGTTTTGTTGTTTGGTTAGGAAGGTGAAGTTTGGGTGTGAATTGGGTATGTCCTTTACTGAATTTCTGGGTTTTATATGATCTCCACGGTGGTATGGAAAGGGCATACCACCGTGTGATCGTATTCTGTGTGTGTTTTCTTATCTGCGATTTTATATGGCGGTAAGAGATCACCATACCACCGTGTAAAGTTATTATGGTTTGAGGGAGTTTCGCTGTGCATTTTACACAACAGTAAGGTTTGGTCATACCGTCGTGTAAATGTATTCTATTTTTTGAAGGGGTTTTGGCTTAGCAAGCCACAAGGCGGTAAGGTTTTTCTTTGCCACCATGTGGAATGTCTTTCACGGCGGTAAGAATTTACCATACCGCCGTGTAACGTCTTTCTGAACTAAAATTTTTGGATTTCTAAATTGTTTCTCTTTTGTCTCTTTTACTTATCATTAACATGTATTTAAATCTTTGCGACTATTGCATATCGAATAGGGTTATATATATAGAGAATATGAGCATATTCCTTAAAAAATGTTAGCCCTTATGTGATAATTATGAGAATTATTTATTATTGTTGCCTAGCCTGCAAGAGTCAAGTAAGTGGATAGATAGGCATGCCTATAGAGTTTTGTAAGCTGTAGCCTAGTGTTCTGGCCCCTGATCAGGTCACCATTTTGGTCCTCGTAATCCTGAGTGTTTTGATTTTATTTAAAATCCCTAGTGAAAATGTTTTTATGTGAAAATGAAATAAGTTACTTTTGCTCATACCTATGAGTACCTAGTGTTCACTCGTTATCCGCTACTCTGAATTTGCAGGCATTTATGTTTGATTCTCTTATGAATTTAACCTTACTTATTTTGACACACGAACAAGATTATCTTATATTAAGATATGTTTGTGAATAAGTATAAGATGTGTGTTATGTTATATATATGAATAATTGTGTATTTTTGTATGTGTCATATGTATGTGTTTGCCTCGATGGCCACTATGAGTGGTCGTCCATCTCTTTTTTCCCCACTAAGCGTTATTCGCCTAGCACGGGTGTTTAATCCGTGTAGGTGCGGAAGTTGTCCGAGTTTTTAAGGAGTGCGATCTGCAGCAGTCAGAGCTATCACTTTAGAGAGATTCTTTTTGTAGATTGTCTATTGTATTTTGGGTTTTATGATGTAATCTTTTTGTAATGTATTAGATTTTGTATATGTTTCAAGTTTACATCTATACCTGTGTAAGATTGTTGTACTCCTTTTGTAAAGAATATTTTGATATATGAAATGAATTTTTAGTTGGCCCATCTTGATTATTATAAGTTTTAATTTAGCGTTTATGAATGTTTCTTTTTCGCCTTCGTTATACTTGTATGTTTGTTTATCGGTAACACCCTTACCTATACGAGTATTCACTCTCCTTACTGGTGAGTTCCCCTACGTATAGGTATGGGGTGTTACAATTTTATTTGTATCAAAGCGATAGTTTAGTCTTTTTTGGGAGTTCAGTGAATAGAATTTTGTCTAGGATTATGTTGGCATGATGCGGATCTTTTATGTTTTGTTGCTAGATGGAGTCTATGCGTGGGTCCCTCGAGGGGTCGGCCGAGAGTGCTAATCCCCAAGAGCAAGATCCATTTGTGTCTGGTCCTTCTCAACCAGCTAGGGTGCAACCTGAGGCTCCAGTCATTCCTTTTGAGGCTATGCTAAAGATATCTCAAGATATGGCTCAAGTCTTAGAGAAGGTGATGGCCCCGAGAGCTCCGATTGAGAGTGTAAGGAAGTTTAGAGCCGAAGATTTTTATGGGACTAGCTTAGATGAATCTGACAAGGCAAAGCTTTGGATTGAGAAAGTGAAGAGGGTGCTGGAAGAGATTTGTTATCCTTTGGATAGGAAAGTGGAGTGTGCGATTTCACTCTTGCAGGGTTCCGCCTATGATTGGTGGAGATTGGTGTTGATCCAACCCTAGTTGCCTGATCTGATCACATGGGAGATCTTTGAGAGGGAATTTCATAATAAGTATGTGACAGGGGTGTATAAGGATGCTAAGTGGGCTCAGTTCTTAAGCTTTAAGTAGAGGGCATTATCAGTTGCCGAGTATGAGAAGGAGTATAGTAGGCTCAGTAAGTATGCACCTCCGAGTGTTCTTATGGAAGATTTCAGGTGTCAGTACTTTGAGGTGGGATTGAATGAGTCATTAAGGGCTATGTTGATCTCTTTGATGAGTTCGCCGATAGTGAGTTACTATCAGATTGTACAGGCAGCTTTGAGAGCAGAAAACTCTGAGACTATTATGAGGGATAGAGTAAAAAAGAGAAATGCTTCCAGTGGAGTTCATCCTCAGGGAAGAGCTCTAGGGGTTTTCAAGGGAACTCTCCAGATGAGTCTGCTCCTAGTCCTGCTTCAAGAGGTAGAAGACAGGGGTCTTCTCAGAGTTCTGGAGTTGGTAGAGGTAGTTTGGGAGGTTGAGGTGATTTAGCATCAGAATGTTCTCATTTCAACAAGCGCCATAGGGGCGAGTGTCGTTGGTTGATCGGTGGCTGTTTCAAGTCGTAGTACAGATCATTTCTTGGCCAATTGTCCGAATTTAGTTGAGAATGTTCAAGGGAGACAAGAAGCGAGTAAAGTGGGGTCTAATGCCCCTCAGGCCAGTCGAGGTCATGGTAGAGGTCGAGGTCGTGGTGGCCAGCCTAGGGATGGAGCTTCATCTGAGTTTGTGGATTGCTCGGTTATTGTACCAGCTTGAGCTTATGCCATGAGAGCTCGGGAGGAGCAACATGCACCTGAAGTGATCGCCGGTAAGTTCCTACTCCTTGACTGAGATACATGCTCTAATAGACCCTAGTTCCACACACTCATATTTGTGTTGTAATGAAATATATGCTAAGTTGCCTAGTGTAGAGCATTTAGATTATGATATTTGTGTGACCAGTCCCTTAGGGCACAATGTCAATGTGAGTAGAGTGTATAGGAATTGTCCTTTAATGGTGCAAGGCGTAGAATTTCTAGTGGATTTGATCAGTCTGCCATTCCACGAATTTGATTTAATTTTGGGTATGGACTTGTTGTGCAAGTACCATGCTATAGTGGACTGCCATAGAAAGACGGTAGTACTTAAGAGAGATCAGTCTACAGTGGTAGTGAAAGGTTTTGGTTTTAGTTCTTTGGGCAGTGTGATCTTAGCTATGCAAGCTAGACGATTTATGAGAAAGCGTTGTGAGGCATTTTAGGCCTTAGTTTTGGATTCTAGAAGGAGTCAGGTTAAGATTCAGGATATCCCTGTTGCCAAAGAATTTGCAGATGTGTTCCCTAAAGAGTTGCAGGGTTTGCCATCCGAGAGGGAAGTGGAGCTATCCATAGAGATTACACCACGCACTAATCCTATTTCTAAAGCTCCTTATCGAATGGCTCTTATGGAATTAAAAGAATTGAAAACTCAATTACAAGAACTGTTGGATAAAGGCTTTATCAGGCCTAGCGTTTCTCCTTGCGGTGCTCCGGTGTTGTTTGTTAAGAAGAAAAATAGTACATTAAGGATGTGTATTGATTACTGGCAGATCAATAAGGTTATTATGAAGAACAAGTATCCCTTGCCAAGGATAGAGGATTTGTTTGATCAGCTTAGGGGAGCCTGAGTGTTCTCCAAGATTGATTTGAGGTCAGGATATTATCAGTTGAGGGTTAAGGATGCGGATGTGGCTAAGACTGCGTTTCGGATAAGATATGGTCACTATGAATTTTTAGTGATGCCGTTTGGATTGACCAATGCTCCTATAGCTTTTATGGATTTGATGAACTAAGTGTTTAGACCATATCTCGATCGATTTGTAGTTGTTTTTATTGATGATATTTTGGTGTATTCGAGGAATGAAAGTGAGCATGAAGAGCATTTGTGCTTGGTACTTCAACTGTTAAGAGACCATCAGTTATTTGCTAAGCTTAGCAAATGTGAGTTTTGGTTGAAGGAAGTGTCTTTTCTGGGACATATTGTCTCCTCGGAAGGTATCAGAGTGGATCCAGCTAAGGTTGAGGCCATTATGGATTGGAAGCCGCTGAGAAGTATACCGAAAGTTAGAAGTTTTCTTGGTTTAGCGGGTTATTATAGACGGTTTGTGAAGGGATTCTCGGTCATTGCTTCGCCTTTGACAAGGCTTCTTCGAAAAGGTGTAAAGTTTGAGTGGTCTGACAAGTGCCAAGAGTGTTTTGATTGGCTTAAGAGGATGTTAGGTGAGACTCCTGTGCTTACTCAACCCATTTCGGGTAAAGAGTATTCTATGTACAGTGACGCTTCGGGTGTTGGACTTGGTTGTGTTTTAATGCAAGATGGTAAACTGGTAGCTTATGCATCTAAATAGTTGAAGGCCCATGAGCAGAACTATCCAACGCATGACTTGGAGTTAGCGGCAGTAGTGTTTGCTCTCAAGATTTGGCGATACTATCTTTATGGAGAGACTTGTAGAATCTTTACAGATCGAAAAGAGTTGCAAATATTTTGGGTACCCGACTGAATTTTAGCACTGCTTTTCATTCTCAGACAGACGGGCAGTCGGAAAGAGTTATTCAGATTCTTGAGGATATGTTGCGAGGTTGTGTTTTAGATTTTTCTGAAAGTTGGGATAAGTCTATGTCATTGATGGAATTCGCCTATAATAATAGCTATCAGGTAAGCATTAGTATGTCTCCGTTTGAGGCTCTCTATGGAAGGAAGTGTAGGACTCCATTTTGTTGGATTGAGTTGTCGGAACGTTCTTTTATGGGTCCGAGATACTGAAGAAAAGATTAAGGTGGTTCAGCAAAATTTTAAGATAGCCAGGGACAGACAGAGATCTTATGCTAATCTGAAATTAAAATACATTCAATTTAAAGTTGGAGATAAAGTGTTTTTGAAGGTTTCTCTGTGGCGAAAGATTTTACGTTTTGGCAAGAAGGGAAAATTGAGTCCAAGATTTATAGGACCTTATGAGATCCTTGAAAAAGTTGGTCCAGTTGCCTACAGATTAGCTTTGCTGATGGATTTAGCCAAATTGCATGACGTGTTCCATGTGTCGATGTTTCGATAGTACAGATCAGATGCGTCTAATGTGTTATCGATTCAAGATGTACGAGTTCAGCCTGATTATTCATATAATGAAGAACCAAAGACAATTATGGCTAGAGAGGTGAGACAGCTTAGGAATAAGGATATTCCTCTGGTTAAGGTATTATGGCAATACTATGGAATTGAGGAAGCTACATGGGATCCGAAGTCAGTAATGCAATCTCAGTATCCGCAGTTGTTCAGTTCAGGTGAGAATTTTGAGGACGAAATTCTTTTATGGAGGGGAGAGTTATAACACCCCGTTTCCCACCCTAATAATTTTGAGCTATCTTGGTGTGTGTTTTTTTGCATGTGTTATTTTAATTTTAGAGTCAATTGCATGATTATGTTAATGGTGTGGTTGAGGAATTAGAAGAATTAGAAGAGTGTTTTTCAAAACCACCAATGGTTGAGTGACACATGGCAAGGGAGAGAAAAAGAAGGGGGTATAAAAGCAAGAGAGAGAAAATGAGAGAGAGCAGCTATTTGCCCTCTCCCGTTTCCTCCTCTCCCTGTCCCCGTCTCTTTTTCTCCTTCTTCCCTCTTCTTGCCCTACTCTCCTTTCTCTTTGGTGGAATTTGACAACACAAGTGGTTAATTGGTAAGTTTTACTAATTTCTTCTTCCTCTTCTTTTTCTGTGTTTTTCGTTGGTTGTGATGGTTGTGGTATTTTGGTGTGCTTTGGATTTTTGGTTTAAAGGTTCCTCCTAGCGATCCCAAGGGCAAAGAAGTGCTTCGAGGGAGTTCAGCCCCCTGACTTGAGGAGCTAAGGAGATTAAGGTTTGGGAATGTTTATTTTTGTATATTTTTCTTTGATTTATGAAAGCATGATTATTTATTGGTAATTGAGTGTATAAATGAAATTGAGCATGTATTTAGGGGTTTTATAAGTTAAGTTATTGAAGTGTTTTGTTATTTGGTTAGGAAGGTGAAGTTTGGGTGTGAATTGGGTATGTTTTTTACTGAATTTATGGGTTTTGTATAATCTATACAGCAGTATGGAAAGGGCATACCACTTTGTGATCGTATTATGTGTTTGTGTTTTCTTGTCCGTGATTTTACATGGCGGTAAGAGATCGCCATACCACCATGTAAAGTCATTCTATTTTGGGGGAGTTTCATTGTACATTTTACACGGCAGTAAGGTTTGGTCATACCGCCGTATAAATGCATTTTGTTTTCTGAAGGGGTTTTGGCTTGGAAGGCCACACGACGGTAAGGTTTTTCCTTACCACCGTGTCGAATGTCTTTCATGGATGTAAGGATTTACCATACCGCCGTGTAACCTCTTTCTGTCCTGAAATTTTTAGATTTCTGAATTCTTTCTCTTTTGTCTCTTTTAGTTATCATTAACATGTATTTATATCTTTGGGACTATTACATATCGAATAGGGTTATATATGTAATAGCCTGTATGTCACCCTAGGAGTAATGTATGTTCTATTGGGTGAATTGGTATATAGCATGTTGTAGAATTAAAAAATCTGGAATGTTAATGTGCGTTCAATTGGGATTTAATTGCCTAAATAAATTTGTTTAAGTGTCTAAAGTGTAAAAGAGCATAACATTGTTAGAGGGCTGGACTTGCCTTTGCATTGGTTTAGTATACTAAACCACATTTGTAGTCGGGCTTAACTAGGACTAATGTTGTTGTGGGCTTGGTTCATATTAGATGTCTGAAGTGGGCTGCAGGTTAGAAGTACATTAATAGGGAAGATTTGTAGTAGAAGCCCATGATCCATTTCTGTAATTTCCACCTATGACTGTGCATGAGGGAGAGAGAGTGTGCTAAGTAGGAGTATGCATGTTGGAGAGAGAGTAGTTGGGAGTGGCTGCATGTGGGAGGCAGCTTTCTTCTCTTCTTTCATTTTTCTATCTTCCTTCTCTCTCTCTAAACGTTTCCTCCTCCATTTTTCTCTCCTTTTCTGTAATTTCTTCTCTTCCTCTTCTTCATTCTTCCATTTCTTTTGGTTTGTCAAGTGAAATTCCTATTGTATTTTAGAAAACTAGAAAAGTTGCATGTGTGAATGCATGTGTTCATTTTAGAAGGTAAGTAACTATCCTACCTGAAATCCTTTCTCTTTCATCTTCTTCTTATGTTTTGAAATGAGATTTTGATTCTTGTTCTCCATTTCTGGAAAATATGGGCCTTGGTTGTAGAGGTAGAACCTAAGAGGGAAAAAGGGAAGGCCAAGGTTGGTGAGCCAAACAACAAGTGATTTTGGCAAGGAGCAAAGGAGTAGAGGTTTGAGAAACACTATCTTCATGAGTATTTTTTGTGAATCTTGAGTTATGTTGTATATATATGAAATGCATGCATTGATATGGTATGTAATGATGAGGAGATTGCTTATTGTGATGTGTTATGCTATCTTGTGCCTTGTTATGAATATTTGCATTGGAATAATATTCATGTTGTGATTATTTTCCTATTTGATAGAATGGTCACTGACGAGTGACTTGTGAGGATTGGCTAGTTGTATGTGTATAGGGGAAGAAAATGTCCCAGAATTGGTAACTTGAATGTGCCAAATCTTGCTAATAAGAACTAACTTGGTAAGGTAATGGACTTGTGGCATTGTGTAAACTTAAACACATAAAGTGTAGGTTATTAAGAATTGGATATGAGAATTTTAAACTTTAGTAAGGTAATAATGGGAATGTAGAAGCAACCATGTTGAGTTGGGGATCATATGGTCTTCAATGGATGTGAATAAGTTGATTAATGTGAATAGGAGGGCATTCGGAGCAAGTATAGTTCCATATGCCACAACTCCTAGTATAGGTAATAATAATTGATAAAATTGGTGTTATTGAATTCATAACAAGTAACTAAACAGATGGGTAATACATCATATTGGCTAATAATGGGTCGAGAATAGGCTACGGGAGCTGCATGCGAAGCGGAGAGGAAATGAGACTTGGGAAGTGTGGATGGAAGAGCTGGGAATTAGGAATTCCAGTTCTGTCATGAGTGCGATAGGACGCTCTGCTGGTCGAGTGGGCTTTCTGTCGCGAGTACAACAGAGATACGGCTGCATTCTGTCGTGAGCGCGACAGAATCAGAACTCCAAGTCTGTCACGAGCGCGACACTTCTGTATGCTAGAGATGTTTTCATATTTGTTTTAAGTTTTGATAAAGCATATGTGTGAATGATATTTGAGCATGTACATGATTTCAATCTTTACAATTTGATATGATTATGATCATTCATATATGAGATATATATTGGTATATGTATATTCGTATGGTACTATGCATATGCAATGATGAAGGAAGTGCGATGTGAACTACAATATAACAATGTGATATTGTGTAAAGATTATATTTGCAATGATAATAACCATAACCGGACTAATAATTTAGCCTACAAGCCAAGTAGTGGATAGATAGGCATGCCTATAGGGTCTCAATGCTGCAGCCAAATGCGTCTGATTCCTTTGGAATCACCAATGCGAATTGAATCCAATTAGGATTCCTCAGTGCGAGTTATTGAATATCATACTGAAAATCTTTGTACCCTTGTGTACCAATGCGATAAATGTGTATATACCGATTCAATTGAATTGATTGTACTCTCGAGTACAAATGCGATACCCGATTATCTGCGTCTTTGAAATGCAGGCAAGGCTTAATAATTAAAGAAGTTACTCGATGAATATGTTTGTATACGAATACGCGATTCAATTTGTACATATATATATGAATATGTATTCTTGATGCGATTAGATATGATATGGTTCAATGCAAAACATATTCTTATCATGAGTGAGTATGATAAGTGTTATAACTTATTGTTATGCTATATAACTGTTAATAATGTACTAATTATGATGATACAAGCATGTTATATGTATATACATGAAATGTGAACGGTGCCATGTATGCTACGTTGAATTAATGGATATTATTATGTATATATGTCTGCTTGAATATTGTTTATATTGTTATTGTTTCTCCACTGAGCGTTATCGCTTAGCATTTAATCCATGTAGGTTCGTCGGCAAAGTGATCTAAAGGGCATCCTCACATTTTGGACTGATCAACACATTAGGTCTCCTTTCCCTATTATAGATTTTGAATACTTTTGTTAAGGCATGTAACTAATAATACAATTATGGGCATGTATTAATTATTAGATAGCTCAGTACAGGATGTACTTTAATCGAACTGTATTGGTTTTATGTATCCAATGTGAATGTTTTCGCTACATGCAAACAAAATTAATTGGCTTGGAATGTTGTATAATGATTTTATGTATGTGTTAAGCAGGAACTTCGCATGTGATAAGTGTTGTGGCATACGCTTCCAACCACTGTAGCTTAGCTATGCATGTGGATGGGAGTGGGGTGTTACAATATATATAGAGAATATGAGCATATTCCTTGAAAAATGTTAGCTCTTATGTGATACTTATGAGAATTATTTGTTATTGTTGCCTAGCCTGCAAGAGTCAAATAAGTGGATAGACAGGCATGCCTATAAAGTTTTGTAAGCTGCAGCCTAGCATTCTGGTCCTTGATAAGGTCACCGTTTGGGTCCTCACGATCCTGAGGGTTTGGATCTTGTTTAAGATCCCCAGTAACAATGTTTTTATGTGAAAATGAAAGATGTTGCTTTTACTCGTGCCTACGGGTACCTAGTGTTCGCTCGTTATCCGCTACTCTAAATTTGCAGGCATTTATGTTTGATTCTCTTATGAATGTAACCTTACTTATTTTGACACACGAACATGATTATCTTATATTAAGTTATGATTGTGAATAAGTATAAGATGTGTGTTATGTTATATATATAAATAATTGTGTATTTTTGTATTTACCATATGTATGTTTTTGCCTCGACGGCAACTGTGAGTGGTCGTCCATCTCTTATTTTCCCCACTAAGCATTTATCGCTTTGCACGGGTGTTTAATCCGTGCAGGTGTGGAAGCTGTTCAAGTTTTTGAGGAGTGCAATCAGCAGTAGTCAGAGCCAACACTTTAGAGAGATTCTTTTTGTAGCTTGTCTATTGTATTTTGGGTTTTATGATGTAATCTTTTTGTAATGTATTAGATTTTGTATATATTTCAAGTGTACCTCTGTACCAATGCAAGATTAATGTACTCCTTTTGTAAAGAATATTTTGATATATGAAATGAATTTCCAGTTGGCCCATCTTGATTATTATAAGTTTTAATTTAGAGTTTATGAATGTTTCTTTTTCACCTTCGTTATGCTTGTATGTTTGTTTGTCGATAACACCCTTATCTATACGGGTATTCACTCTCCTTACGGGTGAGTTCCCCTACGTACTAAGTTGCCTGACTTCTCTTGCTAAGATCTTCACTAGGTATTCTTCATATTTCATGTCAAGCTGCACTTGTATCTCTTCCGGCTTGATCACATGACTTGGATCTGATCTGTACCTTCATAGCATCGATACATGGAACACATCATGGATCTTCTCCAATTCCTGTGGTACTGTTACGGGCGCTGAACTAGACCTGTTCCCGGGGCGCCTGCTTTTAGGGGCCTGGGAGGGTTCGCGTCCATAAGATATTTTGGACACCTCCTTCCAATAGAACACTGGAAAGATCACCTAATCCCATGAAGCCTTTTGGCACCTTTGAGGTACTTTAGAGTCGCCACCCAATTTACAAGAAATTGGGAAAGTTCATCTAGCCTCTGGTCTAAACCCGAGAAAGATTCGGAACCTTACTCTTTTTAATGCCTTGGTTAATTATAATTTTATTTTTAATTCTAAAAATTTTATCGCTCTTCTCACGCGGGCATGCATTAAAAATAAAGCGCAAATCAAGCAGTAAAGAAAGCAATAAAGAAAGCCATAAAATGACAAAGCAAACTAAAAAAGATAAAAAGTGGGACAAAATACAATCCCCCAAAATAAAAAGGTATTAAAATTTGGAAGAAAAATACAATCCCCTGAATAAAATCAAAACATAACATAAATAAATAGCAAAATCAAATGAATAAATAAACATTCATAAATCGGGATATTATTTAAGATAGGAACATTGGTTCCTTCATATTCACTTTGAAAAAATGAAGAGTTATTTTTGGGTACACTTAGGAAAATCGGGATGAGTGATCCCATTTTCAGAAAATTGACTCTTATTTTTAAAGTGAGTTTTTATTGGTTGAAATTAGGACATTGGTCCCATTTTATTATAAAAATCTCAAATTATTAATATAAACTTTTTTTATTTTTAATTAACGCACATAAAATAAACTAAATTGATTATAAATTACATAATAAAAACAAATAAAATCAAAATAATGAAAAAAAATGCTCAAATATGACAAATCCCACTAAAATGGTGTCTTCAAATCTGTATGGGCTCCCATTTGGTGATGGAAAAGCTCACACATAAAAAAAGTATTGAAATAAAAAAATACAAATAAAACTGATGTTAGTAATGAAAATAAATTTAAACATATGACATATGAAAATGAATTAAAATAAACAAAATAAAATACACATTCTCAACTGATTCAATCTCAGTAAAAGAATTCATGAGTCATTCCCAATAAGGGGCAAGAAAATAAACATGTAAATATCAAGGTTTACTAAACCAACACGTAAATACAAGGCATTCCATGCAATCTCTGTGTGTATGTGCAAAAGGCCAAAACATAATTTTTCACCATTTGAAAGAAAATTCTAGATGCAACGTTGGAGACGAGACTCAACTCGAATGCATAAATGCACTCGTGGCTTTCTGCTTGAAGCTCAAGAAATACCATATGCCTCTTTCTACGTATCAAACCTTATCAGAAGGTCATCTCTGCTAATTAGATAAGACCGAACCAAGAATTAAAAGGTCTTACTTCGGTTGTAATGTTAGGCTTAAGTAGATGGTTACCAAAGGAGGGTCAAGTTGCTAGAGAAAAATGGCCGCACATTCACTCAATTGACAAAAGGACCATTCTCAGCCCAATTGCATACTGTCAAAGTATTCTTGAATTTGGACTTGGTAATTCTTTAGCTTATCAAGCTCAGAATAACAATTACGTTAAAAAGATAACCATAGAAACTCATCAAGGGGTACTATCTTGAGCACTACTTCTTTTCCTTTTTTGTCTTTTTTTTTCACTTTTCTTTTTTCTTTTTTTTTTTTTTGTTTTCGCAAGCTTATGTCTCTAATTACACAAAGAGTTTATCACTGATTAAACCCTCTTCCCGAAGTGTAAACCCATCCTTATTAGGGCAATTTTTGATAGCCTAAAGAATTATCAATGATTGAGGATCTTTTCCCAAAGTGTAAACCCATCCTTATCAGGGCAATTTTTGATAGCCCAAAAAATTGTCAATGATTGAAACTCTTTTCCCAACGTGTAAACCCATCCTTATCAGGGCAATTTTTGATAGCTTAGAGAAAAGTGTTAATGTGCATCCATCCTTACTAGAGCGGCCATTCTTCTAAGGGGAGGCTAAAATCATTTTAGGCGAAGGGTAGTTTTAACATGTGTAACAATAAAATCAGTACGCATTTTGCATACCAAAATAAAGGCTCAATGGGCTAGCAAGCAATTGCAAAAATAAGGGTAGGAAAAAGTCATTTAGAGGGCTATACAAAGAAATGGTTGCCTAAATCATTTTCAAAACGGGCCAAAAGTGCTATGAACATAGAAATTACATGGTATAGTCAAAGTTTTCATGTGATCCAGCAATCAGAGACCAAACATATTTACCCTTTGCTTAATTCAAAATGGAATGAAATGCAAATTTCTAGAGCTGAGATCAAAGCCATTCATAGTGGAGAACTACTTAGGCAAAGTCAGACTTTGAATCAAAGGTACCTTAATAAGGTGCTATCATGTCAACATTTTTGGGTACAGCTTGACACAAAAATTTTGAGCTATCAAAATTTATATACATAAGAATCGTGTAGGCATAGAAAGAATTATTTGTAAAATATGTGCAAACTATGTGCTAAGAATCATGTACAGGGAAAGATGCATGCAATAGTGTCATGTATATTAGTAAGGCACATAAGGAATTATGTATGTGAAACATGTGTGAAAACATATTGTATAGAAATGCATATATGAAGAATGTTCAAAGACGTGTGTGAAACACATATAAGAAATTATGAGTGGGTGTGTAATCACTGCATGACAAATGATGTATAAACATAAATTGGCAGTGTACATGCAAGCAACGTATAATGAAGGCATAAGTACAAAATATGCCTGTGACACGCGCCGGACCAACAAGGCCCTCATGCCTTTTGGGACTCAAGGGATTTGGTTCGCGTCTTTTATGATCTTGGGCATCATGAGTCATTTTTGATGCCTCTCTCCCAATAGAACATTGGAAAGGATCATCTAGCCTCACGACACCTTTGGGCACCTTTGAGGTATTTTGGAGTCGCCACCCAATTTACGAGAAATTGGGAAAGGTCTCTAACCTCTTTTGGTCTAAACCAGAGATGGTGTTTAGAACTTCACTCTTATTAATGACTTAAGTCTATAAATGAGTTTTTAAGAAATTAAAATTCCATCTCTCATCTCACGTGATTATGCATTGAATTTAAAGCGCATTTGCAAGCATATTGAAAGCGATAAATAAAGCAGTAAGTAAATAAATTGCAAAAATAAATAAAATAATAAAAAATGGGACAGAACAATCCCCCAAAAATGAATAAAAGATGGGATAGAACAATCGCCTAATAATAAAATGAAATAAGAAAGCATAAATAAGTTAAATTTGCCCCAAAATTAATTATAAGGGCCCAAAAAGAAAAGAATAAAAATAAATAAAGATATTCAAAATAAATAATTAAAAATGCATCATACATAAATCGGGTCATTTATTACATTAAGGAACATTGATTCCTTTTTTATTAACTTAAAAATTACATAACTATTTTTAGGGCATTGATTGGGACAACTGGGATGAGTGATCCCATTTTTTGAAAATTTAATTCTCTATTTGATAATGAGATTTTGTTGGTTAAAATAGGACATTAGTCCAATTTATTAAGTAAAGTCCCAAGTTATTAGTTATTAAAAAAATGTGATTTTCTTATCTTACGCATGCATAAAATAAAATATCTTATTTACAAACAAACACAAATACATAAGGGAATAGGAAAGGTCTCACCAAAATAATATAGTCTCCTACACATCATGACCCCCTTCACGTGGTCACGGGAACACTCACATGAGGCAAATCACATTTAAATTCCCAAACAAAAAAATGACATTAACAATATTAGTAATAATTCGAAAAATAAACCAAATAAATATAAAGATAGAGAATCATGCAAAAATAACTAATGAATGTGTATGAGATAAAATAGGTTAAATTAGATATGTTAATTTAATAGGCAAACAATTTACGTGCGAGATAGATTAAAAATAAGTCATGCTAGCATAATAATAATAATAATAATAAGAAAGATGACAATAATATTAAGAAATATATTTAATGAAATATTACTAATAATCTTTGAAGACATACTAATATATCGTATTAGTTCTAGCCTAGTTAACCTCCTCTCTCTAACCTCGGTCCAGCAAATAGGGGATCTACAATTACATCCATATAAAGCCTCATAAGGTGCCATTTCAATGCTAGCTTGATAGCCATTATTATAAGCAAACTCCACCAACGGAAGGTGATGATCCTAATTACCACCGAAATCCATAATACAGGCGCAAAGCATATCCTTAAGGGTTTGAATGCTCCTTTCTGATTAACCATCTGTCTAGGGTGAAAAGCTGTACTAAACTGTAATTTAGTCCCTAAAGTTTCCTCAAATGCCCTCTAAAAATGAGAAGTGAACTGAGCACTGCGATCAGATACAATGGAAACTAGAACCCCATTGAGCCTAACTATCTCATTAATGTGCAATAGAGCTAGTTTGGAACAATCATATGTCATTTTCACAGGCACGAAATGAGCAGATTTAGTCAATCAATCCACAATCACCCAAATTGACTCAAAACCACCTCAAGTACGTGGTAACCCGACTACAAAATCCATAGCAATATTCTCCCACTTCCACTCAGGAATGGGAAAAGGTTGAAGCAAACCAGATGGTCTCTAATGTTCTGCCTTCATTTGTTGACAAGTAAGACATTTAGCCACAAAATCAGCAACATCTCTTTTCATCCCACTCCAACAATACAACTCTCTCAAATCTCGATACATTTTTGTAGCACCAGGGTGCACAATATAAGTAGAATAATGTGCCTCTTCTAAAATATCCCTTTTTAAATCTTCAACATCTAGGACACAGAGTCTACTGCCATAACGAAGAAGCTTATCATCCCCTATTAAAAAATCCTAAACCTTACCCTGATAAACATCATCCATTAACCCTTGCAACTTAGGGTCTACCTATTGAGCTGCTTTAATTCTATCCACAAGGATTGGCCTAATACAAATATGAGCAAAAAGAGACCCCGATATCACCTCGAATTTCACACCCCGGTCAATCAAATCATGAAACTTCCTACCCATGAGTCTCTGTAATATAGATAAATTAGCTAGACTGCCCAAAGATTTTCTGCTTAATGCATCAGCCACAACATTAGCTTTCCCAGGATGATATTGTATGGTGCAATCATAGTCCTTAAGAAATTCCACCCATCTTCTCTGTCTAAGATTAAGATCACGTTAATAAAAGATATATTTCAAGCTCTTGTGATCGGTAGAATTTTCATATGTCTCACCATACAAGTAATGCCTCCAGATTTTTAAGGAAAAAATCACTGCTGCCATCTCTAAATCATGCGTAATATAATTTTGCTCATGTTTCTTTAATTGGCGGGAAGCATAAGTGTAGGCACCGGGTCTTGAGGCATCACAGATCAGGGTAACCCAATGATGAAATTAGGTGCCTGTTCACAAGCAAAAAAAGGTTGGAAGTGATGATTTTATTGTTAAAATTGCATTTTAAAAATAAATAAAAAATATATTAAAAAATAATAAAAATAAAAATAAAAATAAAAAAGAAGGTTAAAAGTAATAGTGTTCTTGTCAAATTTTCTTTTTAAAAAAAATGGAGGCTTAAGCGGCACCCAACCCACGCCACGTGTAGCGCTCATGCCTCGCATGCGTGCTGCCCGCCCCTCACCGCCAGAGGCCCCCTAGGTGCCATTTTCGACCGAAATGCGTGATTTTTGGTCCAAAATTAATTTTCCCCCTTTTTTTGGGATTTTAAGGTTTTTTTCCATTTTTAAAATTTAAATAAGGAACATTTTGATTTAATTAAGGGTGAATTCCCTAAATTAGCTAGGTTTTCCCTTTTTAATGATGTAAATAGGAAAATTTAAGAGAAAATGAGGGGATATTTTTTTTTGGTGAAAATTTCTTTCTTTTCTTTTCTTCTTCAAGGAACATTTTTTAGGCAAAATATTCTTCTTTTCTTCTTCTTCAAGAGAATTTTTCTAAGGTTTCAATTTGATTTTTCTTAATAAAAAAATAATTATTGAGACAAATAAAACAATTTTTTGTTCTTGGAAATTTTCTTCCATTATTATTTTTTAAGCAAATTTTCTTGAGAGAAAAAAAAAAATTCTTTGTTCTTGAAATCTAAATTTTCTTCTATATTTTTTATTTGAACAATCTTTTTTTGCAATTTTATTTCTAAATAAAAAGTTTAAATTTTTATTTTTCTAATCTTATTTTTTCCGAATCAAGACAAGGAAATCAATAATTTTCCTTCCTTCATCATATTCAATTCTGAGGGTAAATATTTTAGGTTCGAATTGATTTTATTTTTTATTATTATTATTTTTTATTTATAGTCAATTCATCACCATATAGATTTGTAGATCTATGATGTATTTATTTATTTCATGTGATTTTAGTTATAAATTTAACATTCTTTAACATTTTTTATTTTATTTTTTATTCTTTTTATTTACTTGATTGTTCATTTTTTTGTTATTATTATTATTATTATTATTATTGTTGTTGTTGTTGTTGTTGTTGTTGTTGTTGTTGTTGTTGTTATTATTATTATTATTATTATTATTATTATTATTATTATTATTATTATTATTATTATTTATGCTTTTATGTGTGTTAATTTATTAATATATTAATTTATTTGTTTCATTATGTCATTTAATTTTTTGTCATTCATAATGCATTTTATTTCACTTTTTATTTATTTTAATTCATTTTTATTATTTTATGTGTTCAATTGATTTTTTTTTATTGAATTACTAATATCAATTTTATTTGTATTTGTATTTTTTTGTTTTAATACTTATTTTTTGTCATATTTGAGCACCCTTACACGCGAAGGAGGGGATCCAGGAGATTTAGTTTGATTGATTTAACATTTTTATTATTTTTCCTTTATTTTGCCTTTTATTTTCTTCGCCATATAATTTGTAATAAATTTGTTTATTTTATGCACATTAAAAATAAAATTACAAAAATATTTTTATTAATAAGTTGGGATTTTTTCTAATAAAATGGAACCAATGTCCTAATTTTAGCCAATAAAAATTCACTTTTAAAAGAGGAGTTAATCAGTCATCTCGATTTTCTCAATATTCACCCAAAAATAACTCTTCGATTTTTTTTAGTGAATATGAAGGAACCGATATTCCTATTCCAAATAAATATCTCGATTTCTGTATGCTTATTTATTTATTCGATTTTATCATTTATTTATTTATTCTAATTTTCTATTTTGGGGGATTGTATTTTTGTCCCATTTTTTTTTGTAATTTGTTTTGTATTTTATTTAATTTATCGATTTTTATAGCTTTACTCGTTGCTTGAATTTGCAATTTATTTTAAATGCATGACCGTGTGAGATGAGATATGAAAATTTAATAATTAAAAAATTGTTTATAATTAACCAAGACAGTCTTCTAGGTTAGCTTTGTCAAGAAGCAACAATGCAAGAAAAATCTTGCACAAACCACCTGTAATACCCTGCTAAACCTATAAAACTACGAATTTCTGACACTATGGTTGGCCTTGGCCAATGGAGTACAACTTCTATCTTATTTTGATCAACACTCACCCCATCTTTAGATATCACATGACCCAAGAATGTCACACTGTCCAACCAGAAGTCACATTTAGAAAATTTTGCATATAACTGCTTGTAATGGCCCAAATTTGCCATAGATTGCATATAATGGCTTGAATACTAGTATAGTATCGATCAGTAAATTCTGTAGAGTGTATAGTATGTTTTGGATGTAAAAATACTTGTAATTATGCCTTCAAATTCAGTGAATTTATAAAGTTAAACGTGCTCGGGCCAGGGAACTCCATGGATAGGTTACCTTCTGTGAACCCGATAGAGAAAAATATTTTATTGGACCATTGGAAAGTACAAGTTATAAGGAGTCATGTGGTATAATTTAGAGTGAAAATGAGGTCAAATAAGTCTCTAAAAGTCAAAAAGAATAAAAGCCTCTGGTTCGATTCAAATAGTAACTGGTTTGATCGAAATTTGACTAAAACTTTAAAAATAGTAAATGACCTCTGAAAATTTATCTAAAGGCACAAATGGACCTAGAATAATGTGTAGAATAGTTTGGCAGCGAAAAAGTAATTTTATGGTGACACTGAAAAATGCATGAATCGGACCGGTTTAATTGAATCGGACTGGAAATGAACCCTAATTAAGATGGAATCATGGTCAAATGAGCTATTAAAGGCAAAAACGAAGTTAAGGATGAAAAGTGAACCGAACCGGTTCAAGTAGTGAATCGGACCGATCGGACCTGTTTGACCACAATTGACCGGTTTGACCAAGAGTTGACCGAACTCTAAATGGTGTTAAAGATCTATGAAAAATTATCTGAAAGCATTGATTTACTTGATATATTATGGAGAATCAAATGGTAATGAAAAATAAATTTTGTTGTGAGATAGAAAATTGAGTTATCAAACTGGTAAGAAATTATTGGACTAGGAAACGGTCTCCGATTAAGCTGAAATTTTATGTGGAGGCTAATATATATATTTTAAGAATTACAGAACTGATTTTGGGAAGAATTGAGCTTGGAAAGTAGGAGAAATGATTTTGGGTTGGAAAATGGGCTTATTAACCTAAATAGGCTTTTGGGTTGGCCCAATTGGTTGAATTAAGCCCAAGCCCACTCAAGACCCCTATATAAGGCTGAAATATCTTCCATTTTCTAGATTTCTCTTCAGCCTTCTCCTCCTCCTCCTTGGCCGAATGGTGTTCTTCTTCTTTTTCTTGAATTTTCTTCATTCTTCTTTCAAGTTCTCACCAAATCCAACCTTTCCAAGTAAAATCCAACCTCTCTTTTCAATGATAGTAACCTCTAAAGTTCATTTGAAGTAAAAGAAGTGGGAAAAATTAAGTGGAAAAGGTTATGATCTAAAATTGAGGTATGTAAATTTGATATTTTTAAATCTATTTAAAGGTTCAAATAGGTATTTTAGGATGTTTAGAGTATGTTTATGTGATGATTTTGCAAAAAGGAAGCAAGATTTTGAGAAGATCTTGATGAATATATTCTACCACTTTAGGGTTTTAATAGAGAGAAAGGATTTTCAAGGAGCAAAGGCATGAAAATCATGTTTAAGATGTGGAGAACAAGAAAATAAGGTTAGTGGATACAAAAGTATGATTTTTGGTTATTTTTAAACATAAAGTATGTGAAATATGTGTGTTTAATTGAATCAAGCCATATAGTCATGTTTAGGAAGGTTAAAAATGAGATTTTAAAAGATTAAAATGAAAAGAAATAAACTTTATACCATGGAAAACATGGAGGCCGAATGGTATGTATAGGTATACATAAGTATATTTTGAGATATAATGTCATATAATTGTGTATTTAGACTTATTAAAATGTAATCTAGTTAATGAAGTGGTAAATGAATGGAAAACAAATTAGAGGAGAAAAATAGAGGCTTGGCCGAATGGTTATTTAAAGAGTACTTAGGTATATTTTATGGTTTAATGTAAATAAATGGTATAAAAATGTTAATTAAGATATAAACTATCGTAATTAATGAAAATGGAGTCAAGAATAAATTTGAAAGGTGATTTGGTTATGTTAGTTGAATGGTAAACTTGGGTGAATTTAATATATATTTTGATTATATATTAAGTATAAAGACATAAAAAGAATATATGATGGGAATTGAATGTATATTAATGATTTGGGAATTATTGGTGTAACACCCCATACCCGTACGTCACACACTGCATGATAAGATAGGCAGGGTGTGATGGAGAGTAGAGGATATTACCAGATGGAAACACAAACATGATAATTAAAGAGACAGAACAATAAAATTTCTTAAAATCAAAACACCACCGACCCCATACATCACATACCCTTATATCCCTTGCATACCACTATTCACTCTATATAACACAGTCCATTATATATTACAGAACAAAACTTTTTGATTTATAATTGTTCATAAAGATCACATACGACACTATACAGACTCGTTGGCCAAAACCACTGCAAGGTGCCCGAACAAAACTTCTATGTTCTCAATCTGCACGGACAAACACCCGTGCTAAGTGTAAAAGCTTAGTGGGGAAAACAATATAATAAATAGCCACTCATGCTGGTTGTTGAAACTAAACACATGCATACATAACAATTATACAAGGTATACTAGATAAAAGAGGCAGTACGTTCACACAAATAATTCTCATGCCATAACATTAGCAAATCATTATATACCTTCATTAACCTTGTACGTTTTAAGGAATAAATGCGTTAGACATTAAGATCAATTGTTTCTAAACAAAACTTATGTTTAACCTTCATATCATCTACTTAATTTACCTCCACATTTCCTAATCACAGCTACTCTTAAACTAAGAACCGCCATATTATTTGTCCATCTAAACTTCTTGACATTCATATTTTCAAATGCATATATAATTACTACTATATTTTCATATTATGTGTTATATATATATATATATATATATATATATATATATATATATATATATATATATATATATATATATATATATATATATATATATATATATATATATATATATATATCAATCTATCTTATCCTTATTTAATCGCCTTATCATAAAATTACTACTCAATATTTACCCAACATAATCTCTTAGAGTCAAAATGCGATGTTCATGCATATACAAAACACATAGGTTCCTTACCTGCCATTTTACCTTACTTATTAAGGCCAGGATCCTAAAGACATAATATATATCAGAACATACATGTTAAGTTCAAACATACAAGCACTTTCAAAACATGCAGATAAATGTACCTGAAAGACTCATTACCACTTCTCTGACTATAGCAACTACACAATTTAAATACTCTAAAAATTCTCTAAAGTGACTATGCTCTTAACCTTTTGTACCGAATAATATCATAAATGCCTCTACACAGTGAAAGATCCTTTATACCTTCTTACGAAAACAAGCATTTATAATAAAAGACTAGTACAATACATATATGCATGCGCTTCCAATTATGTACTTATAGTATAAAGTGCATCATTTGTTATACCATTATTTTATTTAACTGATATAGGGATTAAGATACAATAATACATAGATACCAGCAGGAAATTCACAATTCCACATAAGAGTCCAAATCGGGTCTAAGAACACATAGGTGATTAAAGCATTTAAGCCACATTAGACAAAATGTTCACATTCATACCCAAAAGTTTATTCTTATACCTTCATGCAAGTCATCATATATTCATCAAGCCTCTACTTATTATTTCATTCATATTCCTTTATTCATTTATTGCATGCTAAGTCTAGGGAGTGGATAACGAGTGAACACATGAGTACCCGAAGGTACAGATAAAAGCAATTTCTTCCCTTTTTCTTTCAAAAACATTTTCATATTGGGGGATCTTAAACAAGATCCATACACATTGAGGATCGCGATGACCCAAATGGGGACCTGATCAGGGTCCAGAACACATTGGTGCTGCAGCTAATAGAACTCTATAGGCATGCCTATCTATCCACAGATCGACTCACGTAGGCTATACAATTTAAATGCATCATATAATACTTAGATTAGTAACAGTATTCTTCTTTATGATGTGCATCATTAATAGAATCACACACTCATTTATTTGCTAGCTATTCACACTTATCATATTTATCATATTCAAAAACTAATCATATACTCATCATAATTCTATGCGGTCATACAAACATATCAAATAACTTCATACCATTCGATATCCTACACACATTTAAAATTACCAACCAAGTTTACATTCTTTCTTATATATACACTCATATATAGAATAACCATAGCAAATTAATTCCCATAATTCAATTATTAATCCCATGATAAAACATGTTATACTCCATATTAAAGTCGTACATGTATACCACATGTAACACCCCATAGACATAAACACATATTAATGCTTAACTAAAAAGATACAAAAGAAGAAGAATTCAAAAATCCAAAAAATCCAAAACAGAAAGAGGTTACACGGCGATATGGTAAATCCTTACCGCCATGTCAGACATTCCACACGGTGGTAAGGAAAACCTTACCGCCGTGTGGCCTACCGAGCCAACGCTCCTTTAAAAAACAGAATGCATTTATATGGCGGTAGAGAAATCCTGAGCGCCGTGTAAAATGCACAGCAGAAACACCTCAAAACAGAATACATTTACATGGCAGTATGACAATCCCTTACCGCTATGTAACAACTCGATGAAGTGAAACCTAAATGCAGAAATACGATTTACACGATGGTATGGTCGTCCTTACCTCCGTGTAAATCAACAAAAACCCAGAAGTTTGCTAAACTCTGCTACCTATTTCCCAAATTTTAAACTAACTTCGAAAATTACAATACCCCAAGCAACTCATACTACTAAAACTCAACTTAAACAAACCAAAATCTCAAACTAAACATCTCACGCAACTCAATTCAAAACTCTAATCAAAATCATACCCAAAATTCTTATCATTTGCGAAATCATTAAACCCATCTAATTCCCAAAATATGAAATTCAATTAAGCACTTAAAGACACATATCCACACTTCAATTCCAAAAATTAAATAATAAAACAACAATAGACTAAATTATGCAATAGCAACCAAATTCCCAAACCTGTCTTCCTTTGCTCCTAATAGCTCAATTGATTGCTCATCCATCATCACAATCATCCAATTTCCTCATCAAAACACATAACAATAATTAGGGTTCCTAATTACTTAAATAGAAATTGCAGAAATTAAAACTCCTAACTCACCTTTCCATTCTAAATTCCTCCCCCAAAACACTTGAACCAGGAAAGATCATCATTCAAATCTTGTAGCTTGAACTTTGAGAGAAGCAATGGCGTTGGAAGAAGAAGAAGAAGAAGAAGAGAAAACGGGGAGAACGAGAGAGAGGGGAGAGCAGATTTTTCTGCCCTCTCTCACCTTCTCTCTCCTCTTTTATACCTCTTCATATTCAACCTTATCTCCTTGCCACATGTCGCCCTGCTGTTGGTCCATCCAAGATTTTTATATCAAATTTCTCTTTCAATCCTTCCACTCTTAATTCTTATTGTACTTAACTTATAACTTTATCAATCTTCACATTGGCCCACATAATTAATTTATTCCTTCAATTAAATCCCTAACTCCATGCTTCACAATTTTACAAGAGGTTGCACTTACTAAAACTTTTACATTACTACCAAACACGTCCTCAACTACCTTTAATCATTTTGACACGTCAAATAAGCACTTCTCACACTTTAACATTCCATTACACACGAATCCGACTAGGGTACTTATCGGGGTGTTAAAATTGGAATTAAATTGAATGTTTTTTAAATGATGATTATATTATATTTATAATGAAAAGTCTATAACGAGTTATGTTTAATTCATGTCATGGCATGATTGATGCTAAAATGGAATAATTAAGTGATTTACAAACGATTTGATGTAAAAAGAATGGAATGGTATGGTTATGTTCCATTGATAATGTATACTGTAATTTAATAATGGATAAGAGGAAAGATTACTGCCCTTAGTAGTAGTCTGGTGGTCAAATCTAGCTCAGGATATAGTGGCTAGCCATAGGGACACCAAACAGCGAGGGTGAGTGTGATGCGCGCTGAACCTGATCATGTCCCGGAGACCAGCTTTTAGGGCCCGAGAGGGTTCACGCCTTTTGACTTTGGGCAATATGAGATATTTTGGAATTGCTACCCAATAGAACATTGGGGAAGTTCTTTTAATCCCATAAAACCTTTAGGTACCTTTAAGGTATTTTTGAGTCACCACCCAATTTTCAAGAAATTGGGAATTCGTCTAACCTCGGGGTCTAAGCCAGAGAGTAGTTCGGAACTTTACTCCTATTAATGTCTTGGTTAATTATAAATGAGTTTTTAATATTAAATTTTTATATCTCTCTCACACGTCATACATTAAAATTTAAGCGCATATCAAGCATCAAAAGAAAGCATTAAAATAATAAAGCAAACTACAAAAATAAATTAAAAAATAAAATTGGGACAAAAATACAATCCACCCAAAATGCAAAATTAAAATCTGAGATAAAAATATAATCCCCTAAAATAAAATTAAAGTAACATAAATAAAAATCATACATAAAGCGGCGTATTATTTGAAATAGGAACATTGGTTCCTTCATTCACACTTTAAAAAATTGAAGAGTTATTTTTGGATGAATATTGAGAAAACCGGGATGGGTGATCCCATTTTGAAGAAAATTAACTCTTCTTTTAAAAGTGATATTTTATTGGTTGAAATTAGGACATTGGTCCTATTTTATTAAGAAAAATTCAATTTATTAATAAAAATATTTTTCTGTGATTATCTTTTTAACGTGGATAAAATAAAGTAAATTTATTACAAATTATATAGTAAAATAAATAAAAGTAAAATAATGAAAAATGCTAAAAATGCTAAAAAATGTCAAACTAAAAGGTGTTTCCAAAACTCCATGGATCCCCATTTGCCATTGAGAATGCTCACACAAAAAATAAGAATTGTATACATAATAACAAACAAAATAAAACTAATGTTAGTAAATAAATCTAAAATATCAATTAAATCAAATAAAATAATTAAAATAAATATTAAATCATAAACTAAATAAACATTGGTAAAATAATGTTAAAATCATGCAAAAGAACGCATACCACACAAAAATGGACCGAAAAGGATCGAAAACAGGACAAAATGAATCGAAAACGAGACAAAATGGAGCAAAACACACTAAAAGACGAAAAAAAAGGCTGCCCGCCCCTCGTTGGCAAGGAGGAGAGGCAACACAACAACTATTTTTTTTTTCAAATTCCAAACTAAAAAAAATACTATCTTATATAATTTTAAGATGTTTTACATAATTTCATGCCATATTAATGTGAAAAACACTTAGAATAACTTGAATCATTGGCAAAAAAACTACAACTCAATAGATTAATCACATAAAATTTCAAGCTTTTAGAACAAAGAACAATAGTGGAAAAATAAAGGAAAAAAATACAAAATAATGCAATGGAGCCCAGAATTTTTTACCCTCAGAATTATCAATATATAAAGCAAGAACGCAAATTGATTTCCTTGTCAACAATCTTCGAAAATCGAATTAAGAAAGCTCCATTTTTTTTTTCTCTCTAAGTTTTTTTTTCCTTCTTCTCCAGAGAAGAAAATCTCCTTTTTTTTTGGAAGAAAAAATCTTAGCCAATTAAATTCAAAAACTTTTATATTGAAATCGAAAAAAAAGTAGTTTTAACACTCAAAATCCCCGAAAAAATGTTAGAATTAAATTTAGAAATGAATTCTATTAATTTCAGGGAGCAAAAATGCAAATAAAGTGAGAGGGACGACAAAGGGCATCCTCTCAACGAGCGGCGCCCTGCGAAGGTGCCCGCCCCTCACAAGGGGTGCCCTGTGCAGGCGCTCGCCCCTCGAGAGGGGTGCCCTGCACAGGCACCCGCCCCTTGCTGAGGGGCGGCCTCACGCAGCGCATGTGTTGGCACGCGAGGGGTGGCCGGATGATGTTAGCACCACCCATTTTTTTTAAAAGAACTTGACAAGGAAAAATCACTTCCAACCTTTTTGCTTGTGAACAGGCATTAATTTCATCATTGGGTAATCCTAATATGGACTGCCTTGGGACCCGGTGTCTACAATTGCCCCCAATTTTGGGGAAGCCAGTGCATGGGTGCTTAGGTGAGCCAAAATTCAGAGAAAGGAAAGGAGCGTGTACCTAAGACTGGCACCTTCCTTTTGTGTCGATGGAGTTGTGGCGGGTTTGACTAACGCCAGTTTGTTGATGTGTTAAGCAACACTCTTGGTGGCTAATTGGCGTCACCTTGTTGGCATATTACGGTAGCGCCCTATACCCATATGTGATACGGATACCGGATGCCACCGCACTGAACTAACATATCCTCTAATACTTTACTTATCCAATTAAATTACTGTGCCTTTTAATCCAGATAACCTAATTAAACTATTTAGGTTATTAAATAGACAATTAATTAAAACCGGTAAATTTTTTTTGTTGAATAGTACCGTATACGTGAATAGTACAGTATATATGAATAGTATCGTATGTACGAATAGTACGGTATGTATAATACTGTATGAATACTTATTAATTAATTATCAAAGTTAATATTTACTATTTTTAATTCACTATTAACTATGCCGATTGACCTATAACAGTCTAAGTGACTATTCATTTAGTCAGTTTTCTTTTAACTTGAAAACCTACATTTTTCTTTACCAATTGTATTAACTTAATTTCTACCAATTATTAAGTATGTCAATCACAATATACTAGAGAAACTTATAAAATCTATTACAGTCCAAAATCCAAAAGTAGTAATATTATAAGACAGATACATGCCAAACTTCTTAATATACTTCAATATTCCAATAACTTTCTTCCATACCACTTTCAAAGTGTGAGGTATCCACTGCTCCAAAACTCTTACGGATTACTTACACGCAGTCATATAAAATTACGTGCCGAGTATTAAATATGCCCAGTGGTGATTGCAATTCCATAAATTTCCACTTAATTTAATTTTTCATGCATAAATGATATTCAATAAATAATATCATTTAAATATTCATAATTAAACATAATTGATTTAATTACCAATTATTCATGCAATATTTTATTTAATCATCTTTAAAATACACAATTAGGCAATTACACAATTAATGCATATAAATAATCTCATTTACCAATTTATCCTTAACTTAAGGCAATATTTGATTTACACTACAGCAATTTTACATGTATGCCATTGGTTCACTTTAATTTCACAAATATTACCATATTGCCACTAATTCATTTTAATTTCAATAATATTACAATTATGCCATAATTTTAATTATTTTTACCAACATTACAATTTTATCATTAATTTATATGCCAAATTACAGTTTTACCCTCCACTTATTATTTTCATGCCAAATTACATTTTTACCCATATAAAGTAGCCAATTTTCATATTTAACCATTTATTTATATTTTTACCCTTATTAATCATCCTTAACACACGGATGCACAAAATTACAATTTTGCCCTCAAGCTTTTTATATAATAATATTTATGTCCTTTTTCCACATAAATATTATTTTAATCACATTTTAACAATTTTAATCTTATTTTTTTTAATTATGCCCCTGTAACACACTGGCAAACTCTATATACAGGATAAACGAGACGTGAACTCCAGAAGTTCACAGAAATACCAGCGGAGTCCTGTGGAACCACCACTATCTTTTATTACAGAACAGCACACTTCAGATATTTAGATACAGGTATTCAGATATTCAGATACAGAAGTACGACCATCATTGGCCTACTAAAAAGTGAGTCGCCATGCTCAGACCCGCGGTCTTATGTCCCTATGGCATGCCAACATATCCTGAACCAGACTTAACTACCAGATTACTACACAGGACAATATTATTTTATTTTTCATATTATTAATGTGATATACATATTTTTCATGGTATATCACAATAATATCTCATTCTTTTTTATGCCATTTCATCATGTCACATGTGATTATCATCATTATCATCATTATATCATCACATGTCATGTAAACTCATTATTTCATCATGGTACACATGCATGCATACATACATACATGCATACGGCCTACATACCAATTTATTTATATTAATTCTTTTTATCAATTTTATCATTTATTTAGGTAAACTTAATGATGTATAACATCACTATACCATCAATTTCCATGAAAACACATAAAAATCATGACTTTACACATGATATATATTCGACCATACATGCATCACATGCCTCATGATATTTTCACATGCTCTAATACATACCATACATTAGTTCACATGCCAAATACCATAGATCCATCATAATTATACATAAAACATTATGAAAATACATGAAAATCACATGAATACCATTCGGCCAAAGAAAGAACTTTTCACACAAAATTTATTTCTTCCATTTAATCATCCATACCATCATTTTTAGCTTCCCTAAGCATGAATATCATGTTAATTTCAATTAAACATGCATAAATCACATAGTTTCTTCACAAATATAACCTAAATTCATGCTTTTACCATGGAATTAAATGGAATTTGCGATCACAAACCTGAAATCCATGTATTATACTTCTCAATTATCCTTTTCCTTGCCCTTAACTTGCTTATAGGTTCCTTCACCTATTGGACATAATTATGTCCAAACACAAAAATTAAGATTTAATCAAATCCAAGGTTCCTTACAAAAATCAAACATCATAAAGGTCTTATTAACATCCTAGAGTACCCTTAGGAACCTTAAAACCAAATTAAAATCACTTAAATCACTTACCTCAATTTTACACCTAAACTTCAAGTCTAGATTCCACCCACTTTTACTTCTCCAAAACAAATTCTGAGACCACTAATGGATTCTAGAGGGGCTGTATTATGTTATAGAGGTTTGATCTTGTGGTGAGATGAAGAAAAATTGAAAGAAAAATGGTGAGAAAGAGAGGAAAAACCATTTGGCCAAGAGAGGAAGAGGAGGGAGCTGAATAAGACATGGAATCCAAGGGGATTACCAGATTTTTGAATGCTTTTATATGGGTTCAATTGGACCCATCCAGGTCCAACCAAAGTGGTTGAGCCGATTTGGTCCGATTTTTATTTTTCGAGTTATTTTCCACTGTTTTGGTGAAATTTAATGTTCCCGAATTCATTTTCACTCCCAACCAATTCCATCATTCTTATAATATTAAAATTAGTCTCCTTGAAAAATTTTAGCTCAATCGGAGTTCGTTTGGGGTCCGGTTCACTTAAACCGATCTAATTCGATTCAATCAGGTACTGCGTAAAATACAATTCTAATGCTGTCAAAAATTTCTAAAAATTATTCTAAGCCTTTTATTCTCTTATAGTACACCATTTTCTCCACTCTAACTATTTATAAAAATTCGGTCAAAATTCAGTCAAACTTTTGTTCAATTGAACCAAACCAGAGAAACTTCAGACTGAATTTCAGAAGCCTATTTGATCTCATTTTTACACCCGATTACAGCATTATACTACATTTTTCATCCTTTTTCTAATGGTGAAAAAAATATTTTCGGGTACTATTTATCCCGGAGTCACTATTCTGTGGGCCCCACAGTTACTATTCATGGACACACAGTTACTATTCAAAGACCAGTAAAAGATGCTGTCACTATTCAATGGGACCCAGTCAATGATGATGTTCCTAACCAAATGATGATGCCATACTTTAGGGGACATAGTTACTATTCATCATCATGTCATCGCTGATGTCATCATAGTCCCACATTTACTATTCAGTGGGTCCCACCTGGGCCCATTTTTACTTTTCAGTGGGTCCTAACTGGGCCTACATTTTACTTTTCAGTGGATCCCACCTGGGCCCACTTTTTACTGAAATAAATACTTTTGTTTACTGTTTCAACCATTCCGGACTCGTTTGCACCTACGGACTCATATTGATGAGCTCTATCCAATGGTCCAATAAAATATTTTTTGATTTCGAAAAGTACTATTCACCTCAAAAATACTATTTACTCTAGAAAAAATATTATTTACGACTAACCCGGTATTGGGGCTATTACAATCTCCCCTACCAATTAAAAATTTCATCCTCGAAATTTACCTGAATTGAAGAGCTGAGGATATTGTTGTCTCATAGTCTCTTCTGGTTCCCACGTTGCTTCCTCAACATTGTGGTGATTCCAGAGAATCTTCACCAGTGGAATCTATTTGTTTCTAAGCTGCTTCACTTCTCGAGCTAGAATCTTAACTGGATATTCTTCATAAGTCATATCCGGCTGGACTCGAACTTCTTCAGGCCTGATAACATGACTGGAGTCTGAACGGTACCTTCGAAAAATAGAGACGTGAAAGACGTCATGAATCTTCTCTAACTCTTGTTGAAGCTTTAATCAGTAAGCTACTGGTCCAACCCGCTGAATAATCTCATACGGGCCAATGAATCTCGGACTCAGCTTGCTTTTATTTCCAAATCTCAAGATCTTCTTCCATGGAGAAACTTTCAGAAATACTTTATCTCCCACTTGAAACTCTATATCTTTCCTCTTCAGATATGCATAGGACTTCTATCGATCCATGGCTTCTTTCAGTCTGTCTTTAATCACTCGAACCTTTTCTTCCGTTTCTCTAATCAGATCTGACCCCACAATCTTGCTCTCACTGAGCTCTGTCCAACAAAGAGGAGTTCTACACTTTCTACCATACAAAGCTTCATAAGGAGCCATCTTGATACTTGTCTGATAACTGGTGTTATAGGCGAATTCTGCTAAAGTCAAGTATAGCTCCCAACGGTTACCAAACTCAAGGATGCAACATCTCAACATATCTTCTAGAATCTGAATCACACGCTCAGATTGTCCATCAGTCTGAGGGTGGAAAGCTGTGTTGAAATGTAATCTGGTTCCCAAAGCTTCCTGAAGTCTCTTCCAAAACTGAGAAGTGAATTTCGGATCACGATATGAAATGATGAAGGAAGGAACTCCATGCAGTTTTACAATCTCACTAATGTACAACTCTGCCAGCTTGGATAACGAATAATCCATTCTGATAGGTAGGAAATGAGCTGATTTAGTGAGTCGATCAACAATTATCCAAACTGCATCATGTTTCTTTCTCGAGAGAGGAAATCCTGACACAAAATCCATGGTTATCCTGTCCCATTTCCATTCAGGAATGACAATAGGTTGAAGCAAACCTGAAGGAACTTGATGTTTTGCCTTGACTTGCTAACAAATCAGACACTTACCCACAAATTCTGTCACTTCACGCTTCATGCCTGGCCACCAATAGAGTATCCTCAAATCCTGATACATCTTGTTACAACCAAGATGCATAGCGAAGCTGCTGTGATGAGCTTCTGATAAAATATTCCTTCTCAAATCAGCTTGATCAGGAACGCACAATCTCTGTTTGTAATACAATCCACTATCTGAACCCAATGAGTACTCACTAACATGGCCATCTTTCACCTGAGACATAATGGTGGACAACCGATCATCCTGCTTCTGAGCATCTTTCACTTGCTGGAGAAAATCTGGCTTAACTTGCATTTCTGTAATCAAAGCTCCATCATCTGATAAGTCCAGACTAACATTCATAGCCCATAGAGAAGCCATGAACTTCCTACTGAGAGCATCAACTACGATCTTAGCTTTACCAGGATGATAGTTGATGAAGCACTCATAGTCTTTGATCAATTCAAGCCAACATCTCTGCCTCAAGTTAAGCTCCTTCTGAGTAAGCAAATACTTCAGACTCTTATGATCAGTGTAGATGTAGCATTTCTCACCATAGAGATAATGTCTCCAGATTTTTAATGCAAATACAATTGCTGCCAACTCTAGATCATGAGTAGGGCAATTCTTCTCATGAGTCTTAAGCTATCGGGAGGCATAAGAAATCACCTTGCCTTCCTACATCAATACACAACCCAATCCATTTCTGGAAGCATCGCTGAAGACCACAAAATCCTTATCAGATTCAGGTTGCACTAACACTGGATCTTCAGTCAGCATACTCTTAAGTTTCTCAAAACTCTCCTGACATTTATTTGACCATTCAAACTTGACATTCTTTTGTAACAACCGAGTTAGAGGAGTTGCAATCGAAGAGAAACCCTTCACGAATCTTCTATAGTAACCGGCCAAGCCAAAAGAACTCCTAACCTCGGTAACACTCCTGGGTGGTTTCCACTGAAGGATCGCTTCAATCTTTTCAGGATCAACTTTAATACCATCTGTTGATACTACATGACCCAAAAATGATACCTCATCTAGCCAGAATTCACATTTACTGAACTTGGCATAAAGCTTCTTATCTCTCAGAGTCTGCAGAACAATCCTTAAATGCTCATCATGCTCCTAAGGAGTCTTCGAATAAACCAGAATATCATCAATAAAAACAACCACAAACCGATCCAAGTAAGGGGGAAAATCCTATTCATCAAATCCATAAAAGCTGCAGGAGAATTTGTCAATCCAAAAGGCATGACCATGAACTCGTAATGACCATATCTGGTGCGGAAAGCTGTCCTAGGCACATCTGACTCTTTAATCTTTAATTGATGGTAGCCAGATCTTAAATCAATCTTGGAAAACATGCTCGCACCTTTCAACTGATCAAACAAATCATCAATCTAAGGCAGTGGATACTTGTTCTTTATGGTGACTTTATTCAGCTGTCTATAATCAATACATAACCGAAGTGATCCATCCTTCTTTTTCACAAAGAGAACTTGTGCTCCCCAAGGTGAAACACTCGGTTTGATGAAGACTTTATCAAATAATTCTTGCAACTGAACCTTCAATTCTCTGAGTTCTGGAGGCGCCATTCTGTAAGGAGCAATAGAGATAGGTTGTAACACCCCCATACCCCTAGTAAGGAATATAGAGGCGCTACGCAGAGATATACGTACATTAGCGGAAGCGATAGCATTATACATATCAATTTAAGAATAATAAAATAAATTACTACTACACTAGGGCCCAACATGTATTTCATATCAACTACATATATACATATTACACCCCCGGTAAGGAATATCGGGGCGTCACGCGGGCACAAACGTATACATATACATATAAACACACTAGCGGAAGCGATAAAAATAAAATAATTAGACTATCTTTAGGGCCAAACAAAACACACTTCTCTTATAACATATATACACTGTACATATTACAAGAGCTTTATACATATACATCTTCGGTACATATACCAAATAGTTAACATATACATATAAACACTGTACTTTCTATCTACATAATGATGTTACTCAAAACATCACAAACTCTGTCTCTATTTTGTACAAAAGAGATCAAAACAAAGCTCCTAGTAGCCTTGACCCGCAGATGCCCGCTCACTAATCCGAACCTGTAAACCTACACGGAAATAAACATCCGTGCTAAGCGATAACGCTTAGTGGGGAATGAAAATAATGCCAAGGACTTCTTTACGAAGTCACAAATAAATGACACGTTTCGTATAACAACACCAACTAGCTCATGCATATAGCTCTTATACATACAAAGGTTGCATGCTCAATTATCAAATACTATGCACTCATATGTATATAACATCTATTCTTCTACTTATTCATGTACACTTACAACTTGTACATATCATTTATTCAAATATACGATATCATGTGTTCACATTCATGAAATCATGTACTTGTATACAGAACTGTAATGTACTTAAACATTACTCTCATGTACTATAGCACTTATTCAGAACAATACTCTGAATCATCTCAAGTTCGCTACACAACGATAACAAAAGAAGCCTGAATTCCTTTCATGGTGGATACGGGTAACTCTGGATACTGTTTACAATATCTTATATGTGGAGAATTAACTCAAAACTCTATGGAATACACAAGGTATTCCTAACTCTGGGCACAATTAAGGCTAACTCTAGCAGTTGCACTCTAGCCCTTTATAAGCATGCTTATCTATCCACTATAACGGTAATCGGGCTCAAAAGAAACAACTCAATTATACTCTACTTTGATACCAAGCATGGACTATAATTCAAGTGCACTCATCAAATTCAAGGATAATTAACTCATGTGTAAACTTAATTAATAATGTTCAATACTTAAAAACATATAACATTTAATTCCACTCATAAACTCTTATATCATACTATCATTTACATATAATTTCAATTGGGAACATTCATATACTCATTTGATAGGGTTAAATATGAGTTGGACATGCTATAGGAACTTACCCTGAAGTTCGGGTGCATTTCGGGAAGAAAAACACTCAAAATATGCATATTAGGGGATGGTCACGGTGGTAATGGATTGATTTCCACCATGAGGTCCAAAAATGAGTATTCTTCCCAGCATTTTGGTATGTCACGGTGGCAATGAAATTCATTATGACCGTGACATACCAAAAATTTGTAAAACAGAAGGCAAAAACTCAGGACTGCTGCACTACACGTTTTTGTTAAGCCTAAAACGACATCTAAACGACATTTTTAGGAAAAACTTCTTTCTTAACAAATCTTCCCTAGGATGTTAAATTTCAAATGGGATAATTTTCAAGTCAATTGGACATCTATAACATCATATATACTCTAAATAATCTGAACTGGTCAAATGAACCGGCCAAGGTAGAGACACCTCTGTTTCGGCCAATTTTTAGGGTCTTAGAGCAAGAATTTGCTCAAGCTTATTTCTTTACATTTATAGATATATAAGTCCGTGTTCTAATGGATCAAGAATCACTCAATTTAGACGTCGAAAACTATACTTATGACAAAAACATCACACAGGGGTCAGATGACAAATAAGCAGAATTTGCCAAATCAAAGTCTATCATTTACACACACACTCTCTTGATCAATTCACATACTTGTAAACATATATACACATATCATAAGTACCGCAAGCAATCAAAATGAACATATAACAAATATACTCTAAAAGAACAGTTGAGCTAATTAAAGCTCATCAAGCATCTCTCTATTCAAACATGCCTCTATTCAAACATATTCCATATAATCAAATGCAGAAACAATAAGATCACACTCGATCCCTACCTTAGGTGGCTTAACCGCTTCTCTCTAATTGATTTCGAGCTACTCCTTTCCCTTGTCCATAACTCTCATGCAAAACCAGACCTAAACACTTAAGTTAACCCTCTTTTCACTTTAAATCAAAACCAAAGAGAAAAAGGAGGTAAGATCGGAGAGTAAAGCAAACTCAACTTCTGAAGAGACCCAATCAAGCCCAACTACTCACTCTTCAGACCAATCCAAATGGTTCTCTTATAGAACAAAACAAATGGATGAAGAAAAAAAAACAAAGAAATGGCACGAAGGAGGGACACGGCAACTAAGAGCAAAGAAACCCAAAGGAAGAGCTATAGGCCAAAAGTAGGAAATGAAAGGAAAAGGAGGAAAGGAATGGCCGGTCAATGCTCATCCAAAGCCAACCAACCTCACTAAATGCCAACCATTTCTTTTAATTCATCCATATCTTAAGCCAAGCTAAGCCAAGCCAAACCAAGCCAAGCCACACCAAGTGTCTCTTCCCTACAATGACACTTGGCACACTCCTTTATGCATACAAACAAATCCCTTGCCAAGTGTCACACCCTCTTGTTGCCAAGTATCACTCTCCTATGATGCCACATGTCACGCTCCTATGCCGCCATGTGTCACAAAACCCATCTCAAGGTCTCTTAAAACCCACTTATGCAAGCATCTCAAGAGAGGGTTCTGTCGCGCTCGCGACGCTTGTCACGCTCTCGACAGAACGCTCACATCCACACTAACCAGCTGTAGTTGGGAAACCGCTTGAGTGTTTTGTCGTGCCCGCGACACTTGTCGCGCTGGCAACAGAACTCTCGCGCACAACACTTACTTTTCCGAACAAAACTCCGTAATTCTTCTAGGGCCACTTTGGGGTGTTACATAGGTGCAGTACCAGGTACTAAGTGAATAGTAAACTCTAACTCTCTATCAGGTGGCAAACCTAGAAGTTCTTCAGGAAAAACATCCTGAAACTCTTGAATAGTGGGCACATCTAAAGCCTTAAGTTCATCCTTTTTAGTCTCCATTGCATAGCACAAGTAGGCTACACACCCTTTTCTAATAAGTCTCTTAGCTGCAATAGCTGAAATCACATCAGAAAGAAAATCTGATCTCTCACCCACAATGACAATATCCTGATCATCTGCAGTTCTTAAAGTCACTCATTTCCTCTTACAGTCAACAGTGGCCTGGTGAGTGGATAACAAGTCCATAACCAAAATCACATCAAACTCTTGGAATGGAATGTCAATCAAATCATCGAAAAACACAAAACTCTGAGCACTAACCGGACAATCTCGATATACTTTATTCACCACTACACTATGCCCCAAAGGATTACTCACTAAAATATCCTGGTCTAACTGACTATCATATAACCCTTTATCTCGAGCAATAGTAGTACTAATATAGGAATGCATAGAACCAAGATCAATCAAAGCATAAACTGAATGAGAAAGCAATGAAAATTTACCAACAATGACATCTGGAGCATCATCCTGTTCACGAGCTCTAACAACATAATGACGTCCAGTGTAATGACCCTGAGGTGGCTATACTGAAGGGCCTGAAACTGCTTGTGGAGGAGCTGCTCCCCTACCACGTCCTCTCTGAGGGATTGACCCCCCACCCAAAGCTGGTGATGCTGCAGTGGACGGCTGGGCCTCAGGACAATCTCTAATTTGATGTTCCCGGGACCCACATCTAAAACAAGCCCTGTTCATATATCTGCACTCGCCCAGATGAAACTTCTTATAATGAGGGCACTGTGGAACTGGATCTCATACTCTACCCCTGGGTGCGCTAGCTACTGATGTGACTGGGGCACTGCTGCCGACTAGGTTCCTTCGAATAGTAACAGGTGATGTTGATACACGGCTCTGTGAATGAGGAGGCCCTCTAAACTTCTTACTCTGACTAGCTACACTAGAAAACTGACCCGATTTCCTCTTTTGCTTGAACCGAGATTGTCTATCAGCCTCCTCTGAAATAATAGTCTCTGCTCTAAGGGCTTCTTCAACCAAGGACCTCACATCTATATGCCTCTGAGAACCCAAAGCCAATCTGATGTTATTATTCAGACCTCTTTCAAACCTGTGGCATAACTTCTACCCGGTCATGGACTCATCATCCAGATAGGCACTAAGCCGCTCGAATTCTCGCTCATACTCAGCAACTGATTTGTTCCCCTGCCTGAGCCTCCAAAAGGCATCTTGCATAGCAGATTTATACTCATACCCCATGTATTTCTTCTCAAACTAAGTCTGAAAGAACCCCCAAGTAACCTAATCCACTGGAGTGTGTTTACGAATTGAACTACACCATGTATAAGCAGGACCCTGAAGCAGAGCCATTGCTCCCTCAAGCATCTCATCCGGCGGACTCTGAGTGGTCTCGAACATCCTCTTTAACTTAAACATCTACTCCTCCGCCTGGACTGGAGTCAAAGGATCTCGACCGTAGAAATCTTCAGCTCTAAACCTCTTAATCTGTTCTAGAATAGGTCTCCATCTAGATGGAGCTAGCTGTTGTACAAGACCTTGAGGTTGTTACTGCGATTGCATAAATTGGTAGAAATTTGCCATCATGTTCATGAACTCAGGCTGCTGCTGAGGAGGAGGAGCAATCGACAGAGTAACCTGATGATGAGGCGACCTCGATCGACTCATACTGACTGATGCGGCACTCTCCACATCACTATCACGACGACCTTCATCTGAAGACATACTCACCATCTAACACAAGGAGTAAGCATACATTAACCTCAAATAACTATACTGTCCAAAAATTAGTTGGCATGTACATGTACTTATACTAATCCCATTGACCCACTCCGATCTTAGAGCAACCTAAACCGGAGCTCTAATACCACTACTTGTAGCGCCCTATATCCGTATGTGATACAGATACCGGATGCCACCGCACTGAACTAACATATCCTCTAATACTTTACTTATCCAATTAAATTACTGTTCCTTTTAATCCAGATAACCTAATTAAACTATTTAGGTTATTAAATAAACAATTAATTAAAACCGGTAATTTTTTTTAATAGTACCGTATACGTGAATAGTACCGTATACGTGAATAATATAGTATATATGAATAGTATCGTATGTACGAATAGTACCGTATGTATAATACTGTATGAATAATACTATATGAATAGTCAACTTACTTAAGTCTATTAATACTTATTAATTAATTATCAAAGTTAATATTTACTATTTTTAATTCACTATTAACTATACCGATTGACCTATAACTGTCTAAGTGACTATTCATTTAGTCAGTTTTCTTTTAACTTGAAAACCTACATTTTTCTTTACCAATTGTATTAACTTAATTTCTGCCAATTATTAAGTATGTTAATCACAATATACTAGAGACAGTTATAAAATCTATTGCAGTCCAAAACCCAAAAGTAGTAATATTATAAGACAGATACATGCTAAACTTCTTAATATACTTCAATATTCCAATAACTTTCTTCCATACCACTTCCAAAGTGTGAGGTATGCACTGCTCCAAAACTCTTACGGAGTACTTACACGCAGTCAAATAAAACTACGTGCTGAGCATTAAATATGCCCAGTGGTGATTGCAATTTCATAAATTTCCACTTAATTTAATTTTTCATGCATGAATGATATTCAATAAATAATATTATTTAAATATTCATAATTAAACATAATTGATTTAATTACCAATTATTCATGCAATATTTTATTTAATCATCTTTAAAATACACAATTAGGCAATTACACAATTAATGCATATAAATAATCTCATTTACCAATTTATCCTTAACTTAAGGCAATATTTCATTTACACTTCACCAATTTTACATGTATGCCATTGGTTCACTTTAATTTCACAAATATTACCATATTGCCACTAATTCATTTTAATTTCAATTATATTACACTTATGCCACTATTTTAATTAGTTTTACCAACATTACAATTTTATCATTAATTTATATGCCACATTACATTTTTACCCTCCACTTATTATTTTCATGCCAAATTACATTTTTACCCAAATAAAGTGGCCAATTTTCATATTTAACCATTTATTTATATTTTTACCCTTATTAATCATCCTTAACACACATATACACAAAATTACAATTTTGCCCTCAAGCTTTTTATATAATAATATTTATGTCCTTTTTCCACATAAATATTATTTTAATCACATTTTAACCATTTTAATCTTATTTTTTTCTAATTATGCCCCTGTAACACACTGGCAGACTCTATATACAGGATAAACGAGATGTGAACTCCAGAAGTTCACAAAAATACCAGCAAAGTCCTGTGGGATCACCACTTTCTTTTATTACATAACAGTACACTTCATATATTCAGATACAGATATTCAGATATTTAGATACAGAAGTAAGACCATCATTGGCCTACTATAAAGTGAGTCGCCATACTCACACCCGCGGTCTTATGTCCCTATGGCATGCCAACATATCCTGAACTAGACTTGACTACTAGATGACTACACAGGGCAATATTATTTTATTTTTCATATTATTAATGTGATATACATATTTTTCATGGTATATCACAATAATATCTCATTCTTTTTCACTACAAGAAAAATGGTCTTTAACGAAGGGAAATTCGGTTGTTAAAAGTCGAAATCTGGTCGTTAAAGGCCGATAACGACCGGAAAATCTGGTCGGTAAAAGCCCCTTCTTTAAAAGTATAGATGACCGGATTTTGAATCCGATCGTTTGTAACACCCCAGAAATCACCCTAGAAGAATTAAGTGTCATTAGTGTAATAGAGTGCATGATAATTAGGGTTTACAGCATTGGACCTAAGTGAAAAAGTGAAGTGAGGGACCCAATTGAAGAAAAATAAAGTATTGTAGTGGCTGAATTGCACTTTGCATGATTAGCTAATAAGTGAAGATTAATTAGTGTAGTGGAGATTAATTAAGTTAGTCAATAGTTAGTGGGATCAGCTGTATATTAGTGGAGTCCAAGTGGATTGTGTTAACGGAGCCACCTAGCATGAGGGGATTGAGAGGCTGACACCTCATTCATGCATGCAAGCATGAGGTGGTTTAGTGGAATGAATCTGTATTTTGATACTTTGAGCCGGCCAATCTCTCTCTGTCAAAAAAAAGTTTACTCTCCTTCTTGTTCCTCTTTCATTTTTCTCTTTGATCATGAAGTCTTAAGAGTAGGGTAGAGATAGCTTAGAGGATTGAGACAAGAACTAGAAAGGTATGTTAGTGTTGAGTTTATCTTTTCCATCTCTTTCTATTTGATTCATAATTGTTATGGGTATAGTCTAATGGACTTAAATGTGTTGTATGTTTATGTGTTATGAGTTGAAGAGCCAAGTAGAGCTGGAAAAGGGAAGGAGAAAGTGATATAGAAGAGTAAGAAGGAGTGCTCCAAGAGGTTAGGGATTTGTTGTGTTTTGATGTGTTAGTGTGTTTAAAGTTCTTGCAAATGATATGTGATATTGATTTTTGCTATTGCTATTGAATTGGATAGTGAACTAGTGTAAAGTGAATATTGAAGTGAAATTAGTGTTAAGGGCATATAGTGACTAGTGGAATCTATTGGCATGCTTAGTTAATTAGTGTGATTATAGTGTCTTGAATGTTTTTGTGACTAAGTGAATAGTGAATATGGAATGAAGTATGCAAGACTTGGTTGTGTATCATGGCATGTAAATGAGGAGGTGAGGTATGCTTGAATAGTGGAAGGGTTGCCAAGCTATGAGAATGCAAGAATGCAAGATATGAGAAAAGCACAGCTGTGTCTTGGTAAAACACAATTGTGCAATGGAGATTTGGCATGGGTCACGGTGACAACCAGAGAGGTTGTGACCGTGAGGTGTTAAAATGAGCATTCTGTTTTGAAGTGCAGTATGTCACGGTGACAATCAAATTAATTGTGACCGTGACCTACCTCAGACATGCATTCTGCCCGTGAGTTGGTCATATGTCACGGTGACAATCAAATTGGTTGTGACCGTGACCTATCACAAACTACATTCTGTTTTGGGAAATTCAGTATGTCACGGTGACAATCAACTTGATTGTGACCGTGACCCCTCTACCTTGGCAATGCAACCCTATTGTATATGAACGTGTAAATTGTGCAAATTTAATCTATGAATGAGAACTTTATTGTATGAGCATTACATAAGTGTTAAATAAGGTTTATAAGCATACAAGTGAGATAGAGATGTGAATATATCAGTATGTAAACGTATGCGAATTAGAGATGCATGATAGCCTAACTAAGCTTGATTGCATTATACGCGAAATAATTACATATGCGATGAATAACTTATATGCTTGGATTTATGCATGCGAATGAGTAATACTGTGAGAGTGAACAATGACATGTAAATGAGTGATGCCATGAATATGTATACGTGGTGAATAAACAAATGAACCTATAAGCCTGTAGTCGGGTCATGGATAAATAAGCATGCTTATGAAGGGCTAGTGAATTGCGGCTGCTAGTGGGACACCGACGGGTGTCTAGTGATTGATACCGACGGGTATCTAGTGATATAGTGTTCGAGACTTCTGTCTCTAGTGATATAATGTTCGAGACCTCGGTCTCTAGTGTTTATTGAATAGTATACCCGTATCCATCTCTAAGACTATACAGGCTATTAATGAATAACAAGAATATTGTATGTGTTCATGATAAATATGTATTGGAGTTATGGTTTCTTGACAATAGTGCGATATTTATGCCATGCTATTGAATTAGTGATAGTGCAGTGAGCCTATAAATGGCTTAGTGTAGTGACTAATGAGCAATGCATATGATTGTTGATTGATAGTGACTTATTGTTCGTCATTGACATAGTGGAGTGAATATTGAACTTGGTAAGTGAATAGTAATTTAAAGTATGTTATAGAGAATATATGACTAGTGATTAACATGAGCTACGGTATATTGGCATGTTAGTGTAATATTGATCTAATGAGTGTACATGATTTGCCATATGTGTTAAGCATGCTCTCTATTGTGTAATGCTTTGTGATTGTTGTATTAGTGCTTGTTTGTACATCCCCACTAAGCGTTATCGCTTAGCACGGGTGCTTGTCTCCCGTGTAGGTTGTGGATTGGAGCCAAGTTTTTGAAGGAGTTCTGTAGGCCACTATAGGTGCAGGAAGTGTCCTCTGAGTTTAATGTTTTGTAAGGTTTTGTTTAGTAGAGCTCCATTTTTGTAAAAGCCATTCTTTTGTATATGTACAGTGTTATATGTAACTTATTGTAATGAAGCATGTAACTTGTAATATTAAATAGTGAAGAGCTAGTGAAAAAGCATAGTGTAGTGGAACGCATGAATCATCAGTATTAGTGAATGTTACAAGCAAAAGAGAGAGACTAGAAAGGTAATTGCATGCTTAGTGTTGTGTAGCACTCCCTTGTCCTTCCACGGGGCATTGGGGGCATCACATCGTTAATGTTTTTAACGACCGGAACATTTCCGGTCGTTAAATACTGATTTTTAAAGACCGAATTTTCCTTTCGTTGATTGTATTCACTTTCAACGAAAGGAATTCCAGTCGTTAAAGATATCTTTTAGCGACCGGATTTTCCCTTCGTTGATTGTGTTCACTTTCAACGAAAGGAATTTCGGTCTTCGAAAATACCTTTTAGCGACCGGATTTTTCCTTCGCTGATTATATTCACTTTCAAAAAAATGAATTCCGATCGTTGAAGAATACTTTTAGCGATCGGATGCCAAAATGTATTTTAAAATATAAACTATTTTATATTAATATTACATGTATGGTACATATCATTCACATATTTTATACAAAAATATAATAAACTCTTTTCAAATATTAAAACAGAAAAGTTACAAAATATAGTTATATTTACATATTGAATAGCATTCTATTTGTCACAACTCCAAGAAAACATCAACTCTCTATACTAATTTCTATTTAAAAGAGTTTTGAGAAGACTGTCCAAAATTTCGAAGACCTGCAAAATTTATAACAAAGCTAAAATTAAGATTCACATTCACAGACAAAAATATTAATAATAGAGATTATGAACAAATAATAAATGCAATCATAAAACTTACACTGCTGAATTGACGAACATATCTTTTAAATAGCTTTTTAGCTCTTGATTGGTATTCTAAAGATCAAATATTGCCTATACAGCACAAACTTTTACTTCAAAAATTAGACTACTAAATATCTAAATTTAGACTGCACGCTTCTTCATTAGAAATCTAAAGGGGAAAGCAAGGTTTTGAGAAAAAGAAAAAAGAAAAAAAAAACTTGCCATTCAGGATAGTCCACAATAATCTCAAATAGCCAGATCATGCAGACAAATTTATTAACTACTAATTTATTAACTATTCATCAGATGTTCAGCATTTGTAAGTATAATAAAGTAATTTAAATCTAAATGCACGCAGTTAGCATTTGAGACTCCCCTTTAAGTGAGCAACTATTAGTAAGTATAATAAAGTATTTTTTATTAGCCATAACTTAACATGACCCACAAATGTTAATTATTTAATAATTTATATCCTTTTCATTTTTTTATAGGTTCTGAAGTACTTTTTGAAGTATATATATATATATACATATACTTTTAAAATCAATAAGAGAAATTTGTGTAATTGTCATTTTTCGATGACAAGTTTGAATAATTAAACTTAAGAGCAAAATTATTCTATTTTAAAAAATAAGAAAGAAAATCACTCCATTTGTTCACATAATGGCAAAAAAAACTGAAAAACAATAAAAATCAAAATCAAAAAACTATCTGTTTTGAAAAGTTTAGATCGAAAAAATAACCCTATACCATTATATATATATATATTAAAAAAAAAAAAGAAAAAAAGATTAAGTAGAATGGTCACGGATAAACGAATCTTTCTTCTCAGTATAGGAATATCTTAAATGTAGAATCTCTTCCTAGGATTTGATTGTGTCCAGGAAATTCTCAATTTGCAAACCTCTTCACTAATTTGATTCATTCTCTAATTTGATTAAGAATAACAAATCATACAGAAACGAACAATTCATCAATGCAAAAGTCAAATGAATATAGAAATATTGCAGGAGAAAATAAATTGTATAGTAATAGCTAATATTATTATTTTATTCTGATTGTAGCTGATCTGCACAAACTTTAAAAATTAATAAATCCAATTTAGCACAACAAAATGACATAGTATGAGTAATTATAATTTATAATACAGATTGAGAAAAGCTTTAAATTGACAAAAGGACATAGCAAAGTTGATTGAAAAAAAATAAAAAAATAATAAAAGCCTCGATTTAAATTGGTTGAAAAGATTTAAAAGACCACTATTTACCTAAATATCAGGAAAGAAAGTAGCAAAATGGCAGCCTCAGAAAGCCTTTTTGTCTCTCTCTAGTAGTAGTACAGTTCAAATCCAACTCCAGTTCTTGGGATCTCAATCCTCAATGTCATCCTGATCAATGCACATGCAGAAATAGAGACTGGCATACCTACATAACACATGATAAATTGGAAGCAACATTGCTGATGAGCAATAAGATTAAAAACAAACTTCTTAGAGGTGCATATTCCATCCTTTGTCAGTAAATCAAGGAGCCGCATATTCTATCCTAACTCTACTGCTTAATGTGATTGCAAATCGAATCTGTTATAATGGATTACGTAATAATCTTTTGCATACAAAATTATTTCAGCTTCATGTCATTTAAAACTCAGCATTAAGAATATATCAGATTCCAAAATATCATTTATAATATAGGTATTCTAGGAAAAATATCTACTAATTTCAATTCCAACTCTATATAACAATGCTTAATGATTTATGGCATTATGGATACTTCCTGTGACACGCGCCGGACCCGCGTGGGCACCCCTTGACCGCCCGCTTGAGGGTGATTGGGCATTTGAGGTCCGTTCACAACTTGTAGCGAATTACAAGTGCGTCTATTTTGGGCAACAAGGAGGTTTTATCGAGTCGCCACCCAATAAAACATTGGGAAAGTTTCTCTCGCCTCGGAGAGCCTAAGACAGCGCTTTCATCCATTTTGGGCAAGCCGAAGGGGTCTTGGAGGGTAAACCTCTCGCCCAAAGGAGCCTAGGATTTGTTAGGTCATACAGCATAAGAAGGGTCTTGGAGGGTAAACCTCTCGCCTCCTTAAGTCCAAAGACAACGCTTTTATCCATTTTGGGCAAGCCAAAGGGGTCTTGGAGGTTAAACCTCTCGCCCAAAGGAGCCTAGGATTAATGTCTAAGTCTCGGGACACAAGAGGTGTCTTGAAGGGTAAACCTCTAGCCTCTTTGAGCCCAAAGACCAAAGAATGGGTTCGGGACTTCTCATCTATTTCTACCTTGATTAATTTTATAATTTGGTTTTGAGTTTATTAACTCGCTCTCTCTCCACACGATGCAATTTTAATTTAAAGGCGCAAATATTCACATTGAAAGCGATAAGATAAACATATCAAAAATAACATCAAAAATAAATTACAATAATACCAGGAGAGGAATACAACTCCCATTTAAAAGTGCAAACATACATAAAACCGGGGAATTTATTAATTATGAGGACTTTGGTCCCCACATGCACAATTAAAGAAAACATTTTGGATGTGATGATTTATTTGGGATGAAAATTAGGACATTGGTCCCATTTATTATGAAAAATCCAAATTAATTTATTAGAAATATTTGTGTGGTTTTTATTCATGCATGCATAAAAAAACATTTTATTCAACGAATATATACAAGGAAATATAAATAAAATGAGAATTGAAAATGTGCAATGAAAATACCAAACTCCGCATATCCTCCTTCTCTTGCATTGGTGCTCAAATGAGAATAAAACAATGATTTGCAACCAAAAATAAAATAGAAGAGATTCATGTTAGAAATTAACCCAAAGAGATGAGATAACATAAAAGATAATATGTATAATGACCATATAACATGCATAAGATACTATAACATGCATAAAAATAATTATGATGCAATTTAACAAGCGTAAAGTGAGATAACATCATGGCAAATGCAATTTATTAATAATAAAGGTTAACATGTATGAAAAAGCCTAAGGTAATATCTAGCATAAAGAAGGCATGAGAAAATAAACTTGAAATTTAACATGCATGCAAAATATGAACAATAACATTAATGATAATAGTGATACTAGCATCTAATGATAGCAATAAACAAGTCTAATAAAAATTTTAATGATAATTAACACATGCAATAATAATCATAATATAACATAAAGAGAGCAAAGATATTAACAAACTAAATTAAACATGCATAATAACATGGACAAATGAAAATAAGATAATAGAATTTAAAGAGTTTACTTGTTATATGAACAATTGAAGATAAAAAAAATAAGAATATGGAGACTAAGAGAATTTACATGTTTAATATGTTAATTGGAAGCAAAAATAAATGAAATTAATAAGAGAATTAATGAGTAAAACCAAGAATAATTACCCTTAAATTCAGTTTTGAAGAATTGAAGGTAGAAGTATTGAATTCCTTGTCTTCTCTTGTGAAAATGCTTAGAAAATAGCTTGAAAACTTGAAGAAAAACTCTTGGAAACAAGTGTGTAAGATGGATATTTTCTCTTAACTCAAAAGCTCCAAAATTCAATTTTTTTCTCTCTAAATGTTCTTAGTTCGTCCCCCTTCATTCTGAATTTTTTCCCGTGTTTTTAACCCTCAAAAACTACTCAAAAACAACCCAAAACCGTCCAAAAACGGTTAAAAATCAAGTGGGAGCTGAAAAATGGGCGAAGTGGGCGAAATCGGCGTCACTCTGCGCGAAAACGCGTGGAGTGTGAGCAATCCGCGCACAACGTGCGCGGAGCGAGCGACGCCCAAGGCGTCGCTTTGCGCAGAGAGACCGACGCCCTTGCCGTCTGTCGCGCAGAGCGCGCGCTCCGCAGCGTTCCGCGCACTTACAATAGCGACGGCACCTTGCCGTCGCGAATGATTTCCCCTCTATTTTTATCACCATTTTTCAACTTCTTTTTTTTTTTTTTTAAATTCCACTAATCTAAAATAAACTTTTTCTTCTCCAAAATAATTTTAGAAATATTTTTAAAATACACTTTTTTCTCATCGAAAAGACAAGGAAAAATCACTTCCGAACTCCAATCTTTTTGCCTATAAGCCGGCATAGCTAAATTTCGTCATTGGGTAATCCTGATCAAGGCTACTCGAGACCCGGTGTCTACAGTTGCCCCCAATTTTGGGGAGGCTAGTGCATGGGTGCCTAGGTGAGCCAAAATTCAGGAAAAGGAAAGAAACGCGTACCTGAAGTGGCGATCTTCCTGCTGGATGGAGTTATGATGATTGTTGTTGCCGTGTTATAGGCAGGCTGTCTTTTGGTTGTAACTGGTGACGTCGTGGTCATGCTAACCTCTTGTGGGTAATGCCGCCATCGTGCTAACCGCTGTGAATTGGTAGTGCCGTGGTCGTGCTAACCTCTTGTGGGTAGTGCCGCCATCGTGCTAACTGCTGTGAATTGGTAGTGCCGTGGTCGTGCTAACCTCTTGTGAGTAGTGCCGCCAGCGTGCTAACCGCTGTGAATTGGTAGTGCCGTGGTCATTCTAACCTCTTGTGGGTAGTGCCGCCATCGTGCTAACTGCTGTGAACTGGTAGTGCCGTGGTCGTGCTAACCTCTTGTGGGTAGTGCCGCCATCGTGCTAACCACTGTGAATTTTTCAGCTGTGCTCCTTTAGATGCTTGGACTGGTGTCATCATTCGGCTTTTGTTGGTGTTCCCCGCCGATTTCTCCTATAAGATTGTATGCATAGGAATATGCAAGAAATCACGTGTGCATGATATGGAATGCAAATGCTTGCAAAAATGTATAGATTGTGCCCTAGGTGGTCCAAGGTTTGCTGAAGTTATAGCTTGTATGCTCTACCCTGCCCCCTGAATCCTAAGGATCGTCGACAAGTTTTCTGAAAGAGATGTCCGGTGTATATCCTTTGCCCCCATGGTCAATGATCATTTACCCGGGATTCATGTTTTGTGTTGTGTGTTAACTGGTTGAAATAGGATTATCTGTAGTAACGCCGCCTTATTGCTCCAGGCATTGAACGTCATTGTTTTAAAGGTAGTGCGTCCCTTGTGGATTTTCACACTAGCTTTTCTTTGCGGGAAATGTGTCCCTTAGGGGATTTTCACACAACCCTTTGCCTAATTTTTGCCTTGAATGGACCCAACCCAATCCAGCGGCTTTTGTTCATTTTATATTTATATTTTGTTTTTGTAGGGCAGACTGCCTGTTTCCAGGTTTTCACCCCGCCCTTTGGCCTAACTTTTGCTTAGAGAGCCAGTTACGGTTTTCATCTCTAACGGCCTTATGTTTTTTTTTTTTTTTTTTTTTTTTTTTTTTTTTTTTTTTTTAGAGAAGGTTATCATCAAAGCTTCTGTTAAGAGCAAAAAAGCACATATCCAATGAAGGACTGAGCAATAATCATTAGATGAACAATTGGTATTCTTCTTTTTTAAGACAGAACTGAAAGATCAATGAAAATATATTCTTTTATTCATTGCAAAATTGTGTACATTTCTCTATGATTTCATCATACATGATTTTCATTTGACAAGAATTCAAAAGCATATGACTACACCTAATCTCGGAGTGGATATTGTCAGCATCAAACTCCTGTTATCAATCGGCCCTCTCGGGTTTTCTCGATTGAATATTTTCTCTTGGCCCTTAATTTTTGCCCAGGATGCCTTTTTTCGATTTTCACCCTGACAGGGCGCCCAATTTTAGCAAGGCCACCTTTTTTCGGTTTTCGACCCACTGGGCATATATTGTCTTCTTTTTATTTTTGGTCTTTAGCCATAGAACCTTTTTAACCTATCGACATTAACCGGGTCCTTGAACTCATTCCCATCACTGTCTGCTAAAATTGCTGCTCCTTTTGTTAGTAGCTTCTTCAAAATGAACGGACCTTCCCAGGTGGGTCTGAATTTTTCGCGTATGTCTGGCACTCCCGGCCTCATCATCTTAAAGACGAAGTCCCCCTTCTTCAACGGATGCTTTCGTACTTTCTTGCAAAATAACCGAGCCAGCCTCTTTTGATAAACTTGGTTGTGGTAATAGGCTTGTAACCTGTCTTCATCCAACAGATTTAGCTGTGACAAACGTTGTTGTGCCCATTCTGCTTCAGGAATCTCAGCTTTCATGACTACCCTCAATGATTTCAGCTCAATTTCAACCGGCAGGACTGCTTCAGTTCCATATACCAGAGAGAATGGTGTTGCCCCCATAGAGGTTCTGACTGTTGTTCTACAACCCCAAAGTGCGAAGGGTAGCTTTTCTGCCCAATCCCTGTAGTTCTGAACCATCTTGGCCAAAATTCTCTTCACATTCTTATTCGCCGCTGCAACTGCACCATTTGCTTGAGGACGGTAAGGAGAAGACTTATGATGTTGGATCCCATATTTCTGGGGCATCTGTTTAGTCTCTGCCAGGAATTGCACCCCATTATCAGACACAATGTGATGTGGGAGACCATATCTACATATCAAATTCCGCTCAATGAACTTAGCCATATCCCTTGCATCAACCTTCTTGAAAGATTCAGCCTCAACCCACTTAGAGAAGTAGTCAATGGCAACTATGATGAATCTATGCCCATTAGAAGCCGTAGGATGGATTTCGCCTATGATGTCTATTCCCCACGCTGCAAATGGCCATGGAGATGTTAAGTTATGTAACTCTGAAACTGGCACATGCCTCAAATTCGCGTACTGTTGGCATAACTGGCATTGCTTCACAAATTTTGAACAATCTGTATCCATTGTGAGCCAATAAAACCCTTGGCGCATGATCTTCTTTGCTAAGGTTAAGCCATTCATGTGAGCTCCACAAACCCCGGCATGAACCTCTTCCATAACTCTTTTAGCTTCTTTCTCTGCCAGACATCTTAACTGGATACCATCAGCTTGCCTTTTGTACAAAGTGCCATTAACACTGATGAATTGAGTGGATAACTTCCTGATCATTTTTTGGTCCTTATCAGTGGCTTCCTCTGGAAAGACCGATCTCTCTAAATAATTTTGAATGTCATAATACCATGGATTTCCATCAGTGGCCTCAATGTCCATCACCTGTTTAGCTTTAAAGCAAGGTCTTTCCGAACTATAAATCAGTACGGGTTTCATCGCAACTCCTGTTGGGTATCCCACATAGACACTAATGCTGCTAGAGCATCGGCTAACTGATTTTCGTCTCTAGGGACAAAGTGAAAAGTGCAAATCTCAAACTGGCTGCTCAACGTTCTCAAGTGCTTTACATAAGGCAACAGCCTTTCTTCCTTGACTGACCACTCCCTTCTGATCTGATGAATTACCAAGGAAGAATCTCCGAATACTTCTGCGGTCTTTGCCCCCAGAGCGAGTAATGCTTCCAATCCAAAGATGCAAGCTTCATATTCTGCTTCATTATTGGTAGCCTTATACCTCAGCTTCTTAGCCAATGGTAGCCTTTCACCATCTGGGGTTGTAAGAATAACTCCTACTCCTGCTCCTTTATTATTGACTGCTCCATCAAAGAATAATTGCCACCCTTGCACTGCTATGGCCGTGACATCTTCATCTGGGAAGTTGTATTCAAACTAATCTCCCTCAATAGGATGCTCGGCTAAGAACTCCGCTACGGCTCTTCCCTTAATGGTTTTCCTGGTTATGTACTCAATGTAAAATTCCTGCAACAGCAATAACCATCTTCCCATCGTCCCTAGTAGAGAGGGTGCTTCTTGGAGGTATCTGAGCGGATTATGTTTGGCAACCGTTTGTACCTTGAAGGAATGAAAGTAGTGTCGCAACTTCTTAGAAGCCCAGATAACTGCTAAACAAATCTTTTCCACCTCTACATATTTGGCTTCGTAAGGCAGGAATTTCTTGCTAAGATAGTAAACGGCAAACTCTACACCAAAATCATCTTCCTGAGACATCATAGCACCCACTGAGTTATCTTCCACAGCCAGGTATAGGATTAGTGGTTTGGCACGGCGTGGTGGTCTTAACACCGGAGGATTTAACAAATACTCCTTAATGGTGTCAAAGGCCAATTGACAGCCATCGTTCCATACCCCCGGCTGATTCTTCCTAAGAAGCTTGAAAATAGGCTCACATACTGAAGCTAGCTTACCAATAAACCGGCTGATATACTGAAGCTTTCTTAGGAAACTTCTGACGTCCTTCTCCTTCTTGGGCATCGGCATCTCTCTTATGGCTTTGACTTTATTGGGATCTACCTCAATTCCCCTCTGGCTTACTACATGGCCTAGCAACTTTCCTGATGTAACTCCAAAAATGCACTTCTTGGGGTTGAGGCGCAGATCATACTTGCTGATCCTTTGAAAGAACTTTTCTAAAGCCTCAAAGTGACCTTCTCTAGTAGCCGACTTAATCATCATGTCGTCGACATGCACCTCTACTTCTTTATGGATTAAGTCATTGAGAACCTTGGTGGCCATCCTCTGATAAGTTGCTCCTGCATTTTTCAACCCAAAAGGCATAACTCGATAGGTGTATGTCCCCCACTCGGTGATGAAGGCTGTCTTAATCCGATCCATTATCTTGTTAAGGATTTGATTGTACCCTGCGTACCCATCCACAAAGCTGTACATCATACAAGCAGCAGCACTATCTACTAGCACATCAATATGAGGCAGCGGGAAATCATCCTTAGGGCAAGCTTTGTTCAGGTCTCGATAGTCGACGCATACTCGAACCTTACCGTCTTTCTTAGCTACAGGAACCACGTTAGCTAACCATGTTGGGTATTGAACCTCTATCAGGAACTTAGCCTCAATCTGCTTATGGATCTCCTCTTTCACTTTCTGTGCCCATTCTGGCCTAAGTCCCCCGAGTTTTTGCTTGACTGGTTTAAACTTTGGGTAAGTTGGGATGGCGTGTTCGGCAACATCTCGATCTATTCCCGACATATCCTCATAGGTCCAGGCAAAGACTTTTTCATATTTTTTTAATATTCTCTCAAATTTTATTCTCTCTTCAGGAGTTATGTCTGATGCTAGCAAAACTTCCTTTGGATTTTCCAAAGTTCCGAGATTAAATGCAGTTGTGCCAGTTGAATTAATATCCAAAAATGAATGCATTATGATCATGCGAAATGAAATCATAAGAAACATCACACAAGTAAGCAAAGTTATTCATCTCATTAACATAATTAGAAACATTAACATTGTTCTCAAAGAGTTCTGGCATAAAAAGAGAATCTAAATGACTATCAACTTCAGTCAACGCCGCGATGCTGCAGCCGACTGTGCTTTGGCTTCTTGATTTTGTGAAATCTTGAGATCTTCAATCTTCAGCTCTGGTTCCACTATCTTCTCCTTCCCTTTGAGCTTAGTGGCTAACATCTTATAAGTGACGATCTCTTCGTGCTCATCCCTATCCCAGATGTTGCATTGGGTCATAATCTCCTCGTACCAAAAGTTCTCTACAGCTTTAACAACTCCGATCTCCTAATCAAAGACATCGTTGAAAATTTCAAATCTCGGGATGATCTTCCCGTCCACTCATTGCAGCTCTTCTTCTCCGGTGTAAGCACAAATCAATAATGATGGCACAAAGCTCTCCGAAATATGGGGAATCTTCTCTGACACTTTCTTCTTACTATACTCTCCTTTGTAGCCCAACCGTTTTCGATTCTTCTGACCACGTGTAGTGATAGCATCCTGCCGCCCTTGTGACTCTTTTCCCAAACCAGCCCCTGGGAGGAAGTGCATCTTCTTTAGCATGTTCACCACTTGAGGGCTACCTTCTAAGCTTTGCTCTTCTCCGATCACCGATACATGAAAGCCACTGAATAGCTGATTAGAGATCTCCAAGGCAGACACTTAGTTCTCTCTTGCTGCTTTAATGGTCACTACCTCTCCTTCATGAGGTATCTTAATTATCTGGTGTAAGGTGGATGGCAATCCCCCTAACTTATGGAACCACGGTCTTCCAAGCAGAGCTGAGAAGTTTGCTGGAATCGGCAAGACTACAAAATCCGTTTCTATCTCAATGGGCCCCGTCTTTACAATAGCTTTGAAAGTTCCCAATGCTTGCCTCCTAGAATTGCCGTAGGCAGTGATGGTTAGGTCAGATTTGCTTAACATACTCTCATCCATCCCAAAGGCCTGAAGCGCCACCAAAGGGCAAACATTTATTGACGACCCATCATCAACCATGACGCAAGCGGTGTGTTTACCATTGATCTGTGCCTTGATGTATAAAGGTCGGTTTGGTTACGACCCTCTGTTGGTAGGTCTGCATCAGAAAAAACCAACTTCTCCCCGGATCCCCCCTTAACAAGGTCTAAAAGCTCGGATGGAGAGATTGTAGTTGCTACGGTGGATACACTCAATGCTTCAACTAACTTTTGTTGGTGAGAGGGGGACTGTCTCAAGAGGTCCCAAATAGATATCTGAGCCGTGGTCTTTTTTAGTTGCTTCACTATTGAATTTTCTTCCGGCTCCTTCTATGCGATTGCTTGTGCTGGGTCTTGCTGCTTCTCAACTTCTGGAATGACCCTCCCACTTCTTGTTACTGCTTCTACTCTTTCTTCTTCCTCTGAATCCCACGGATCCGTAAACTCTCTATTTTTCTCATCTTCATCATCTCCACTCTCACTAGTGGACCAACAGTCTATTGTCGCCACGGAAACCCCTTCTCCATCCACTGCAGGGTGAGTAATAGCGACATACTCATTTCCATATAGATCTTGCATCACGTACCACTCTGATAGGCTCGATCCAATTATAAAGACTGGAGGTGGCACTGTATTAAAACCAGACTTCTTCTTGCTTTCTCTCTTCTCAAGATCGGTGATCTGCTTGTTGTCAATTAGATCTTGGACCCGATGCCTTAGCGTTATACAATCATCCGTCAAATGGCCGGTATGTTGGTGAAATGCGCAGTACTCATTCTCCTTGTGCCCTGGCTGTCCCTGGGTCTTGGCCGGCCTAGGTGATAGGGGTCGCAGTTTTCCTTCTTTTACTAGCCTCTTCAGCACCCATGATAAAGGCCTACCCAAGTTCGAGAAATATCTCTGACTTACACCTGTTGCAGACACCTCAGCTATCTTCCCACTTCTGTTATCGCTACTTGCAATTGCTGGCTTGGCTGTCCCCTGATTGCTGTATCCCTTCCTAGCATATGACTCGTTGTTTGCCCTCTTGGCTAAATATTCTCCTTCTGCTTCTATGGCAATGTCCTTCAAGGACTCCCAATCCTTGAGTCCCTTCATTTTCAGTCCATCTCTCAAGTAAGGGCTGGCATTTCGAATGAATAGCCGGATCTGATCAGAAGTGTCCGGATTGCGTTTCATCTCCATAACCCGGTTTCTCCACCGAGTAAGGTACTCGTGGAAGGACTCCCCTGCCTTCTGTTGTGGCAACTCGAGATCTTTCAAAGTGACCTCCATCCGGGTACTGCAATCGTACTGCTTAAGGAACTCTTCGGTTAGCAAGTCCCAATCCTCCTTGGACCTCCTCTCAAGCCCATGGTACCAATCAATAGCAGCTCTTGTGAGACTTAAGCAGAAATACTCTATCTTTTGCTTTCTTGTTAAGGTCGTTCCCTTCATGACCAGCGAGTATTGCTTGATGTGTACGGCAGGATCAAATTTGGGAATGTCCGGCATCTTAAAATTCTGGGGAATCAGGTCATCCCCATCCAGCTCTCGGTCTTCCGGGTTCATTCCTTTTCCCACGGTCATCATCCTTGCCATGGCCTCAAATCTCTCTTCCATTTTCCTCCACATTGCCTCATCCAGTTTTGGCGACTTTTCATTAGCTACTGTACGCTCCTCTAGCTCATCTCCCCCAAACTCAGCTTCAGACCTGGGGCCCTCTCTACGCTCAATGGGTGCAGGTACTCTTTGCTCAACAATAGGTGGGTCAACCACTGGTTGGTTAATTGCAGCAGGATGGTCTTCTCTAAAAACCTCTTGTTCAGCTGGTACTCGGATAGGGGCAGCAGCAGCTTGTTGTCCAGCTATTGTAGCGGCAAGATTGCCAATCATTGCAATCATTCGGGCTTCAAATTCCTCCATTCTCTTTCCTACCTCCTCAGCGATTATTGCCCGGGTTGCATCAGACTCATTTGATGGATTAGCCATGCTTACTTCTGTTGATGATTCAGAAGAAAACCCCACACCATTTTCTGAGATTGAATCTGAACTCTGATCCGACACTAACTCTGTTAACCCCAAAAGCGGAGTCCTTCTTAACCGTCCGTCGGGACCTCTAGACCACCCAGGAGAATCTATGATGGCTGAAATGCAAAAATTGTTAAGATGATGCATGATTAAAATGCAGTGCATGCTCGTGCTGATGCAACATAGACAAACACATGCAAGCAGATAGATCCTTCCAACCTTATGTCTCCCACACACGTGGTAGTGCGGTCTCTTTCCTAGGTGGGCTTGATCCATGGATTAACGTGGAACCCAATGGACACGTATGGTGCGCGGTGAAAAACAGGCAGCATAACAGCTCCTATCTAATGTACATACGTATGGGTGTTTGGCCTTTATGTATTTGAACAATTCAATCTAACTAGGATGGGCCCACTGGGGCATGAAAGCCTTTGATGAAGACCATTTAATTAAATTGATTTCTTCTAATATATGATGGCCCAAATAGCAAGCATAGTATTACGGTACATTTCACCTAGTATAAGTATCTATTGCCATTACATGAGCTTTAGTCATGGGGTGATGATATTTTTGGGTTACCCAAGCATGATCCCTGCCGACGGGTCTAGCTCATCACGAGCATAACGACCGATCGGGTCACCATTTGATATACCATAATGGTACGAGACTTGGGCTGGTGATTATCCTTAACACTTCCCTAAATTGAGTGAAAATAGGGTCGTGCTTCAGGAACGCACCGGGGTTTGAAAAGGGACCAAACTAACTTAATCTAAGGCTCTCATGAGATGATATGCAATTTTGAGATAACGCGAATTTCATTAACTAAAACTTAATTGTAAAAGTTAATCAAGGTATTTTCAAATTGAAGTCTCGAACATGTTGTCCCCAGTGGAGTCGCCACTGTGACGCGCGCCGGACCCGAGTGGGCGCCCCTTGACCGCCCGCTTGAGGGCGATCGGGCATTTGAGGTCCGTTGACAACTTGTAGCGAATTACAAGTGCGTCTATTTTGGACAACAAGGAGGTTTCATCGAGTCGCCACCCAATAAAACATTGGGAAAGTTTCTCTCGCCTCGGAGAGCCTAAGACAGCGCTTTCATCCATTTTTGGCAAGCCGAAGGGGTCTTGGAGGGTAAACCTCTCGCCCAAAGGAGCCTAGGATTTGTTAGGTCATAGAGCATAAGAAGGGTCTTAGAGGGTAAACCTCTCGCCTCCTTAAGTCCAAAGACAATGCTTTTATCCATTTTGGGCAAGCCAAAGGCGTCTTGGAGGTTAAAACTCTCGCCCAAAGGAGCCTAGGATTAATGTCTAAGTCTCATGACACAAGAGGTTTCTTGGAGGGTAAACCTCTAGCCTCTTTGAGCCCAAAGACCAGAGAATGGGTTCGGGACTTCTCATCTATTTCTACCTTGATTAATTTTATAATTTGGTTTTGAGTTTATTAACTCGCTCTCTCTCCACACGATGCAATTTTAATTTAAAGGCGCAAATATTAACATTGAAAGCGATAAGATAAACATATCAAAAATAACATCAAAAATAAATTACAATAATACCAGGAGCGGAATACAACTCCCATTTAAAAGTGCAAACATACATAAAATCGGGGAATTTATTAATTATGAGGACTTTGGTCCCCGCATGCACAATTAAAGAAAATATTTTGGATGTGATGATTTATTTGGGATGAAAATTAGGACATTGGTCCCATTTATTATGAAAAATCCAAATTAATTTATTAGAAATATTTGTGTGGTTTTTATTCATGCGTGCATAAAAAAACATTTTATTCAACAAATATATACAAGGAAATATAAATAAAATGAGAATTGAAAATGTGCAATGAAAATACCAAACTCTGCATATCCTCCTTCTCGTGCATTGGTGCTCAAATGAGAATAAAACAATGATTTGCAACCAAAAATAAAATAGAAGAGATTCATGTTAGAAATTAACCCAAAGAGATGAGATAACATAAAAGATAATATGTATAATGACCATATAACATGCATAAGATACTATAACATGCATAAAAATAATTATGATGCAATTTAACAAGCGTAAAGTGAGATAACATCATGGCAAATGCAATTTATTAATAATAAAGGTTAACATGCATGAAAAAGCCTAAGGTAATATCTAGCATAAAGAAGGCATGAGAAAATAAACTTGAAATTTAACATGCATGCAAAATATGAACAATAACATTAATGATAATAGTGATACTAGCATCTAATGATAGCAATAAACAAGTCTAATAAAAATTTTAATGATAATTAACACATGCAATAATAATCATAATATAACATAAAGAGAGCAAAGATATTAACAAACTAAATTAAACATGCATAATAACATGGACAAATGAAAAAAAGATAATAGAATTTAAAGAGTTTACTTGTTATATGAACAATTGAAGATAAAAAAAAAAGAAGAATATGGAGACTAAGAGAATTTACATGTTTAATATGTTAATTGGAAGCAAAAATAAATGAAATTAACAAGAGAATTAATGAGTAAAACCAAGAATAATTACCCTAAATTCAGTTTTGAAGAATTGAAGGTAGAAGTGTTGAATTCCTTCTCTTCTCTTGTGAAAATGCTTAGAAAATAGCTTGAAAACTTGAAGAAAAACTCTTGGAAACAAGTGTGTAAGATGGATTTTTTCTCATAACTCAAAAGCTCCAAAATTCAGTTTTTTTCTCTCTAAATGTTCTTAGTTCGTCCCCCTTCATTCTGAATTTTTTCTCGTGTTTTTAACCGTAAAAAACTACTCAAAAACCACCCAAAACCGTCCAAAAACAGTTAAAAATCAAGTGGGAGCTGAAAAATGGGCGAAGTGGGCAAAATGGGGGCGAAATCGGTGCCCTAACGCCGAAAATCAGCGTCACTCCGCGCGGAAACGCGCGGAGTGCGAGCAATCCGAGCATAACGTGCGCGAAGCAAGCGATGCCCAAGGCGTCGCTCGCGCAGAGAGACCAACACCCTTGGCGTCGGTCGCGCGGAGCACGCGCTCCGCAGCGTTCCGCGCACGTACAATAGCGATGGCGCCTTGCCATCGCTGTTCCGTCGCGAATGATTTCCCCTCTATTTTTATCACCATTTTTCAACTTTTTTTTTTTTAAAATTCCACTAATCTAAAATACACTTTTTCTTCTCCAAAATAATTTTAGAAATATTTTCAAAATATTTTCAAAATACACTTTTTGCTCATCGAAAAGACAAGGAAAAATCACTTCCGAACTCCAATCTTTTTGCCTATAAGCCGGCATAGCTAAATTTCATCATCGGGTAATCCTGATCAAGGCTACTCGGGACCCGGTGTCTACACTTCCCCTGCATCAACAAAACAAAAATAGCACAAAACTGGGGAGTTGGTGAAGTAGATACTTACCAAGTGCTTTATTTAAAAACAAATGAGGCTCCCAATTAACTGATAAACATATAATATATGGAGTCTCCAAAGGCAAAACCCCAATTCTATTCCATGTCCTATAACAAAGATTATAGACCTATCTAAAATCATCAATAACTTATCCTGCATCATCAAAATCCACTCTAAATTAATTATTTGCTGCACAAATTGTGAGTATACATTTTCAAATTACAAGAAATTAAGCCTTCAGAAATACAAGATACCAAAAAGATCATTTACAATTTAACTGTTCCAAGGAAACAAAAAAAAAAAGGATTCCAATGCCTATTCCATAACTAAATAGTAAAGAGTCATTTATGATTTTAGCTACTACAAATTTGTTCCTTTATCCTAAGACAGCGCTGTTTTATAAGAAAATCTTAGTTCAAACTTAAAAAGCTAAGTGATATTTACCATATAATATATGTGGAATTCTCAAAAGCTGCCTTTCATGAAATCAATCTTCACATCATCCTTTTCCACTCTGCTATTATTGATACTTCTCCTGCATCATCAAAACATTGAAATTTTTGAGAAATCTATCAAATAAATATTTGATAATCAAGTTCAAGAAAACAGCTTCAAACTGAACAAGGTCAAGCCAATTATGGTGAAGAAATTACTTACCAACTATTACATTTAAGAAGAAATGAGACTCTCAATAAATTGATTAGTGTATAATCCATTTGTAGGCTCCAATGCCAAATCGCAGATTTTATTCCATATCCCATCATAAAGATTATGATCAATTGCAGCACCATCAACAACTATCACAATTGCTTATCCTCTTCATATTTAGCTCTAACAATGCTCAATGCTGGATATTTTCATGTCCAGATTGCAATCCTGTGTACTCTACAAAATTTTTCTATATATAACTATCATTATAGGACATATCAAGCAAAATGCAACCTCAATATGAGCTCTCTATTGGAAGATTTTATACCACAAGAATGATCATTTAGAGATAAAAAAAAATGAGGTAATATATTATTCATTGCAGGTCCATTAGCTTTTAAAATGCCTTTTGCTCCTCTAATGTTATGCATATTTATTCGTACATATTTAAGTCTCAATAATTAAAATTTCAGTCACAGTACATAACTTCATGAATTTGTAACTGTAAGTCAAAAGTAATATTTAGTGTTGGAGGTCCTTTTTTTCCTACTAATAATCTCAACTCTACAGTATTTTCTTTCAACAGATATTTCTTGTTTGGATGACATGTTCCAGACCTCATTTTTTTAGCTCATACTCCATTAATTAACTTATAAACCCCTAATTCATTACTCTTAATTCTTCAATTCACACATACTCTTATTGGAGACACAAGACACCTAGAATCAACAATTTTAAATTATAGATGCAAAGACTCCCTAGAACTAAGATGGCGTGAAAAGGCCAAGTAATTTAAATTATGGATGCAGAGCTTCCCTGAGTAGAAGCTAATAGCTGATATGGCTAATTTTCAAACAGATTACCTGGTTCAAAGGTAGTTCTCCAATCTATCTGAACCCGAGGAATATGGGATATCTTAATTCAGCATAATTAATAAGTTAAATCATAAACTAAACTTGAAATTAAACAATCTCCACTTGATCACCTACAACTTCTAACAAAACAAACTACAGTTTGGTCATTCCAAACTTCAACCAAGCTAAACAATGACAGAAAGCAAGGTTTTAGCAAGTAAAGACAGTGATTTAACAACAAAACAGAGCAAATACAAAACAGAAAATAGAAATAGAATTCAATAGTCTAAAACGATGGATTTTTATATATTTCTACTACACAAAGGAAACGAACGAAAATCAAACAAAATTCAAATGTTGGTGCATTTTGCCAGCTATTGACCATCCTTTACTATTAATTTTATGATTAATCCCATATTGAAATCCATTAATCAAAAGAATAAAAATCAAATGCAAAGTTGAGGAGACAAACCTGTACCTACAGGGCTTCGACTGGTGCAGCGGCGGCAAGGCAGAGGCATTGTGGTGAGGGAAAGGTGACGGCAGACGTGGGGCAACGACACGACGGAGGTAGGGCAGCAATGTGAGGGTAAATGAGGCGGCAAGGCGGGCAGGCGCGATGCGAGGCAGACGGCAGACGTAATACGACGGCAACGCGACGAAGGCAAGCGGGGCGGCGATCCAGGCTGAAGGGGTGTCGTCCACTGTGATACCTAATTTTTTCATATGTAGATGGGAAATGAATGTGATAACTGAGGGAATTATTTTTGGAGGTAAATAGTTTAGGTGTCCAGCTATTTTCTTCTAAGCAATAACGACCGTATTTTTTATTTTTTAGCGGCCGGAATGAAACTCCTCGTTAAATAATAATAAAATTTGAGTTTTAACGATCGGATTAAATTCCCTTCGTTATTTGTATCTTTTTACGACCGGATTTGTATCCCTTCGCTAAATTTTGGTCGTTAAAAGTCAATTTTCTTTTAGTGTTTCATGCCATTTCATCATGTCACATGTGATTATCATCATTATAACATCACATGTCATTTAAACTCATTATTTCATCATGGTACACATGCATACATACATACATGCATACGGCCTACATACCAATTTATTTACATTAATTCTTTTTATCAACTTTATCATTTATTTAGGCCAATTTAATGATGTATAACATCACCATACCATCAATTTCCATGAAAACACATAAAAATCATGACTTTACACATGACATATATTCGGCCATACATGCATCACATGCCTCATGATAATTTCACATGCTCTAACACATACCAAACATTAGTTCACATGCCAAATACCATAGATCCATCATAATTATACATAAAACATAATGAAAACACATGAAAATCACATGAATACCATTCGGCCAAAGAAAGAACTTTTCACACAAAATTTATTTCTTCCATTTTATCATCCATACCATCATTTTTAACATCCCTAAGCATGAATATCATGTTAATTTCAATTAAACATGCATAAATCACATAGTTTCTTCACACATATAACCTAAATTCATGCTTTTACCATGGAATTAAATGGAATTTGCAATCACAAACCTAAAATCCATGTATTATACTTCTCAATTATCCTTTTCCTTGCCCTTCGCTTGCTTAGAGGTTCCTTCACCTATTGGACATAATTATGTCCAAACACAAAAATTAAGATTTAATCAAATCGAAGCTTCCTTTCAAAAATCAAACTTCATAAACGTCTTATTAACATCCTAGATTACCCTTAAGAACCTTAAAACAAAATTAAAATCACTTAAATCACTTACCTCAATTTTACACCTAAACTTCAAGTCTAGATTTCACCCATTTTTACTTCTCCAAAAGAAATTCTGAGACCACCAATGGATTCTAGAGGGGCTGTATTATGTTAGAGAGGTTTGATCTTGAGGTAAGATGAAGAAAAATTGAAAGAAAAATGGTGAGAAAGAGAGGAAAAACCATTCGGCCAAGAGAGGAAGAGGAGGGAGCTGAAAACAATGGAATCCAAGGGGATTTCCAGATTTTTGAATGCTTTTATATGGGTTCAATTAGACCCAACCAGGTCCAATGAAAGTGGTTGAGCCGATTTGGTCCGATTTTTATTTTTCGGGTCATTTTCCACTTTTTTAGTGAAATTTAATGTTCCTGAATTCATTTTCACTCCCAACCAAATCCATCATTCTTAGAATATTAAAATTAGTCTTCCTGTAAAATTTCAGCTCAATCGGAGTCCGTTTGGGGATTCGATTCAATCCGGTACTGCCGTAAATATAATTCTAATGCTGTCAAAAATTTCTAAAAATTATTCTAAGCCTTTTTATTCTCTTATAGTAGACCATTTTCTCCACTCTAACTATTTATAAAAATTCGGTCAAAATTCAGTCAAACTTTGGTTCAATTGAACCGAACCAGAGAAACTTCAAACTGAATTTCGAAAGCATATTTGATCTTATTTTTACACCCGATTACAGAATTATACTACATTTTTCATCCTCTTTCTAATGATGAAAAATATATTTTTGGGTACTATTCATCACAGAGTCACTATTTTGTGGGTCCCACAGTTACTATTCATGGACCCACAGTTACTATTCAAAGACCAGTCAAAGATGCTGTCACTATTCAATGGGACCCAGTCAATGATGATGTTCCTAACCAAATGATGATGCCATACTTTATGGGACACATTTACTATTCATCAGCATTACATTGTTGATGTCATCATGGTCCCACATTTACTATTCAGTGGGTCCCACCTGTGCCCATTTTTAGTTTTCAGTGGGTCCCACTTGGGCCCACTTTTTACTGTAATAAATACTTTTGTTTACTGTTTCAGCCATTCCGGACTCGTTTGATCTCCGATTGACACGAAATTTGCTCCTACGGACTTGTATTGACGAGCTCAATCCAATGGTCTAATAAAATATTTTTCAATTCCCTGAAGTACTATTCACCCCGAAAATACTATTCACTCTAGAAAAAATATTATTTACGACTAACCCGGTATTGGGGCTATTACAGTTACATTCTCGTTGGGCTAATGCCAGATAGATGGCCCCCGAAGAGCTTATTGCTCCCTAGAGAATAGTATTGTGATTTGAATTTAATCCTCTTGGATTGCACCAAGTCATTTTTTGACTTACGAAGTGTGATTATTCTTGAATCTCACCGAGCTATTATCCAGGACATACAGTGATTGTTATCCTCTTAGATTGCATCGAGTCATCTCAGACTTACAAAATGCGGTCATTCTTCTTGGATTGCACTGAGTCATCTCAGACTTACAAAATACAGATATAATCCTCTTGGATTGCACTGAGTCATCTCAGACTTACAAAATCCAGACATAATCCTCTTTGATTGCATTGAGTCATCTCAGACTTACAAAATGCAGACATCATCCTCTTGGATTGCATCGAGTCATCTCAAACTTACAAAATGCAGACATCATCTTCTTGGATTAGACCGAGTCATCTCAGACTTTTAAAATGCAGACATCATCCTCTTGGATTGTACTGAGTCATCTCAAACTTATGAAATATAGACATCATCCTCTTGGATTGTACCGAGTCATCTCAGACTTACGAAATGCAGAAAACATCCTCCTTGATTGCACCGAATCATTTCTAGACTTACAAATTGCAGATATCACCCTCTATCATCTCTAACTGGAGCCTCATTCTTGTTGAAAAAGGCCTGTATGCCTCTTAAGAGAGCTTTGTGCTTGTAGGGAGGCTTTGAAAATTTATGCTCACTGAGAGACTTAGACTTTGAGTGTTTTGATTGCCCCCGGCATGGTGTACATGAATATGCTTGCTCTTTTAGATGTTCTCTTTGGTGTGGATCCACAGGATTCCTTTTCCATGGGCACTTTATCATGATCTGATTATTCATCATGCATGTGAGGTTTATTTAGACATTTCCTACAAATTTATATACACAAGAACATATACAAGAGATTGAGTATGCATGTGTGAAATATACTCAAGGCTATATACTAGAAACACGCACAAAGAACTATGTGCTAACAGCTCTTTGTTTAAATTATACACATGTGATATATGTGTAATGCTATGCGTGTGAAATATGTGCAAAGACCTATATGCATCTTATGTATGCATAAACTATGTACACGGAACATGTGCCTTATGTGCATCACATATATGCATGGAATGTGAACAATAGATGAGTGCAAAAATTGCGTATGTGAGATATGTGCAAGGGATCATGTGTTTGAACTCATGTGGGGAACCATGTATGCATAGAACAATATATGCAAAGAAATATCCAAAAGATTGTACTTGTACGGTGCACGTGAGATGCAAAGAGTTATGAAAATATGCAAAAGATCATACATGCGTGATGCACGTGAGATATTGTATGCAATTATGCAAAAGATCATACATGCGTGATGCACATGAGATATTGTATGCAAATGTTTGCAAAGGACGTATGCATGCAAAAATGGATATGTCATATCCTAGGTTGTTAATGAATTCATTAAGGGTATGACTCGGCTGCCCATACTGTTTGATGCCCTCAAGGATCTAGAAGTGTCATCTTTGCTTAGGAATTCTGATCCATAACCTTTTCAAAGAGAACTGTCCGGTGTACATCTTTGCCCCCCGATCAATGAGTATGCACCTTTAGCTATGAGATGTACAACATTTTGCCCCCATGATTTTGACTCGTGTCCCACATTATGCACTATTTGTCTGAAAGGAGGTTATTCGGACTGCCTTATCGCTTCAAGTATTGGAAGTCATTTATTAAAGGTAGTGCGTCCCTTATGGATTTTCACAATAGCTTTTCTTTGCGGGAAATGCATCCCTTTGGGGATTTTAAAATAACACTGTGCCTAATTTTTTGCTTATAATGGACCTAACCCACTTAATGGTTTTCATCTCTAACAGCCTTTTTTTTCTCTTTTTTTGCTTTGTTTTTTTTGGAAGAGTAGGATTTGCCACACGAAGTGTCTTATAACTGCCTTAAGACTTACTCCAGCATATGTCACTATGCATGCCACAGGTTTCTCTTGACCATTCAATCGCATGTTTATGCCTAGTTTATACATGCGCTCTTATTTATATGCACCATATAGCAACAATAATAATCATAACTAGACATGTGATGCAAAAACATAGGTTTTTTTCAATCTCAGGGAGTAACACCTTGGGCGCATTCAACTCCTGTTATCAATCAGCCCTCTCAGGTTTTCTTGATTGAATATTTTCCCTCAGCCCCTAATTTTTTCCTAGGGAGTCTTTTTTAGGTTTTCGCCCTAGCAATGCCTATTTTCAGTTTTCGACCCGTGGGGCTCTCTCTCTTTTTTTTTGTTGCCTTTGCCATGAGACCCTCTTCGTTCTACCGACATTGCTTGATTTCTTGAATCCATCATCATTGTTTTAGTCGAGATGGTTGCCTCCTCTGACAGTGGCTTTTTATCACAAAAGGCTTAATCTTGACCTTTGTACAAATTAGCTGAGTCAATGAGTTCTCATTTTGGAACTTGACTGTGAAAGGTCGCATTTTGCTTTTTTCAATTTTGGCCATTCAATTTCTAAGGTAGCTCTCAATGGTTGAGATTGGGTTGCAGGTTGGCCTCAGATGGTTTAGGCCAAAACTGTATTTTTTCTTTTTTTTTCTTTTCTTTTCCTCTTTTCTATTTTCTTCTTTTATTTTTTGTTTTTTTGTGAAGGCCCAAAGCTTCGTTCGTCTTGAATTTGATAATCTAGCTTCTGAGGCAACCCCATATTGATAGAGCTTGGCTCCATTTGGCTATATTGTATGTGTCCTAGATGTTGAGGAGGCAAGGAATAGCTTTCAAAATTTTGTTCATCTTCATGTTGGCAAATTAAAGCAGCGATGTCCTAGTAATGCCATCGTCAATTTTTAGCATGTCATTCCAGGCCCAAGCAAAGGCCCTTTCTCTTTTTTTTCATTTTTTTAATTATCTCTCAGAATTTTTCTCTCTTCAAAAACTAGGTTGGATGCAGCCAATATGTTTTTTCCTTGAGATTGAATTGAAAAATGTTTATTGAACCAATGCCTTGATCATGATTATTACCATGCATGATGCTATAAGATATGACAACGCATACATAAGAAAAGCCTATACTATTAATATAGTTATAGAAACAAGTGCATGACATAGTTCAAAAACACACTTCATATCATAAAAAGAATGACATTGTAACAATTCTAATTCTTTTTTTCTTCTTTTGGGCCCGGCAACAATTCTTGAATGTGGTCTCTTAGAGGATGACAATAGTCTGCTCTATGACCTGTGTATTGGTGATATGCACAATACCAATCTATTATGTGTATAGGTTGTTCTTGACTTGGGGCAGGCCTCGTTGGCAATGGTTGTAACTTCCCTTCTTTGATGAGATGGGTGAAGTGCCAAGACAATGGCTTTCCTAAGATGGTGAAGTGGTACTGAGTTGACCCTATGGCTGAGACTTCTGTTGTCATATCATTGCCCCCGTTACCACTACTGCTTCCTTCATTCTTGCCAAAGGCCAAGATTGCAAATTTAGCCATTTTCTCTAAATGCCTGGCCTCAGCTTCGATGCGTATATCTTTAAGCGACTCCCAATTTTTGAGTCCCTTTATCTTTAGCTCTTCTCTCAAATACGGGCTAGCATTCCTGATAAATAACCTAATCTTATTTGGGGTATCAGGTTTTCTCTTTATTTCCATGACTCGGTTACTCCACCTAGTAAGGTACTCATGGAAAGATTCTCCTATCTTCTGTTGAAGTAGCTCTAGGTCTTTTAGGGTGACCTCCATCCTCGTACTGCAATCATATTGCTTAAGAAATTCCTCCGTCAGCAGCTCCCAATCCTTGTTAGACCTCCTATCTAGTCTATGGTATCAATTAATTGTAGGCCCTGTTAAGCTCAGGCAGAAATATTCTATCTTTTACTTTCTGGTGAGAGTCATCCTTTCATCACTAACGAGTACTATTTTACATGTGCTGTCGAATCTGAGGTACCACCGAACTTAGGAATCTCAGGCATCTTGAAGTTTTGGGGGATTAGATCTTCACCATCCAGCTCTTTGTCCTCAAAACTCATGCCTCTTTCCACTACCAGCAAGCCGGTCATAGCTTCGAACCTCTCCTCTATTTTCCTCGAGATGATCTCCTCTATCTTGGGGGCCTTGCCTCTTATCATGACTAGCTCCTCTTGCTCTTCCTCCCATAAGTCATCTTCGGGTCTATAAGCTCCTCTTCGCTCTATTGGTACTGGCACTCTAGGCTCAATTATTGGTGCTAGCGGTGCTAGAGTAGCAGTAAGGTTCGCCATCATTTCCATCATTCGACCTTCAAACTCCTCCATTCTTTTACTCACTGCTTTAGCAATTAGTGCACAGGTTACATCAGATTCTCTTGGTAAATTGGCCATTTCTGAAAACTATTCTGAATTCCTATTAATTGCACTTGATTTTAATTCTGGTTGCTCAGTCAAAACGCTCTGATAAGGCAGCCATCCAAACCCCTATACCAACTAGGCACAAGGTCTATGATAGCTAAAAAATTAAGGAGTTATGAATGTCATGCTATGCATGATCGTCTATGCAACAAATGGTATACAATGGCTGAAAGATCAAAGAGGTTAAGATGATGTATGCAATGTATGGGAAAAATTCATGCACAAGATGATATGTACATGTGAAAATTATATGCACAGAATAGGATGTACACACACGAAGGAAATTAATTTTTTATGTATTTATTTTTTTTATGTTTTTATGTGCATGAATGACACATAATGCATGAATTTACAATGCAACATCCACAACCACATGCAAGCAGATAGATCCTTCCAATCTTTTTACTCCCACATACGAGGTCGTACGATCTCTTTCCTAGGTGGGCTTCATCCATGGGTTAATAGGAAACCAAATGGACGCATATAGTATGCGGTGAAAAATTGGAGCATAACACCTCTTATCTAAAGCACCTACATATGAGTTTTGGCCATTATGTATTTAAACACTTCACTTAATTTAGATGGGCCCACCGGGGCATAAAATCCTTTAATGAAATACCATTTAAATTAGCTAATTTTGTTCAATATATAATGGCCCACATAGCAAACACAGAATTAGGGCACATTTCACCTAGGGGAAGTATCCATTGCCATTGTAAGAGCTTAGGTCAAAAGTGATGATACTTTAGGGCTACTCAAGCATGGTCCCTGCCAACAGATCTAGCTCATCACTAGCATAACGACCAGTCGGGTCTTCATCTGATATACTAAAAGGTACTAGGCTTGGGTTGGTGATTATTCTTAACACTTTCCCATATTGAGTGAACATAGAGTTGTGCTTCAAGAACGTACCGAGGTAAAATAAGGGACCATCTAGCATAGATCTAAAGCTCTAGCATGGATGCAATGCAAAATTTTTTGAAAAGAGATTGAATTTTAATTCTTAAAAACCCAATTATATTTTTAACCAAGACACTTTCGAAGCAAAGTCTCAAAGTTCCCCAGCGGAGTTGCCACTGTGATGCACGCCGAACCCGATCATGTCCCGGAGGCCCGCTATTAGGGCCCAAGAGTCGAGTCTTTTGACTTATACAACATGAGATATTTTAAAATTCCTACCTAACAGAACATTGGGGAAGTTCATTTAATCCCATAAAATCTTTCGGCACCTTTGAGTTATTTTGGAGTCACCACCCAATTTTCAAAAAATTAGGAAAGTTTGTCTAACCTCGGGGTCTAAATCATAGAGTAGTTCGGAACTTTACTCTTATTAGTGTCTTGGTTAATCATAAATGAGGTTTTGATATTAAATTTCTATCTCTCTCCCACACATCATACATTAAAATTTAAGCGCATATCAAGCATCAAAAGAAAGCGGCAAAATAATAAAGCAAACTACAAAAATAAATTAAAAAATAAATTGGGACAAAAATACAATGCCCCCAAAATGCAAAATTAAAATCTGAGATAAAAATACAATCCCCCAAAATAAAATTAAAGTAACATAAATAAAACTCATACATAAAGTGGGGTATTATTTGAAATAGGAACATTGGTTCCTTCATTCACACTTAAAAAAATCAAGAGTTATTTTTGGGTGAATATTGAGAAAACCGGGATGGGTGATCTCATTTTGAAGAAAATTAACTGTTCTTTTAAAAATAATATTTTATTAGTTGAAATTACGACATTGGTTCTATTTTTTTTAAGAAAAAATCTCATTTGTATATAAAAATATTTTTCTGTGATTTTCTTTTTAACGTGCATAAAATAAAGTAAATTTATTACAAATTATATAGTAAAATAAATAAAAGTAAAATAATGAAAAATGATAGAAATGCAAAAAAAAAAATCAAACCAAAAGGTGTCTCCAAAACTCCATGGATTCCCATTTTCAATTAAAAATGCTCACACAAAAAATAAGAATTGTATACATAATAAAAAACAAAATAAAACTAATGTTAGTAAATAAATCTAGAAAATAAATTAAATCAAATAAAAATAAATATTATCACATAAACTAAATAAACATAAATAAACATTAGCAAAATAATATTAAAACCACGCAAAAGAATGCATACCATGCGAAAATGGACCAAAAAGGATCGAAAACGAGACAAAATGGAGCAAAACGAACTAAAAGACAAAAAAAAAGGTTGAGGTGGTAGGCCGCCCCTCATCTCTTTCTCGCTCCTCATAGGCAAGGAGGAGATGTAATGACCCAAAGTGTACCCTAGAAGGATTTGTAGTGTAATTTGCATTATGAGTGTACAAGAGTAATTGTGTAAGTGTGAGTTTATGTTAATAAAGATGTAATTGAGAAGAAATTAAAGTAAATGGAAGGAAGAATTTAATTGAGGCACTAAATGGAAGTTGGCCAAGGATTAAGTGAGAATTTGTTCAGGACTTGACATGTGGCAAGAGGTAGAAGTGCCACCTAAACTTCCACAGGCAATATAAGGGAGTGAGTGGAGGCAAAATCTGTCTCACTCTTTGCATGTTGATCGGCCACTTCTTCATCTCTCTTATTGTTCTTCAATATGCATTTTATCCTGTTCTTATTTCTTCTTCTTCTTCTTCATTCAAATTTCAAGAGATTTAAGCTGTTGGATAGGTTTAAAGAGTTAAGTGATAAATTGGAAAGGTAAGTGTGGTTTGGAAGTTTAAGCATCTCTTTCTTCTATCTAATTATGTTCATGATTTTGAATGGGTTTGATTCATGAATTAAGTGTGTATTTTGATGGGTTTTGTGCAAGAAGCTTTGGATAGGAGAAGGGACAAGGGCAAAGACAAGGTTTGAGCAAGAAGAGGAAAGTTGTCAAGCTTCATTTTGAGGTTTGGGATTATATGTGATTTCTTTCAATAGATGCATGCATGATTAGGTTTGGAAAATATGGATTTCAAAGAGTTTAATAACTCTTCCAGTTGTTAAATTGCATGTGGTTAATATTATTGAGTTGATGATGTCACATTGTCAACTTGAAGTTGTATTGAGTTTTGGTTATTTCCATGTTATATTAGGTATGTTACAAATTGTGCATGAGGAAGATATTGGTATGTGATTACTTGTTTTGAATGCCTTTTTGGCTGGAATTGGTATTTGATTGATGATAGAAGTCATGCATGTGAATATAGTAAAGTATGCAAAAGTATGTGTTAGAGATATGTGAAGTTGGGAGTATGAACATGAAGTTCAGGCTATGAGCGAGCACGACAGAGTGTTCCATAGGCAAAGGTTTGCCATATTGTGTTCTATCGCGGGCATGACAGAAGTGTTTTGTTATTCTGTCGAGTGCACGAGCTTTGTTGCGAGCTTGACAGAAGGCATATCTTTGATCTGTCGCGAGCACGACATAGGTAAAGTGCTTGAATACAAGTTAGTTGTCCTACTTTGTATGTAATGTTGCATTGGATTATGAATGATTAAGCATATGGAAGTTTAAATATGTCTATATAAGTGAGAATATGAATGATATGCTTGATGAGATGTGGTATGCTTAGTGTACAATATGAATTTATGATATTCGCATGTACTATATAAACAAGTAAAATGAATATGAGAATGTTAGATAGATATTGCTTTGGCATGACCGATAAGTAAACATGCATGTATGTTCATCGCTGTAAAGTTAATATATAACATGAGTTGGATGTGTAATGGTTTGGAAAGGTACTTGAGTAAATGTAAAGTATATGGTATAGTGAATAGAGTGTATATGTTAAGCCTGAAATATTCACGGTAGTGGATAGATAGGCATGCCTATAAAGTGTTAGAGTTTGCAGGTGCCAAAGTGGCCCCGATTGCGTCTAGAGTTTTGTACCTTCCGGTATCTAGAGATTTGAAACTTCGGTCTCCAGATGTTCGATACTGTTTGTCATTATCCAGAGTACCCATATCCACTATAGATGTGAGTTCAAGCTATTATATGTTTATGTTTGTGAAAGAAGTACAAATATTTGTTTACATGCATATGAATGCATAAGAGGTGAATGAGGCTATTGTATATTAGTAATTATATAAGAGATGCAACGATACATTAAATGTACATGTATAGGAATATATGTAAGATGTAGTGATATGCTATCACTTATCGTATATGTCACTTGCTAAATAGAGTGATTATGTGCATGTTAAAGTGAATGTAAATGATTTAGATAAGTAAATAACTGGTTCATTTAAAGTGCTCATGAATGAATGTTATCGTGTGATGTTTGTGACTTCATTATAAGTCTATTGCTTTTGTATATCCCCACTGAGCCATTGCTCAACACGGGATGTTTCCCCGTGTAGGTATGCAGGTCCGGTATTAAGAGGTGTGCATTTGTAGGCCACTAGGTTAGAAGCTTGGAGTTTTTTTTGTTTATAATAGGATTCTTTTTGCGTAAAGAGTATTTTGTATGATAAGAGAAAATGATTAGAGAAAGCTTATGTACTATGTAGGACAATAGTATATGTGTATTAAATAACTAAAGTTATATATATATATTTGCTTAGCAACCTGTTTTAATAATGTTATTTCGGTTAATTTATGTTTAAGTAATTTGATAGCATTTATTTGAATTGAATTGAACTATTATGCATGCGTAGCGATCCGATATCCTCCTAGGGGGTATTAGGGCTTGACAAGTTTGTGGTATCAGAGCATAAGTTTAGGTGGTTTAGGGCTATAGGATGTTAGAGTATAGATTAGATGTGTATGAGTTTGTCTAGTGTTGTGGCCTAATGCAGATGTTGTCTTATGTAAAGTATAGATGGAATCAGATTCGAGTGAGGACGTAGGAGAGATAATGTGAAGTATAAATCTGGTGCGTGTTAATCTGCCTATACCTGAGCGACCTCCAACAGAAGGTCTAAGTCCTGCTCAGGATAACTAGGTGTTAGTGCAAGGGTTTATGAAATTAATAGACAGAATGACTGCTCCTAAGGCTCCTTCGGACCTTATTAGAAAGAGAGGAGCAGAAGAGTTCAGTGGAACTTTTATAGATCAGCTAGATGTGGCTGAATTTTGGTTGGAAAGGATAGAAAGGATACCGCTAGAGATTAATTGTCCCCAGAATCAGAGAGTGACTTGTGCAGTGTCACTATTGCAAGGATCGGCTTATGACTGGTGGAAGCTAGTACTTAAAAATCCCCAGCAATCGGTTGAGTTGACATGGGACTTCTTTGTCTAAGAATTTAAGAAGAAATATGTCACCAAAGCTTATAGAGAAGCTAAGTGGAAAGAGTTTGTAAGCTTAAAGCTGAGGAATATGACTGTGGGAGAGTATGAGAAGGAATTTAGTCGACTAAGCAAGTATGTGCCAGATGTATTTTTAACGGAAGACTTTAAGTGTCGATAGTTTGAGGATGGGCTGAAAGAGAGTATAAGAGGACCTTTATCGACAATGGCTGCTATGCAGACAGTGAGCTATTATTAGTTGGTTTCGATAGCCATGAAGTTGGAAGAATCAGAGTTAGTGAAATAGTTGAAAGAATAGGAAAGAAAAGCATCAAATAGTGGTGTGGTTAGTGGCAAAAAGGCCCGAGAAGCTGCAAGTGGACAAGTTACTTGAGGGTTGGTTCAAGTACCTACATCGATAGGAAGTGTTGTGCCACCCTCCAGTAAAGGTAGTACTATACCGAAGTGTGAACATTGTTAGAGGCATCATTGGGGTACATGTAGGAAGCTCACGTGAGCTTGTTTCAAGTGTGGCAGCATGGAACACATGCTTGCCAATTGCCCTGAGTTAAAGGAGAGTTTGGTATCGTAAGTGAGTAGAGGTAATGTGGATGTGTAAGGATCTGCTAGAAGTGGTAGAGGAAGAGGTAGAGTTGCTTAAGCACCATCAGAGACGATTGAGAAATCAGTTGCTTCTAGTGGTGCTGCTAGAGTTTTTGCCATGATCAAAGAAGAGAAGGATAACCAAGTGGGTCCATCTGGTAAGTTTTATATTTATTTGAGTTTGCATTGTATAGAGTTGTTAATAAGAATAGCATGACCTTATGATTAGTATCGTCGAAAATTTTGAGGGCAAAATTTCTTAAGGAGGGGAGAATTGTAATGACCCAAAGTGTACCCTCTAAGGATTTGTAGTGTAATTTGCATTATGAGGGTACAAGAGTAATTGTGTAAGTGTGGGTTTATGGGTTAATGAAGATGTAATTGAGAAGAAATTAAAGTTAATAGAAGGAAGAATTTAATTGAGGGACTACATGGGAGTTGGCCAAGGATTAAGTGGGAATTTGTTAAGGACTTGACAAGTGGCAAGAGGTAGAAGTGCCAATTAAGCTTCCACATGCAATATAAGGGAGTGAGTGGTGGCAAAATCTATCTCACTCTTTGCATGTTTACCGGCCACTTCTTAATCTCTCTCTTTGTTCTTCAATCTGCATTTTATCTTGTTCTTGTTTCTTCTTCTTCTTCTTCGTTTGAATTTCAAGAGATTTGAGCTATTGGATTGGTTTAAAGAGTGATAAATTGGAAAGGTAAGTGTGGTTTGGAAGTTTAAGCATCTCTTTCTTCTATCTAATTCTGTTCATGATTTTGAGTGGGTTTGATTAATGAATTAAGTGTGTATTTTGATGGGTTTTGTGCAAGAAGATTTGGACAAGAGAAGGGACAAGGGCAAAGACAAGGTTTGAGCAAGAAGAGGAAAGTTGTCAAGCTTCATTTTGAGGTTTGGAATTATATGTGATTTCTTTCAATAGATGAATGCATGATTAGATATGGAAAATATGGGTTTCAAAGAGTTTAATAACTCTTCCAGTTGTTAAATTGCATATGGTTAATATTGTTGAGTTGATGATGTGACATTGTCAACTTGAACTTGCATTGAGTTTTGGTTATTTGCATGTGATATTAGGTATGTTACAAATTGTGCATGAGGAAGATATTGGTATGTGATTACTTGTTTTGAATGCCTTTTTGGCTGGAATTGGTTTTCTTATTGATAATAGAAGTCATGCATGTGAATATAGTAAAGTATTTGAAAGTATGTGTTAGAGATATGTGAAGTTAGGAGTATGAACATGAAGTTCAGGCACTATCGCGAGCACGATAGAGTGCTTCGTAGGAAAAGGTTTGCCAGATCATGTCCTGTCGCAGGCGCAACAGAAGTGTTTTGGTGTTCTGTCGAGTGCACAAGCTCTACCACGAGCTCGACAGAAGGCATATATTTGGTCTGTCGCAAGCATGATATAGTTAAAGTGCTTGAATACAAGTTAGTTGTCCTAATTTTTATGTAATGTTGCATTGGATTATGAATGATTAAGCATATGGAAGTTTAAATGTGTCTATATAAGTGAGAATATGAATGATATGCTTGATGAGATGTGGTATGCTTAGTGTACAATATGAATTTATGATATTCGCGTGTACTATATAAGCAAGTAGAATGAATATGAGCATGTCAGATAGATATTGCTTTGGCATGACCAATAAGTAAACATGCATGTATGTTCATGGTAGTAAAGTTAATATATAATGTGAGTTGGATGTGCAATGGTTTGAAAACGTACTTGAGTAAATGTTAAGTATATGGTATAGTGAATAGAGTGTATATGTTAAGCCTGAATTATTCATATTAGTGGATAGTTAGGCATGCCTATAAAGGGTTAGAGTTTGCAACTGCCAGAGTGGTCTAGATTGGGTCTAGAGTTTGGTACCTTCGTGTAATGCCCCGTTTCCCACCCTAATATTTTGAACCATTTTGTGTGTGCATTTTTGTGTGTGATATTTTAATTTTGGGTTAATTGAATGTTTTTTTCGTTTTGATAGGGTGTTATTGCATGTTTTGAGTTAGTGTATTATGTTTGGGGTTAGACTTGGGCGTAGTGAGGAAGATGGAAGTGGGGTGTGAATTGGTAAAGTCCACCAATGGACTGTTGACATGTGGCATGTTTGAGAGGCTTTATAAGCTAAGTAGAGAGAATGAGAGAGCAGCTTTTGCTGCCTTGCTTTCCCATTCTCTCCTCCTCTCCTCACGTCATCTTCTTCTTCTTCTTTCATTCTTCTTCTTGATCCTCACTCTCCTTACTTTTGGCTGCAATTGTTGGTGGAATTTAGCAATTCTAGAGTTAATTGGTAAGTTTTAGTTGGTTTTCTTCTTCTTCCGCTTCTCTTTGATTTTGCTAGTGTGTTCTTGGGTTAGGGTTTTGAGCTTTAGTGTATTTTGGGTGTTTATGTTCAGAAATTCTTCCTATATAGCCCAAGGGGAAAGGGAAAGCTTGTGCTAGTGAAGCCCATTAACTTTGGAGCTAAGGAGATCAAGGTTTGGGATATTTATGTGTTTCTTCATATTTTATGATTATGAATAATTGTATTAATTTCTGGAAATTGGATGTTGAATACATATTTATTGATGCGTAATTGATCTGTTTGATGAGTTATTTGAGTGATGATGTTGTTTGAATGAGTTGATTGTGGATTAAATGGGGTAATTGTTCATTTTGGGCAAGTTTCTGGGTTTGTGAAATTTAAGATTTTACTTGTTGAATTGAAGTTTAGATTCATGATTTTTGGTGTAAAACATGGGTTTTATTTGTTTAATATGACTTAAATGCTTGTTTTGCTGTGGGTTGAAGTTTGGTAGATCAATTGCATGTTTGGGGTGAGTTTGAATGTGAGTTTCTGCAGATTTTCGGCATCAGGGAGCTGGAGATCGACTTGTCGTGAGCGCGATAGAGCCCTATGTTCCAAGCTCTTGCTGTGACGGGCTCCTATCGCAGGTGCGACCTTGGTTGCTAGCGCGACAGGAAGCTCGGCCTTGCCGAGCTATTTGTCGTCACGAGTGCTGCGATGCCCCAATGCCCCTCGGAAGGAAAATCAGTATGCCATAACAGAAACGCGCAAAATACACAAGCTAAACACTAAAGCGGAAGCATACATACGAAAGCAGAAGCAACTCTGAAGAAACATAACTTATATACAGAACTTAAAACGTATACATATACAAAATCATTACATGCCACAGATCAGAAAGTTATAAAATGCTATACAAAAGTCTTATACAAAAGGAATAGCACAACTAATACAAAAGGATCCCTTCAAGACAACCCTTGTGGCCAGCAGATGGAAACTCACACTCCGAACAGAACCTGCAAACCTACATGGAAACAAACATCCGTGCTAAGCGATAAGGCTTATTGGGGATGAACAGAAGAAAGATATAACACATGCATAGCAGTAACAGATACTCAATCAAGATTCAGAAGCTCATCATATACATAGCAAGCAGGAAAGTAAAATACTCAAGTCAGAACAAATTCAGAAGCAATAACGATTGCTAATACTTAGGAGTAACAGAACATATAACCGATACAAGAATTACTTATTAATCAAGTACAAGCATACAATACAAAGATAGCCTGAGATCATGACGATGGTGGATAAGGGTAACAGAATACTGGCAAGCAGTATCAGAAGACCGAAGTCTCAAAGCTTAAATACAGAAGATCGAAGTCTAGATTTCAAAAGACCGAAGTCTAAAACTTTAACCCATGCGGGTCAACAGGAACAGCTGCAAAACTCTAGCCCTTAATAAGCATGCTTATCTACCCACTACCTTGACCGATCATGCTGATAAACAAATTAAATAACCAAACTTCTACTCATGCACTCAAGTATGATCAACTTTAATCAATTCATGTACAAATCAAGTAATTCATCATAATAAAACATAGCTTTAAGCACATATCAATCCTCATAGAATGATGTTAAACTAGGTTAAAATGATGCTCAAACTCATGCATAACATTTACAAATGAAAATAAATCATAGTGCAAAAACAGGATACCTCACAATCACAACCACTTTAGTTGTCACTGTGACATACCAAGAATGAAAAACAGAAAGCAAACTTAGGGTACCTCACGGTCACAACCACTCTGGTTGTCACCGTGACATACCTCACAATATCCGAGCAGTAAGCAATCAAGGGTATCTCACGCTCACAACCGCTTTGGTTGTCACCGTGGCATACCAAAGATGTAAAACAGAAAGCAACATAGGATACCTCACGGTCACAACCACTCTGGTTGTCACCGTGACATGCCACAGAATACTCGGACAGAAGCTCTTCTTGCATACCTCACAGTCACAACCACTTTGGTTGTCACCATGACCTATGCAAAAATGCCAAAACAAAATTGCATCCAACTCTTGTACAACTCAACTCAAAAGCGATAATTGACCAACGTACTTCCAAACCATGCACATGCATATTTCAAAGACCGGCCAAACAATATGCCAATAACATTTCAAGGCTCTAAATGAATCTCTAACACATAATCATATAACAATTCAAGCAAGTACATGAATAACCAATCATGAACACATGCCTTCCAAAAGCACAACAAATCATGCTCTAAATAGGTCTAAGATTGTCAAAAATCAAACTAACAGCACATGCATATACACAATCCTATCTCATAACACAACATACATCACATAAACTTAATTCAATAACACATGCACAATCTATAGGGCACACAATCCCAACCTCTTGAAGCAGCCGAACACATCCAAAATCAGACTTTGTCCTTGCCTTTCTCAATCCTTCTTCTATCCTCAGCTTCTTGCAATACCCAAATAAACATAATCCCTTAATCTAAGTTGTCAAACAAAAACCAGAAGAAAAGGAGTAGAAGCAGAAATTCAAACCAATTACACTTACCTCTCAAGCTTAATCCTTGATTAAACTCTTCAATTAATCCAATTCAAAATGCAGAATCCAAGCACAAGCAAAACAATCCAAAGAGATGAAAGAAAGAAGGGGAAACCGTGGAACACAAAGAGAAAAGAGGAAAAACTACATGCAAAGCAAATGGGGACAGGAAATCCCAGTAACTCACCCTTATAATGCATGTCCAAGCCATGTGGCATCACCACAACAAGCCACTTGTCAAGCACAGGCATAATTCCCACTCACATGTAAAGTTTCCTCATAAGTCCATGGCAAAGCTCACTTAAGTCCCTCAAGTCCAATTCTTACCTCACTCAACTTCTCATTCCATTCAAATAAGTCCTCACTTACACTTAAACTTGTATAAATACAGGAATTTGCACTACCAATTCTACTAGGGTGCAAATCGGGTCGTTACAACTCTCTCCTCCTTAAGAAATTTTGTCCTCGAAATTTCACCCAATATCAAACAGATAACAATACACTATCAAAGCAGAACTCATACAGATCAAATTTAAACAAATAGAAACTTACCAGAAGGACCCGCTTGATCATCTTCTCTTTCTCTAACCATAGCGTAACACCGAGCTGGACCACCCAAAGGTATTTGTTTCTCAATCATCTCCGATGGTACTTGCACTGACTGCCCTCTTCGTCTACCTCCTCTAGCAGATCCAGTCACTCCCATGTTACCCTTACTTTCTGGCTGAACTGAACCTTCCCTAAAAATCGGACAATTGGCCAACATATTCTCCATGTTGCCACATCAAAAACATGCTCCAAAAAGTCTTCTACAAGTACCCCAATGGAACCTATCACAGTGGTCACACTTGGGCACTGTACTTCCCTTACTTGATGGTGCCAAAACACTATTGTGATGCGTACCGAACCCCGGGCTGCCCTGAAATGCCAGCTTTTAGGGCTTTCGGGGGGAGGTTCATTAAAATTTGTAAGAAATTACAAGTACGTCCATTTTGGGAAACAAGGAGGTTTCTTGGAGTCGCCACCCCATAGAACATTGGGAAAGGTCGTCTAGCCTCAGTGAGCCTAAGACAGTGCTGCTATGTCCATTATAGGCATGCCGGAGGTGTCTTGGAGGCTTCCACCCAAATGATAGGATAGTCCTCTAGCCTCACGCTTGGGCAAACCAGAGGTGTCTTGGAGGCATCCACCCTAATAGAACATTAGGATGTCCCTCTCGCCTCATGGCACCTAGGACTATGCAATTTTGAGCCTTTTATGGGACACAAGAGGTGTCTTGGAGGCCCCATCCCAACAGAACGTTGAGATGGTCCTCTCGCCTCGTTGAGCCCAAAGACCAGAGAAGGTTCAGGACTTCCCATTTATTCATACCTTGGTTAAGTTTATAGTTAAGTTTTGAATTTATCGTTTCATCCCATTTCTTATTCAATTTAATGCAGTTAAATTAAAGTGCAAATTATCCATTCAAGGGAAGCGGTAAATAAAGCGTATTAAAATAAAGTGCGCAAAAATAAATTACAACAAAACTAGGGGCGGAATACAACCCCCATTATAAATTGCAAGCGATTCATGCATAAATCGGGATATATGTTAGGAGTGAGGACATTGGTCCTCGCATGCATATTTATTACAAAATAGTTTTGAGATGTCGATTTTTATTTGTTAAGAAAATTGGACATTGGTCCTCATTTTACAAAAAGCACAATTTAATTAATAAAAATATTTAACCATTTTTATTAGCGAGATAATATAAAAAGGGCATTATTCACAATAACAATATAATTTAAAGTAAAAAAAAGATAAAGTCCAAAAAATGAACCCGAGAGAAGACCTTTAGGTCTTTGCAGTAGCTTCTACATCAAATGGCTCCAAATCCACCAAACAAGTCAAAAATAAAAACTCACAAAAAATAAAGGACATATTAGTGTAAAATTAAAGAACCAAAATAAATATGAAATTAAATGATAAGGAGAAAAACGGAAGAAATTGCATAAGGAAACTATTAAAAACAAAAGAAAAAAAGAAAAGGAGTCAAATGGGGAAAGGAGGCCCAGGGACGGCTCAAAGCGTGTGACCGACAGGCGTCCCTGGGTACGACAGACGGGCGTAAGGGCAACCTTTGATAGCCCGTCACTCGCTGGAGCGACGGCCGTCGGTGGTCCTTATGCCCGTCGGTCGCCTCTGTTCCCGAAAAGAAACCCAAAATTAAAATTTTCTTTTTGTTTTAATTTGAATGAAAATGGATTTTTATACAAGAAATTACTAAGAATAATTAAATTCAAAATAATAGACCCAGAACGTTTACCCTCGAATTTTTACCTCGTGAAGGTGAACGTTGCAAGATTTTGACTCCTCGAGTTCAACAAGGATCGAATTGTGATCACGCGATCTGGAGAGAATTTTGGTTGCAAAAATTTTACTTTGAAAAATAAACCAAGAGAAGGAAATTATTTTCTCTTTCTTGGAATTTTGATAGCGGTGAATATCTAAATTAGCTAGATTGATAAAAATGAATGGATCTCGTTTTCTCGGATTAGCGTAATTCACAAATAAAATAAAATAAAGAATAAGAAATTTTGAAAGAAAATTCTTTTTGTAGAAGTCAAAAAATTGAAATCTCTGTGGAAAATTGCTAAGTTTTAGTTTTCTAATTAAAAGTTTTCTAATCAAGAATTTTTCAACAAATTTTCCAACCCCCAAAACTGAATTCCCTTCCCCTATCTATAGATTTAGGAAGAAATTTCAAATAAGTTTAAATTTTAAATTTAGATTTAAAGAGGATTTTTCGAAATCAGAGATTTTAAAAGATATTTGGAATATTTGGTAAATCCCCCCTAAATCTCACAAAAATCCGGCAATTTAAACTGCCAAATCATCGACCAACGGACGTCGGTGGATGACCGACGGCCATCGGCGAAAAGGGTAACAACGGTCATTTGACCGGTGGGCCTTACACGTGGCACAACAGCCACTCGCGGGCATCGCTCAACCGAGCGAAGGGCACCGCTCGGGCTGAGCGACGGGCGCCGCTCAAGCGAGCGATAGGACCCATCCCATAACAGCGGTCATTTGATCGGTGGGCCTTACACGTGGCACAATAGCCACTCGCGGGGCGTCGCTCAACCGAGCGAAGGGCGCCGCTCAGGCTGAGCGACGGGCACCACTCAAGCGAGCGATGGGACCCATCCCGAGTGACACACGAGAGACGGGTACATTACGTGAGCGAAGGGCTATACCACCACAGACGAGCTGCCCGTCTGTGGACCAAAATTTCAATTTTCAAGGTTTTGACTTCTCGAAATCTCCTGCTTACCCAGAAAACTTTCGATCCTTGTAAAACTGGAGAATGAATGCTCACAACTTTCATCCCTTATCTGAGAACTAACTTTATTTTCTTTATTGGGTAACTCTGATCTGGGCTGCCTCAGGACCCAGTGTCTATAGTTGCCCCCAATTTTGGGGAAATTAGTACACTAGTGTCTAATTGAGCCAAAATTCAAAGGAGAAAACGAAGAAATGCATACCTGAGGCAGTCCTTACCTTCTTGAAGTTGCGTGGAAGCGAGTGGTCTCTCTTCTCCTTATGGTGGGCCTCATCTCGGCCTACCCGGTAATTGAGAGTTGCAAGAGGCAGTGTTATCCAACTGCAACCCATTTGCAATTTGTTCTATTGCAGGGATACCGCTAACCTCGTCTCGGCTTGCATGGTGTCTGCGAGATGCGGTGTTATCTAACCCCATCTCGGTTGTGATATGTTCAATCGTGTGTGCCCCGCTATCCTCATCTCAGCCTACACGGTGGCTAATCTATCCTACTAGCCTCATCTCAGCCTGCATGGTGCGAGGGGTAGTGTTCCCTAACCGCCACTCGAATGCGATCTGTTCTACCGCTTGTTTTCCGCTAGCCTCATCCCGGCCTGCGCGGTGCGAGGGATAGTATTCTCTAACCACCACTCGGTTGTGATTTGTTCTATCACTGTGTCCCGCTGGCCTCATCTCGGCTTGCACGGTGTGAGATGCAGTGTTCTCTAACTTCAACCCACTTGCATCCTGTTCTGTTCCTGGTGTCCCGCTAGCCTCATCTCAGCTTACGCAAAATTTGAATTATTTCATCGTTGACCATCTTCGGGTCAGTGTGAATTCATGTTCCTGTGTTACAAAAGATTTGATCAATTCGTTAGGAGTTGATTTGTTCATTATCTTTTAAACAATTTTTGCATTATTATTATCTTGTTTTTCATTTTCTTCCGTTTACCGTGTTATCAAACGTTAGGAAATCGTAAGTAAAATACTAACATGGCAGATATACAGGCTGAAATATAGATTTGACAAAATGTAAACATAAATGTTCTACTAATGGAATACATATTTTGTACAAAAATACAAAAATATCATGAAATACAATAAGGATAAAACTCCCTGAACAAGCTACAAGGGGCGGTAATTCGAGGGCTCATCCGGGTCGCTGTCATTTGACACATGCATCGGCTGGCTCTGTGATGTGGACGTCGATGGCTGGGTCTTGGACATGGAGGGTCGGCTAGGCGGTGCTGGTGTTGGGGGTCTGAACCTAGCCTGAACATGAGGAGGGGCTACGATCGGTGCAGTCGCGGGCTATACTCTCGTAGGGTCTGCCTGTTGGAACTGCAACTGAGCGTAGCCATCCAAGAAAGGCTAGGCATAAACTCCCATAAACTCCAGGGTGTCTCGGACTACTCCTCCCAGCTCCTGGAATCTCCTGACATCGTCAATGTCTGGGCGATATGTGGGATGGCACCCTCCAGCACTCCTGATGCCATCGAGTCTAGACTTTGTCTGCCCTCTGAATTCCCTAATAGACTGGGCGATATGTGGGATGGCACCCTCCAGCACTCCTACTCTGAATTCGAGGGAACTAACGGACTCGTCCACCATCTGGACAGCCATGTCCACCCTGTCGGCTGCAGCACTGTGGGAAGCTGTCAAGTCCCATCGTAGGTCCTCGATGAGCCTAGACTGGTCTCGGATGACACCCTCCTATCGATCCAGCCTCTCTAACATGGCCCGGCCATGCTCCTCATACTGCCCAATCCGCTCAAGGAGGAGCCTGTCTCTCTCCTCCTTCCTGCGCTCCATGGAAGCAAGGATAGATGTCATGGCCGCCAATAGGTCTGGCTGGGCTGGCTGTGGTGCTGGTACTGGCTCCGCCGGATAGTCTGGAGGTGGTGCGGTGGAGGTAGATGCCCTCGGGTGCCCTGCTCAGCTGTAAGGATGAAATCTATGTGCATCCCAGGGCGTCGACCTATGTACCCGTACTGGAGACGGAGGAGGGCTCTGCACCCTATGTGCTGGGGGAGTGGCAAACAACTCATCCATGGTGAACTCGATCCCTATATCGACGGGAGTTCGCGGCTGTCCCTCCCCTAATGGCGGTTGTTGTGGAGGCGGTCCCTCCTGAAGCCCAGGCTGCTGGGGAGGCTGGCCCTCCTAAAACTCTGCCTGCTGAGGAGGCTGCTCCTCCTGAAACTCTGCCTGCTGAGGAGGCTGCTCCTCCATCTGGGGCTCCCCTGCTGGCTGAAGCGAAGGAAGGCCTAGAGCACGTTTGGTCTCATGGATCGTGCACAGTCTATACTTCTCGGCCTGGCCTGGCAGCTGAACTATCATCCCCATGGTGAAAGCTGATGATGCATCTACATATATACTCTCCTCCAATGCAGGTCCAAGGCGGTCAGGGGGAGTTCCTAAACTCAGCAATAATCGGGTCACCACCCCTCCTATTTACACCACCGGGACTGCCCCTCTAGATACTCTGACCAAATTGGCCACAATCTCGTGGTTGATACTCACTAACGGGGACTTGTGACCATTGCCCATAAGCTCCAGAACTCTTCCCCATTCACTGACCCTAGATTACCTACCTGTCCTAAGTATGAGCTAGAAAGTACCCAGTGGATGTATCTAAGAGCCTGTAATGCCAATACCGTGATCTTCGCCGTATCATGGTCATACGGCATACCTGGCAGGGCAATCATCTCCCAATGCTGCCTCCTAATGGCTCTCTAGGGTACTATAACATCTGGCCCAATCGGTAACCCCATTGCCTCTGCGAACCTCTATCGGCTGATGCTATGCTGATAATCTCTGACCCAAAACTTGATCGCCCCCTCCTCCGTGTCTAATCTCTGAAAGCCACCGTAGTGAAGGGTGGCTAAGAACTCCCGTACGACCTCAGGATGTGTGTGGAAGGAGGGCCACATGAACTCCGTCCAGCCTGCATCCGCCACTAGTGCGTCTACCTCGCCTAGCATACCCATGGCCTGCAGGAATGGTCTGGAGATGAAACGACTGGCCCGGAATTGAACTCGAGCCAATAGCTTGAACCACTCCCTCGCCTCATCACTCATCCAGATAGGAGGTTTGGGCTATGGCTGATCATGAGGAACCTGACATCTGGGAGGCATCCTACAAAAGAGAAAGTAAGAAATTAGCTTTGCATTATCGCAGTAAATAACAGCTAAACGAAAGATTATGACTTTGTAAATTTTGGCCGCATCCCGAGCCAAAATGCAATAATTTCAGTAGCGTTCTCATAAGGGTATACTTAACCAAAATATACAAAATTTGGGCAGCATTCCGGCCATGGCGCACCCAACCAGAAGAAAATTTGGGCAGCATCCCGGCAAAGAAATGCCCAACCAGAAAAATTTAAAAATTTGGGCAGCATCCTGGCAAGGATGTCCCCGACCTCCTGCACAAAAAACAAAAAAAAAATGGACAGGCCTCAAGCCCCAAGCAACATTTCAATTTATTCGTGTGTCTCATTCAGTTCGAGATGTCCTAAAACAAAGTTCAACAGAGACAAGTCTAAATTTTCTATGGATAACTTTCATGCTTTTATCATTTTGTTCTTTTCACTTTCATTTTTTTGATTTTTTGATTGTCCTTTTATTATGGCCCGCATATAGTTCAAAGAAAATGAGTTAATATTGCATTTTTGCCAAATCATGCCAACATGCATTTCTCATGAGAAATATTAAAAATAAATAGAAAGAAGAGTAAAAAAAATGAATAACTAACCTGTATGTTGATGCGGCTATACTGAAAATAAATTCGACTAAAGTGTGCAAAATGTGTGTCTAAATGTTCGGAACAGTGTGGGGGTCGTTTTAGCATAAACGGTGCGTGAAACGGATGAAAAATGAGTAAGCAAAGGACAAAAAATGACTTTGGGGCATCGGTTAGTGAAGAAAAGAGAAAAAGGAAGAAGAAAACAACTGAAGGGCGTCGGTCACTCGCGCCTTATATAGGCTTTAGTGACCGACGGGTAGCCCTTCTAAAGAGCGAGCGATGGGCAACCCATCTGTCACTCCAGATTTCGAATTTTAATGCCAATTAACTCCCTAATTAAATCCTAATCAATTCCAAATTAATTAGCCTATTAAATGCTTTTTTTTTTCTTTTTTCTTTAACTCCCTAAATAATTTCCTACTCCCCTTTTTCCGTACTTGTTTCTTTGGCCAACTTAAATTTTTAATCATAGCACTTGAGAGATGTCTTCTGCCATTATTGCCAAGATGCACCGAATTATGGACAATCCACAAACCTGGGATAACTCTACCCTAGATCCGCTTTCCGGTCTGAGATTTCTGAGAAGGGTTAAGATAGACTACAATCTTCTTTTGGCTATGGTTTATTTCTGGGACCCACGATTCCATCTCTTCAGGTTCACTGAAGAGCTTGCTGCTATTGTCGGGACCTGGTATCCATCCAGCACCCTGCCTTGCATTTCCTTGCTATGGTCTGGTTCAAACTCAAGACATAGCACTGGCCTTAAGCATTGGCCCTTCTGACGCTGCCCGTCTAGTTCCTCAAGGCCCCACATTTACCTTAGAACCACTATTTGAGGCACTGGATGAGTTCCCCGACGTTCCTCCATACCGCATGGGTGTTATCTTTCTTTTCTACCTGATGAGATATCTGATTGTGAGCTCAGAGGGTCTGATCGGCGACTCTCGTTTGTTTGGGATTCTGGATGATTTCCAACGCGGATTGACCCCCTTTCCACTGATCCTTGCAGAGACTATCATAGACCTTGATTATGTCCGTGTTAGGTCCTCTACTAGTTTCTCTGGGAGCCCCTTATTACTCCAGGTAAGTCATTATGTTAAAAGGTAGTGCGTCCCTTGTGGATTTTCACACTAGCTTGTCTTAGTGGGAAATGCATCCCTTTGGGGATTTTCACATAACCCTATTGTGACACGTGCTGAACCCTGTAGGACGGCCCAAAGACCTGCTTTTAGGGTTTTCGAGAGAGGTTCAGTGGAAACTTGTAAGGTATTTACAAGTGCGTCGATTTTGGGCAATAAGGAGGTTTCATGGAGTCGCCACCCAATAAAATATTGGGAAAGTTCGTCTCGCCTCAGTGAGCCTAAGACGGCGCATATTATCCATTTTGGGCAAACCAAAGGGGTCTTGGAGGCATTCACCCCAATAAAACATTGGAATGACCCTCTAACCCTATAGAGCCTAGGATTGTAATTTGAGTTTTTTGGTGGGACACAAGAGGTGTCTTGGAGAACCCATCGAAATGGGTCTCTTGCCTCGTTGAGCCCAAAGACCAGATACAGGTTCAGAACTTCTCATTTATTCATACCTTGATTAATTTTACAATTAGGTTTTGAGTTTATTATTTCGCCATCTTTCCACATGATGCAATTAATTAAAAGGCGCAGTCATTCAAGTAAAAGTGGAAAATAAAACAACATTAGAATAAAGCATATGAAAATAAATTACAATAAAACTAGGGGCGGAATACAACCCCCATAAATAAAGTACAGAACATGCATAAAACGGGATATTAATTAAGACGGGAACATTGGTTCCCAAATACTCATTTTACAAAAAAGTAAGAATTCTCAAATCAGCTTTTGGCTCGGGATGAAAACGAGGACATTGGTCCAGTTTTATTAACAAATCTTCATTTTAGTAGAAAACATTTTTGTGGTGATTTTTTAAGTGCGGTCGAAAATCCTTTATTTTTACAGACCATAAGCGAATAAAGAGAATAAAATAATAATTACATATTTCCAAATAATAAATAAATCTTAATCTGCCTATTCCGACCATGCTTCTCAGACGAGCCACATGCCTCCCGCATTGCGGTAAAGACAGAAAATGATATTGGTTAATAATGAATAAATACATAATTGAATAAATAAATAAACAAATAATTGAATAAAGTAAATTGAGAGAAATAATTAAAATTAATAACGCATTAAATTAAACTGGGTGATAAATAAATGAATAAATAGATAAATAATTAAATAAATAATTGAATGAATAAATTGAGAATTAATGAATATAAAAACACAATAACAATTATGATAACCAAATACGATTAAAAATAATAATACTAATAATAATATCATAAAACAATAGTAATAATAATAATAGTAAAAAAATAATATTAATAACAATAATAGCAATAATAGTAATAATAATAACCTCAACAATAATAATAATCAATAATCACAAAATGCAATGACAAATAATGAATAAATACAATAATGAATATAATAATAGATAAATAATACTAATAACGATAAAATTAATATAACTCAATAATAGTAATAGTAGATAAATACATAAAAATAATAATAACAATAATAATATAACCATAATAATAAATACTAGCAATAATAATAATACTAATAATAATATAATACTAATAAACAGAAAATAAATAATAATTATATAATACTAATAAAAACAGAAAATAAATAATAATAATAATAATAATAATAATAATAATAATAATAATAATAATAATAATAATAATAATAATAATAATAATAATAATAATAATAATAATAATATAAGTTAAAGAGGGAAGAAAGAGACTTACCTCGCCGGAGATGCCGGTGGTCGACACCGCCAGCACGGAACGGTGGATCGTGAGGCCGGACATCCACAGCCGCCGGCCACTCGCCAGGAAGGGCCATTGTTTCACCGAAAAACGCATAAAAGGCCCCGGCTCCTCTTCACGCCAATTTGCTCCACGTCGGTGAGTGGCGAAGGCAGGTGGCCACCGCCGGGTGCGTCCGGGCTCCTTCTGTCCGGCTACAACACGCGTGTGGCGGTGCGCCGCCGTGGCTGGCCGGCGGCGGCACCGCCTCTTCCCCCTCTTTTTCTTCTTTTTTTTTCTTCCGGTGTCCCTTGCGTTTTGGTCTGTTGGCTGTCTTCCTCTCTTGTTTTGCTTCTTTCTTTTCCTTTATATTTCAATTCCCTTTGAATTGTTTTTCTCTGTTTTGTTGATTCACTGTCCCTCTCATTTCCCTTTTTATTTCCTTTTCTTTTTTTCTTCTTTGGTTTTTCGGCCTCTCTTTGTTCTTGCTCTCATTTTCTTTTTCTTTCTATTTTCTTTTGATTTCTTTCTTGGTCTGCCGAGCCCCTCTCTCTCAGTTCTATCTTTTCTTTTTTCTATTTTTTGCTTGTTTTTGCTTAGTTGCCGAGAGAGCCCCCATCTTTGGTCCATCATATTCCTTTTATACCCAAAATTAGGGTTAAGATAATTTCCTCCATTTTCCATTTTTAATTTTTCAATTTTAACTAATTTACTTAAGCTAACACACTAACTAATTAAACACTCTATTAATTAAATGCTCTATATTTTTATACCTATTTAATTTAATTAATCTACTTAAATTATCACATCTAACTTATTTAATTAAACCCTATATCTATTTTCTTTTTTCAATTTTAACTATCCTAAAATATTTACTAATTAATCAACTAATCTTAATTATTAATTTATCTCACAATATTAATTAATTAAATTAACCTAATATCATTTTTTTAATTTTTAATTTTGTTTATTATTTTTTGGAGGAATTTATCAAGTACCCAAAATTGCCATCAAAATCTGACTCAGAACCCGGTGTCTACAGTTGCCCCCAATTTTGGAGAAGCTAGTGCATAGACACCTAGGTGAGCCAAAATTCAAAGGAGAAAGGCCAAAATTCAGAGAGGAAAAGAAAAAGAGATGCAGAGACACGTACCTAAGTAGGCGATGCTTGAACCGGATGAAGTTGGAGCTGTTAGGGTGGTTAACGTCTGTTCATCGACGTGTTAACCCCTATCGTCTTTGGGCGCATAACCTTGCGGTGTCTAGCCCTCTGGAATGGTGTCCCTACTGGTCTCATCTTGACCTATAAGGTGTTGGTGAGATGCAGCGTTCTCTAGCTATGACCTCATTGTGAAGAGCAGTGTTCTCTAACTGCAGCCTCACTTGCTTTTGTTGGCCTCATCTCGGCTCGGCTCGCGCAGCTTTGGGGAGACATAGTACTCTCTGACTACAAACTTGATTTGTGATCTTTTTTATCTCTGGCGCCCCGCTAACCTTGTCTCAGTTTGCACGGTGGCTGGTCTGTACCGCTAGCCTCGTCTCGGCCTGTATGGTGTGAGGTGTAATGCTCTCTGACTACCACCTCGATGTGAAGAGCAGTATTCTCTAACTGCAGCTTCAATTGTGAGATGCGGTGTTTGCTAACCACAATCTCGGTGTGAAGAGCAGTGTTCTCTAACTGCAACTTCGGCTTGTGAGATGCGGTACTCTCTTACCACAGTCTCGGGGTGAAGAGCAGTGTTCTCTAACTGCAACTTCGATTTGTTGGAGTTCCCTTGCTAACCCCCATCCGATATGCAAGGTGTGTAGTACTCTCTAACTACAATATGAACTGTGAGATGCAGTACTCTCTGACTAAAATCTCGATTTGTTGAAGTTCCCCTGCTAACCCCTATCCGATCTGCAAGGTGTGTAGTACTCTCTGACTACAACATGAACTGTGAGATGCAGTGCTTTCTGACTACAGTCTCAAGGTGAAGAGCAGTGTTCTCTAACTGCAACTTCAATTGGTGAAATTCTCCTGCTAACCCCCATCCGATCTGCAAGGTGTGTAGTACTCTCTGACTACAACATGAACTATGAGATGCAGTGCTTTCTGACTACAGTCTCAAGGTGAAGAGTAGTGTTCTCTAACTGCAACTTCAATTGGTGAAGTTCCCCTGCTAACCCCCATCCGATCTGCAAGGTGTGTAGTACTCTCTGACTACAACATGAACTGTGAAATGCAGTGCTTTCTAACTATAGTCTCAAGGTGAAGAGCAGTGTTCTCTAACTGTAACTTTAATTAGTGAGGTTCCCCTGCTAACCCCCATCCGATTTGTAAGGTGTGTAGTACTCTCTGACTACAATTTCCTTGCTAACCCCCATCCTATCTACAAGGCGTGTAGTACTCTCTAATTACACCATGGACTGTGAGATGCAGTACTCTCTGACTACAATCTCGATTTGTTAGAATTTCCTTGCTAACCCCCATCCGATCTGTAAGGCATGTAGTACTCTCTGACTACACCATGGACTGTGAGATGCAGTACTCTCTGACTACAATCTCAATTGTGAGATGTAGTATTCTCTAATTGCAATCCTGGTTGCAATCTGTTCTACCGTATGTGTTCAGCTGGCCTCGTCTCGGCTCACGCAGTGTCTATGAGATGTAGTGTTCTCTAACTACAATCCCGATTCACGATCTATTCTATCGCTTGTGATCTGCTAGCCTCGTCCCAGCCTGATCACCCCCAGCATATGTGAATGAAGAGGTTTGCTTTTCTGTGTGGTTAAGCTGAACCCACCTCTCGGATCATCTCAGATTAAAGGGATTTGGAATATTTTTGAAAATAACTTGATGTTCGGAAGAGACAGAGAAATCCTTAAGAAAAGGTTTTAAAGATAATGCTCCAAAGAGACTAAGAATGCCTGTGAAAAAGGTCTTAAAGATAATGCTCTGAAGAGACTGAGAATGCCTTTTGAACAAGGACTTAAAGGGAATGCTCCGAAGAGACTGAGAATTCCTGTGAAAAAAATCTTAAAGATAATGCTTCGAAGAGACTGAGAATGCCTGTGAAAAAGGTCTTAAAGATAATGCTCCGAAGAGACTGAGAATGCCTTTTGAACAAGGACTTAAAGAGAATGCTCCGAAGAGACTGAGAATGCCTTTTGAACAAGGACTTAAAGGGAATGCTCTGAAGAGACTGAGAATGCCTTTTGAACAAGGACTTAACGAGAATGCTCCGAAGAGACTGAGAATGCCTTTTGAACAAGGACTTAAAGAGAATGCTCTGAAGAGACTGAGAATGCCTTATGAACAAGGACTTGAAGAGGATGCTCCAAAGAGACTGAGAATGCCTTTTGAACAAGGACTTAAAGGGAATGCTCCGAAGAGACTGAGAATGCCTTTTGAACAAGGACTTAACGAGAATGCTCCGAAGAGACTGAGAATGCCTTTTGAACAAGGACTTAAAGAGAATGCTCCGAAGAGGCGGAGAATGCCTTATGAACAAGGACTTGAAGAGGATGCTCCGAAGAGACTGAGAATGCCTTTTGAACAAGGACTTAAAGAGAATGCTCCGAAGAGACTGAGAATGCCTTATGAACAAGGACTTCAAGAGGATGCTCCGAAGAGACTGGAAATGCCTTTTGAACAAGGACTTAAAGATACTGCTCCGAAGAGACTGCAAATGCCTTTTGAATAAGGACTTAAAGATAATGCTCCGAAGAGACTGGAAATGCCTTTTGAACAAGGACTTAAAGATAATTACCACTTTACGGGTGTACACGATTTTCCCTTGTGCAGGCGTTATCTTGAATTCATCTTGCCAAAGTTGTCCTTTGGTTTTGCCTTTTCCTGCAAAGCTGTGTGTACAGGAATATATTCCAGAGATTGTGCATGCATGTGTAAAATGCTATATGCAAATATGAGATGTATGCAAAAATGGATAGACCACATCTCAGGTGGTTAAGGGGTTCGTTGAGGGTGCTTTTCGGCCGCTCCCATTGTCTGATGCCCCCAAGGATCTAGAAAAGTGTTGTCTTGGCTTTAGGTATTCTGACCCATAATCTCTTCAAAGAGAACAGACCCGTGTGCATTTTTTGCCCCCGGACTTGTGTTGACTTGAGAATTGCCTCTTCAGAGGACTTGAGAATTGCCTCTTAAGAGGATTTGGAGAATTGCCTCTTCAGATGACTTGAGAATTGCCTCTTAAAAGGACTTGGAAAGTTTGCTTCCTCGGAGGACTTAAAGATTTTGCCTCCTCAGAGGACTTTGGGAAAAGTCAGCTTGTCTACGTGGGACTGATGTATACTATCTAGTGTGCGTTGGACACCGTGTATGCATGGAATACATGTGAAAGGCTATGCTTTTATGAAATGACATGCAAAGGACTATGATCCTAAAATGCTTATGCGTACGACATATATGCCAATGGCTTGTATCCATGAGGAGGATCATGGACCATGTGCTGAGAATCGTTATTCTGACATGTTTGCAAATAATCATGAACAAGAAAAACATGTAAAGGTTCGAGCATGATAAATATATACAAGGGGATTATGTATGCAGAGTATGTGCAAATGATCATACATGTGACAAGGATAAAGAGTCATTTATCAGTATAGATGTAAAAAATCGTATGCAAAGATAGGCAAAAGTCATTATATACACGAAGGTTATGTAAAGTAATGGATGTGTACGATGTGTGCACCTACAACTATGTATATGGAACACGTGTAGGAAAAATTATATACATGTATATACTGAATGCATGCGAAAATTGTGGATGTGAGATGCAGGCAAAGGATATGCCCATAAAGAGCCATGTGTGTCAAAAGCACTTATGAAATATATTCGCTAAAGCTCTTATGCCAAAAGACATGCACCAAGAATTCTATATATAAAACTATTTTATAAGAATGTTTGCTACAGTTATGAGTAAAAACATTTGCAGAAAGCATATGTACAAAGAATATTGTTGGGAGTGTTTCATGGGTAGTGATAAGAAATACCCCAAGATTGTAAAATGAGTGCAACCTATTAGGTACCTCAAACTCGAGTTTCTATTTGCCTTTGAGCATACTGAATGAACCATATTCTCAACTGATTCAATCTCATCAAAAGAATTCGGGAGTCATTCCCAATGAAGGGCAAGAAGATAAATGTGTAGACATTAAGGTTTACTAAACAAACATGTAAATACGAGACATACCACGCAATCTCTGTGTGTATGTTCAAAAGGCCAAAACAAGATTTTTCATTTTTTTAAAAGCAAATTCTAGATGCAATGTCGAGGACAAGACTCAACTCGAATGCATAAATGCACTCATGGCTTCTCGCTTGAAGCTCAAGAAACACCATATGCCTCTTCCTACATACCAAACCTTATCAGAAGGTCATCTCCGCTAATTAGATAAGGCCAAACCAAGAATCAAGAGGTCTTACTTTGGTTGTAATGTTAGGCTCAGGTAGATGGTTATCAAAGGAGGATCAGGTCATTAGAGAAAAATGGCCGCAGCGTTCATTCGGATGAAGGAACCATTTTCAATCTAATTGCATTCTGTCCAGACATTCTTGAATTTGGACTCGGTAATACTCTGACTTATCAAGCTCAACATAAAAATTAAGCTAAGAAAGATAGCTACTAAACTCATCACGGGGTATTATCCTAAGTTCTACTTTTCTTTCTTTATTCGTTTTTTTTTTCTTTTTTTCTTTTTTTTTGCTTCTTCTGTTTTTTTCTTCTTTTCTCCTTTCTTTTTTTTTTATTTACTTTTCCTTCTTTTTTTTCACAAGCTTACGTCTCTAATTACACAAAAAGTTTATTGGTGATTTAAACCCATTTCCCGAAGTGTAGCCCAAAATTATCGATGATTGAAAATTTTTTCTTCAAGGGGTAAACCCATCCTTATCAGGGTGATTTCTGGTAACCCAAAAATTATCAATGGTTGAGATTCTCTCCTCGAAGTATAAACCCACTTTCACCGGGGTAATTTTTAGTAACCCCAAAAAATTATCGATGATTGAAATTTTCTTCTCGAAGTGTAAACCCAATTTCATCGGAGCAAGTTTTGATAGCCCAAAGAAATGTCATAATGTACATCCATCCTTACTAGAGCGGCCATTCTTCTATGGGGAAGCCAAAATCATTTTAGGCGAAGGGTAATTTTAACGTGTGTAACAATAAAATCGGTACGCATTTAGCATACCAAAATAAAGGCTCAACGAGCTAGCAAGCGATTGTAAAACGAGGGTAAGAAATGGTCATTTAGAGAGCTATACAAAGAAATGGTGCCTAAATCATTTTCCAGATTCAGCCTTATCCAGGGGTCGCTTTGATGGGTAATCGGAAAGGTTCTAGTGCTCTTAGTGAGTTTTCATCCAATCTCCTAATTGCAACTAGCTTTTTGAGTTTGTTTTCAAAACGGGCCAAGAGTGCTTTGAACTTAGAGATTACATGGTATGGTCAAATATTTTCACGTGATCTAGCTCTTAAAGACCAAACATATATACCCCTTACTTAATTCAAAGTGGAATGAAACTCAGATTTCTAGAGTTAAGATCAAATCCATTCATAGTTGAGAACTAATTAAGCAGAGTCTAAACTTGAATCAAAGGTACCTCAATAAGGTGCAAACATACCAGCGTTTTAGGGTATGGCTTAACACAAAAAATTTTGACTCTATCAAAATGTATATACACAAAAATTGTTTAAGCAAATAGAAATTTTTTTTTCTTTTTTTTTTTTATAAAATATGCACAAACTATGCGTTAAAAATCATGTATATGGAATGGCATATGCAATAGCGTTATGTATATTAGCAATGCGTGTAAGGAACTGTATGTGCGAAACATGTGTAAAAATATTTGTATAAAAATGCGTACATGAAATATGTGCAAAGATGTGTGTGTGTAAAACACCTGCGAAAAAATATGAGTGTGTAAACACTGCATGATAAATGACGTGCATGCATAAATTTGCAGTGTACATGTAAGCAGTATACAATTAAGGTAAAAGTGCAAGATATGACACAATATGAGAATGTTCATAATACAGGGTGTATGTGCATATGGTGTGATTTAGACATGATAGAGATATGTATGTAAGATGAAGATGTGATGTAGGATGAAGATGATCTGGCACGAAAATGTGCACCAATGAGTTGCGAGGAGTGGCAAAACTCACATATATAGAAGTGAAAAACATATACAAATAATGCACATGAGATGGGACACAGCATAAGAATGATTGTGTACAGTGAGCTTCTATGGTGTGCGATACAAGACATGGGATGAAAGTGGTCACAAGAAATGAGTGGCACCTACAAGGTACGTGTATTTACATGGTTTGCGCACACAAAACGTGGCATGATATATATGTAATGACTGAAATGCATGATGCAAGATTCATATGTGCATGGCATAACGCATGCATGATAATGCATGTTCATGATATGGCACATAATGTGAGAGATGCAAAGTGTCATGATGTGTATGATATGTATAATGACCGTCCTAATGATATGTGCTAATGTGTGCACACTATGACATGCAACGATATGTGTATGTTCTAACACAATATTTATGTACATATGTAATGTGAGCACACATGCTATGACACATGATGAATGTATTTATTTTATTTCATCATTTTCATTTTCATTTTCATTTTCTTTTCTTCCATTTTTTTTTTGTGTGTCACGGGGGCAGTATGTCTATGCTTGCTATAATGCATGTTAATATGTACATCCGATAATGTATGTTGTATATACAGATAATGGCGCACAATGGATGTCATAAAGAATGTTAATATGTATGTATTGCGACAAGCATTATTATGTGCATGCATGACAAACGTCTTATAGTTATAGTCACAATTTATGATACAAGCAAACTTATATAAAAAATACAAAGGTTCTATTATTATACATGAGACAAAATACATGTGTTTTATTTACATTGATTGCTCATGAAAAGAATGCACAATCACAAATACACATACAAGAAAAAAATTTCTCCCAATCGTATTTCTATCACACAGGAGGTCGTGCTGTCTCTTTTCCTAGGTGGGCTTGGCCCATGGGTTAACGGGGAACCCAATGAGGGCGTACAGCGTGCTGCGAAGCACGAACTCTCATTATTAAAAGCGCATGCAAATGAATTTCCGACTATCATGTATTTAAACAATTCCAATAAACCAAAACACGCCCCCAGGGTATGAAAACCTTTAAGGAGTGAACATCTAAATTTATTTGGATTTATTCAATACACAATAACCCACTACACAAGCAACGTATTATGGCGCATGCCCCCTAGTGAAAGTATCTAGGTCTATTACATGGGCTTTGATCCAAGGTGATGATATTTTAGAGCTACCTAAGCATGGTCCCTGCCAACAGGTCTAGCTCATCACGAGCGTAATGACCGATCGGCTCACCATTTGATATACCATAACGGTACAAGGCTTGGGCTGGTGATTATCCTCAACACTTCCCTACATTGAGTGAACATAGGGTCGTGCTTCGGGAATGCACCAGAGTGATAGAAGGACCAAACTAGCATAGATCTAAGGCTCTAATGTGATGCAATGCAACTTTGAAAGAAGGTGAAATTTATAAACTAAAACCTAATTGTAAATGTTAATCAAGGTACTTTCAAATCGAAGTCTCAAGTATATCCCCAGCGGAGTCGCCACTGCGACGCGCACCGAACCCCGATGGCACCCCGAACAGGTCGCTTTTAGGGCTTTCGGGAAAGTGATGTTCGTTGACAACTTGTAATGTTTTTACAAGTGCGTCTATTTTGGGCAACAAGGAGGTTTCATGGAGTCACCACCCAATAAAATATTGGGAAAGTTCGTCTCGCCTCAGTGAGCCTAAGACGGCGCATATTATCCATTTTGGGCAAACCAAAGGGGTCTTGGAGGCATTCACCCTAATAGAACATTGGAATAACCCTCTAACCCTATGGAGCCTAGGATTGTAATTTGAGTCTTTTGGTGGGACACAAGAGGTGTCTTGGAGATCCCATCGAAATGGGTCTCTCGCCTCGTTGAGCCTAAACACCAGAGACAAGTTCGGAACTTCTCATTTATTCATACCTTGATTAATTTTGCAATTAGGTTTTAAGTTTATTATTTCGCCATCTTTCCACATGATGCAATTAATTAAAAGGCGCAGTCATTCACGTAAAAGCGAAAAATAAAACAACATTAGAATAAAGCATATGAAAATAAATTACAATAAAACTAGGGGCGGAATACAACCCCCATAAATAAAGTACATAACATGCATAAAACGGGATATTAATTAAGACGGGAACATTGGTTCCCAAATACTCATTTTACAAAAAAGTATAGAATTCTCAAATCAGGTTAAACCTTTTGGCTCGGGATGAAAACGAGGACATTGGTCCAGTTTTATTAACAAATCTTCATTTTAGTAAACATTTTTGTGGTGATTTTTTAAATGCGGTATAAAATCCTTTATTATTACAGACCATAAGCGAATAAAGAGAATAAAATAATAATTACATATTTCTAAATAATAAATAATAAATAAATCTTAATCTACCTGTTCCGACCATGCTTCTCAGACGAGCCACATGCCTCCCGCATTGCGGTCAAGACAGAAAATGATATTGGTTAATAATGAATAAATAAATAATTGAATAAATAAATAAACAAATAAACAAATAATTGAATAAAGCAAATTGAGAGAAATAATTAAAATTAATAACGAATTAAATTAAACTGGGTGATAAATAAATGAATAAATAGATAAATAATTAAATAAATAATTGAATGAATAAATTGAGAATTAATGAATATAAAAACACAATATCAATTATGATAACCAAATACGATTAAAAATAATAATACTAATAATAATATCATAAAACAATAGTAATAATAATAATAGTAAAAAAATAATATTAATAACAATAATAGCAATTATAGTAATAATAATAACCTCAACAATAATAATAATAATCAATAATCACAAAATGCAATGACAAATAATGAATAAATACAATAATGAATATAATAATAGATAAATAATACTAATAACGATAAAATTAATATAACTCAATAATAGTAATAGTAGATAAATAAATAAAAATAATAATAACAATAATAATATAACCATGATAATAAATACTAAAAATAATAATAATAATACTAGCAATAATAATAATACTAATAATAATATAATACTAATAAACAGAAAATAAATAATAATAATAATATAATACTAATAAAAACAGAAAATAAATAATAATAATAATAATAAATAATTATAGAACAGAATATTAAATAATACTAATAATAATAATAATAATAATATAAAATATAAGTTAAAGAGGGAAGAAAGAGACTTACCTCGCCGGAGATGCCGGTGGTCGACACCGCCGGCATGGAATGGTGGGTCGTGAGGCCGGACATCCACAGCCGCCGGCCATGCGCCGGGAAGGGCCATTGTTTCACTGGAAAACACGTAAAAGGCCCTGGCTCCTCTTCACGCCGATTTGCTCCACGTCGGCGAGTGGCGAAGGCAGGTGGCCACCGCCGGGTGCGTCCGGGCTCCCTCTGTCCGGCGACGGCGCGCGTATGGCGGTGCGCTGCTATGGCTGGCCGGCGGCGGCATCACCTCTTCCCCCTCTTTTTCTTCTTTTTTTCTTCAAGCGTCCCTTGCATTTTGGTCTGTTGGCTGTCTTCCTCTCTTGTTTTGCTTTCTTTCTTTTCCTTTCTATTTCAATTCCCTTTGAATTGTTTTTCTCTGTTTTGTTGATTCACTGTCCCTCTGTTTTCCCTTTTTATTTCCTTTTCTTTTTTTCTTCTTTGGTTTTTCGGCCTCTCTCTGTTCTTGCTCTCCTTTTCTTTTTCTGTCTATTTTCTTTTGATTTCTTTCTTGGTCTACCGAGCCCCTCTCTCTTAGTTCTCTCTTTTCTTTTTTCTATTTTTGCTTGTTTTTGCTTAGTTGCCAAGAGAGCCCCCATCTTTGGTCCATCATATTCCTTTTATACCCAAAATTAGGGTTAAGATAATTTCCTCCGTTTTCCATTTTTAATTTTTCAATTTTGACTAATTTACTTAAACTAACACACTAACTAATTAAACACTCTATTAATTAAATGCTCTATATTTTTATACCTATTTAATTTAATTAATCTACTTAAATTATCACATCTAACTTATTTAATTAAACCCTATATCTATTTTCTTTTTTCAATTTTAGCTATCCTAAAATATTAACTAATTAATCAACTAATCTTAATTATTAATTTATCTCACAATATTAATTAATTAAATTAACCTAATCTCATTTTTTAATTTTTAATTTTGTTTATTATTTTTTGGAGGAATTTATCAAGTACCCAAAATTGCCATCAAAATCTGACTCAGAACCTGGTGTCTACACCTATGCCTAATTTTTGCCTGAAGTGAAACCAATTCACTCCAGCGGCTTTTTTTTTTATTTGTTTTTTTACTTTATTTTCTTCTGCTCTTATTTTCCTTTGTTTCCCTTTTTAGATATGGCTGCAAGAGAAGTTGTAGCTGCTGTCAGAACCACCTCCTAGGGTCATTAGTCAATATTCTCCGAGGCATTTTCTTCCTCGCCAGCGACTGTACTCATTTGCGACCCCCGACGAGGGTATTGCCAGATCCGGTGGAACGGTAGATGAGGATATTAGTTTTATGCATGCTTGGCTTCCTCTGTCTACTGTCATAATCGATGGACCTTCAGGATGTGTTCCCCTATGTGGACTTCGCGAGGCCATCTTTTACATCACTGCTCGCTGTGCTCGACAACTCGGGATAACTCAGGATGTGGTGAGACTTCCTCCATCCTTTTGAGGTGGAGTCCTGTCTGCAGCTTTTGCCTCTCGCTATCATGAACTCTGGACCTAACTTCCATTGAAGACTGTCATACCCTCCTTTGGGAATCATTCTATCACCTCTACTAGTGCTTACAAGAGATGGGTACTCAGCTCTGCTGTCGATAACAGGACACGACGACTTAGACATCTAGCCGGCGAGAGTAGTAGTAGGGCCTAGTCCAGATTTGTATGCATTTTGAGCAATATGTTTCTTTTTAAAACAGAACTAGATAACAATATAAATGAATAAATTCAGTTTTATTCCATTTAACAAAATTCTGTACATCTCAGTACAATTTCAATATACATGATCGTCATTTAACATCGATTCAAATATGCAAAACTACATTTATTCAAGGAGCCAAATCTTGATAACATCAACTCCTGTTACCAATCAGGCCTCTCGAGTTTTCTTGATTGGACATTTTCTCTCAAGCCTCTAATTTTTGAGTAGGATGTCTTTTTTTGGTTTTCACCCTGACGAGGTGCCCAATTTTAGTAAGGCCGCCTTTTTTCGATTTTCGACCTGTCGGGCTTTTATTCTCTTCTTTTGATTGTATTGTCTTTAGCCATGGAACCTCTTGAGTCTATCGATGTTGACTGGTTCCTTAAACTCATTGCCATCGCTATCTGACAAAATTGCCGCTCCCTTTGATAACAGCTTCTTGAGGATGAACGGACCTTCCCACGTGGGCCTAAACTTCCCCCTTATATCTGGCGCGCCTGGTCTCATTTGCTTGAATACCAAGTCTCCCTCTTTCAACGGGTGCCTCTTGACTTTCTTTCCGAATGATCTGGCAAGTCTCTTTTGATAGATCTGATTATGGTAGTAAGCTCTCAACCTACTCTCATCCAACATCTTCAAGTGTTGCAGCCGCTGCTGTGCCCATTCAGCTTCCGGAATCCGAGCTTCCATAACCACCCTCAGTGACTTGAGTTCGACCTCGACTGGCAATACTGCTTCCGTCCCATAGACCAAGGAATATGGTGTGGCTCCTGTTGAAGTTTTGATAGTCGTTCTATAACCCCAGAGCGCAAAAGGTAACTTATCTGCCCAATCTTTATAATTCTGAAACATTTTTGCCAGGATTCTTTTGACATTATTATTAGAAGCTTCTACTGCTCCATTGGCTTGAGGATGATACGAAGAGGACTTGTGGTGCTCAATACCGTTCTTCTGAAATAACTTCCGTTTCAGCCATAAACTGGACCCCATTGTCAGATACCACGTGGTGTGGGAGGCCATACCTACATATCAAATTATTCTCGATGAATTTTGCCATATCCCGAGCATCAACCTTCTTGAAGGACTCGGCCTCTACCCACTTGGTAAAGTAGTCGATGGCGAATATAATATATCTATGTCAATTAGAGGTGGTGAGACATATCTCTCCAATGATGTCTATCCCCCAAGCTGCGAACGGCCAAGGCCATGTCAGGCTATGCAATTCTAAAATGGGCAAGTGCCTTAAGTCCGCATACTGTTGGCACAACTGACACTTTTTTACATACTTTGAGTAGTCTGTATCCATGGTGAGCTAATAGAACCCTTGTCTCATGATCTTTTTGGCAAACATTAGCCCATTCATGTGGGCTCCGTACACGCCAGCGTGAGTTTCTTCAATCACCCTTTTGGCTTCTCTCTTGTCCAAACACCTCAATTGGACGCCATCGACCTGTCGCTTGTACAACACCCCATTTATGCAGATAAACTGAGTAGACAGCTTGCGAATCATCCTCTGATCTTTCTCGATGGCCTCTTTTGGAAATGTCTCATTTTCTAGATAGTTCTTGATATCATAATACCGCGGTTTCCCATCTACTACTTCTATTTCCTTCACTGGCTTGGACTCAAAGCTAGGCCTCTTAGAACTAGAGATCAATGACCAGCCCTTCTGGATTGTCCCATATTGATACCAAAGTTGCAAGTGTATCGACTAATTGATTCTCATCCCTTGGAACAAAGTGGAATGTGCACACTTCAAATTGACTGCTCAACTCCCTCAAGTGTTTGACATATGGCATCAACCTCTCTTCTTTAACGGCCCATTCACCTCGAATCTGATTGATCACTAGGGACGAATCCCCGAATACTTCCAACCCAAAAGTACATGCTTCATACTCGGCTTCATTGTTGGTGGTTTTGCACCTTAATTTCTTAGCCAATGGGAGTTTCTCGTCATTCGGGGTTATCAGACTAATTCCTACTCCTGCTCCCTTGCTGTTTATAGCCCCGTCAAAGTGCAATTGCCAACCTTGAACCATGATAGCTGCTATGTCCTCATCAGGGACATTGAACTCATACGAGTCTCCTTGGATTGGGTGCTCTGTTAGTGGTTATGCCCTAGGCCAAGCATTTGGACCTTGATGTAATCATTACTTTTTCATTTATATAATGGTTTTCTTCGCATTGATATTATTGGCATGTTACATTATTGTAATGTTTATGAATAACAATGTTATTCATGTTGTCCCTAGTCATTTATCAATAAAGGGCATAAAGATAAATTAAAACTAGTATAGATTTGCATTGATAATCATGGGATGATTATATATGTTGATATAAATCAAATCTATATGTACTTGCTAGAGAACAAAGTACTGGATAGACCCACTATAAGATCACTTCATGGGTTAATGTCATAAGTGATCTTATAATAGATATATTATTGAATCCTTTGACCTGAGGTTATCATAGTTTCCTACATAAGGATCATTATGTTTTGACATAATCAAACGTTATCTTTAATCGGATAATTATAAAGTTTATGATCGGACATAATGAGAATTATGCGGAGGAAAGTGAATAATCAAGATGGAATTTGTCCCTCTCTTATGAGAGAGATATCTATTGGGCCCCTCGATAAGTAGGACTGTAAAATGCATGGCCGTGCTCAAATGAATTGATAGTGTGATTAATGTCATTTGAATTTATCAGTCTACTTGGTGATCGAGAAATTATATGTTTGAACAATTTAAGTTTGACATGGACCATGACTTATGTTCGAACAAGATATCGTGTGACAAAAGGATAATAACATGTTCTATTGCAAGGTTAAAATCGGACTAACGATATTTATATTATTTGGGTAGTCATAATGTCTTGCTAGAGACCAATTATGACTTGTGGGCTTTTATGGGATTAGGCCCACTGCCAACATAATATAAACCTATTGGGTCACACACCAAGAGCAAAATGAACAGAATGGATTTTATTGGGTTATTTCGGAATAAAATATAAATATAGGTATTTATATTTAATTTCGAAATTACATATTTATATATATATATTTATACATATAAATATCTCTTATTTTGAATATGAGATAATAATATGTATTAATATATTATTTCTTATTATTTAGAATAATAAATAAATAAATATATATATATATATAAATATATGTATATATATATATATTATATCTTAATTTTTAATTAAGAGATAATATCCTCATTTATCTTTTCCTAAGAGGAAAAGGATTTGAAATATATATACAGTTATATATGGGATATATGTTAATAAAAAGAGTTTAACCCTAATAAAAACACTAATCACGTTATTCTAAATAACAAGGATTAGAGTGGCTGTTATGATCATCTTTGAGAAAGAAAAGAAAAACAGTGCCATCGTTCTTCTTTGAGAAAGAAAGAAAAGAAAACAGAACCAGCCACCATTACTCTTTGAGAAAGAAAGTAAACAAAATCCATTCGCATTCAAGGGAGCTAGCACCCCTGCGACTTCTGTGCATTTGTTCGTGCGTGTGGATACCGATAGAGGACGTTCGTGTTAAAGGCAGCGTCTTCAGTCCGAATCAAAAGGAGTTAATTTCATTCTAAAGGTTAGTAATTTTAATCTCTTCCTTTTGAATTAATCGAAAATACTTGGATCCTGTTTCGGGTTTCGAATTTTTCCGCTGCGTTTAATGTTGATTTAATCCGTTGAAACCCAACATGCTCTGCCAAAAACTCAGCCACTGCACGACCCTTAATGGTCTTCCGAGTAACGTACTCTGCATCAAATTCCTGTAACAGCAACAACCACCTACCCATTTTTCCAAGTAAGGATGGAGCTTCCTGTAAATATCTGATGGGATTCTACTTTGCTACTGCCTGTACCCAGCCCGCTGACCGGCCAGCGGGGCAGCCGTGCTACCTCTTCGTAGCGCCTTATTTTTATTTATGATTATCAGTCGGTAATTTTAATATATCAATTTATGAAATAAGGTATATTATGCATGATATGATATAAATATGATTTATTATGTTTATGTATGATGTCTTTGCATGGTGCATAGCATGGCCAATTGAACCTTTTGTGGATGAATTTTATTTTATCTTTTTAAGGGTTTGTAATTTTAAATACGACCTGCGTGTCGTTAATTTTGTTGTAATCTTTATTTTACTCAATAGTTGTAGTAGAATATCTTTGTATTATTAATGTAATGAAGACGAAGAGCAACAATGGAGATCAATCCAAATTCATGGCGATGGAGGTGCAAGATGGAAGATTTTGATCAAGTCCATTTTTCACACCTAGGATTGACCTTTGATCTTCATATTGGCTTATGAGGATCAATATAGATTTGGCCATGCTATGACACGGTTTTATATATATTATGCATATGTTCTTAGTATGTGATGCGATGAATGTTTATATATGTGTATGAGATGGCATGTATGAATTGATGCATGATGTATATAAATAATTAGACATCATAAGTTAAAACTAAATCCCTCACCATAATTTTAAGTCATTTGCCACCCATTATTAAAACACTTGTCAAGACTAAGATCACCAAAATGTGGGTTCTGCCAAAGCGAAGTGCATTAGGTTATCCTAGTAAGGCAAGATGAGTAATGGTGCTACTCACATGTTTAAAATGGTTAGACTTAATTAGGCTATCAAAACGGTTTTGGGCCTAAGGGCATAAGATGGGATTATAACATGCCGGGACATATGATGTCAAAATCCCATAAATGATCTAAGAGTTATATAAGATATAATTGGTAAATTAGCTACCTACCTAAATAACTTAGCTTTAAGCGTCATGCCAAAGCTGACTTAGAGTTAAGTGAAATATGGATCTTAGCCCACTAAACTATTATAATTATTGTAATTATTAATGAGGGTTACTATTTTAGTGGGAGTTTATAAGAAAACCTAAAATGAAATTGGTACTAATATAATTTATCTTGCATGTTTGTAGATTAATGGCATCAAATAACACTTCTGCTATGTCACTGCGATCTGTTCTTGAGAAGGACAAACTTAAAGAAACTGGCACAAATTTCCTTGACTGGTTCAGAAACTTGAGGATTGTCCTTAAGCAAGAAAGGAAATTGTATGTGCTGGATGAGCCTATTCCCAATGAGCCACCTGCTGATGCCACAAGGGCAGTCAAACAGAAATTCAAGAAACATGTTGATGATTCTGTGGATGTTGGCTGTCTAATGTTAGCTACCATGGCTCCAGAGCTTCAGAAGCATCTGGAAAACATGGAAGCTTATGAGTTGAGTACTCATCTGAAGCAAACATTTCAACAGCAGGCTAGGCAAGAAAGGTATAAGACTTCCAAAGCTTTGCATTCTTGCAAAATGGCTGAAGGTGCTTCAGTTAGCTCTCATGTTTTGAAAATGAAGGGCTACATTGATCACCTTGAGAGGCTTGGATTTCCCCTCAGTTTGGAACTGGCAATGGATTTGATCCTTAATTCATTGCCTGATAGTTATGACCATTTTGTCATGAACTACAACATGAATAATATGGAGAAATCAATAGCTGAGCTGCATGCCATGCTCAAAACAGCTGAGCAAAGCATCAGTAAAAAGCCTGGCCATGTTCTGATGGTCAACAAAGGGAAAGGCATGAAAGTCAAGGGTAAGGCTAAGGCTAAGGCTAAGGCTAAGGCAAAAGTTGGTGGTAAGCCTAAGCCCAAACCCAAGCCCAAGGTTAAACCTCCAAAGGAAGGAGTTTGCTTTCACTGCAATGAACCTGGTCATTGGAAGAGGAATTGCAAGCTTTACTTGGAAGAATTAAAGAAGAAGAAGAGTGGTGAGACTACTTCTTCAGGTATTTATGTTATAGAAATTAACTTATCTACTTCTAATTCCTGGGTATTAGATACTGGATGTGGATCTCACATTTGTACAAATGTGCAGGGACTCAAAAGGAGTAGGCAGCTGAAAAGGGGTGAAGTGGACCTACGAGTTGGAAATGGAGCAAAAGTTGCTGCTCTAGCTGTAGGATCTTATGAGTTGACTTTGCCCAATGGGCTTTTGTTAGTTTTGAACAATTGCTATTATGTTCCTAGTTTGAGTAGGAATATTATTTCAGTTTCAAGTTTGGATGATGAAGGTTTTTCTTTTCTTATTAAGAATAAGAAATGTTCCATTTATTATGATGATATGCTTTATGGTATTGCTGATTCATATTGTGGGCTTTATGTCCTAAACCTAGAAACATCCAATAATCATGATATTTATAACATAAGTACAAAGAAATCCAAACCAAATGATTTAAATACAACATATTTATGGCATTGTCGCCTTGGTCATATAAATGAGAAACGCATAGCTAAACTCCATTCAGATGGAATTTTGCAATCATTTGATTTTGAATCATTTGAAAATTGTGAATCTTGTTTATTGGGCAAGATGACAAAGGATCCTTTTACTGGACATAGTGAAAGGGCCACTGACTTATTAGGCCTTGTACATTCTGATGTATGTGGCCCATTAAGCATAAATGCCAGGGGAGGATTTCAGTACTTCATTACATTCACTGATGATTTCAGTAGATATAGCTATGTCTATCTAATGAAACATAAACATGAATCATTTGAAATGTTTAGAACCTTTCAAAATGAAGTACAAAATCAACTTGGTAAAACTATTAAAGCACTTCGATCTGATCGAGGTGGTGAATATTTGAGCCAAGAGTTTGATAATCATCTAAGAGATTGTGGAATTGTTTCACAATTAACTCCACCAGGAACACCACAATGGAATGGTGTATCTGAAAGGAGGAATCGAACTTTATTAGATATGGTTCGATCTATGATGAGTCAAACAGATCTTCCATTATCCTTTTGGGGTTATGCATTAGAAACAGCCGCATTCACTTTGAATCGAGTTCCATCTAAAGCGGTTGAAAAGACACCATATGAGATATGGACTAGGAAAATTCCTAATTTGTCTTTTCTAAAGATTTGGGGCTGTGAGGCTTACGTCAAACGACAAGTCTCAGATAAATTAGCACCAAAATCTGATAAATGTCTTTTTGTGGGATATCCTAAGGAAACTAAAGGATATTACTTTTACAATCCTTCTGAGAACAAAGTGTTTGTTGCTCGAAATGGTGTCTTTCTAGAAAAAGAATTCATTTCTAAAAGAACCAGTGGGAGTAAAGTACAACTTGAAGAAATTCAAGAATCACAAGAAAACATTGAACCATTGGTGGAAACTCAACAAGTTTCACAACCTATTGTGGAACTTGTACCTGTTACACAAGTACCACGTAGATCTGATAGGACACGACTTCAACCCGAGAGATATGGATTTCTCGTGACAGATAGTCATGAAGTAATGCTCATGGATCAAGATGAGCCTACTACCTATCAAGATGCCGTGTCAGGTCCGGAATCTCAGAAATGGCTAGAAGCCATGAAGTCTGAGATGCAATCCATGTATGATAATCAAGTTTGGAACTTGATTGATCCACCTGAAGGAATTAAAACCATTGGGTGCAAATGGGTTTTCAAAAAGAAAACCGACATGGATGGCAAAATAAATACCTTTAAAGCAAGACTTGTTGCAAAAGGATTCAAACAAACTCATGGTATTGACTATGATGAAACCTTTTCACCAGTCGCAATGCTTAAGTCTATAATAATTCTTATTGCCATTGCTGCATATTATGACTATGAGATATGGCAAATGGATGTCAAAACAGCATTTCTTAATGGAAACTTACTTGAGGATGTGTACATGACACAACCTGAGGGTTTTGTCCATCCTGAGAATTCTAAGAAGGTATGTAAGCTGCAACGATCCATTTATGGATTGAAGCAAGCTTCTCGGAGCTGGAATCTTCGTTTTGATGAAACAGTCAAAGAGTTTGGGTTTATCAAAAATGAGGATGAACCTTGTGTATATAAGAAGGTTAGTGGGAGCGCTGTGATGTTTCTTGTGTTATATGTCGATGACATATTACTCATTGGAAATGACATCCCTATCATGCAAAAGACAAAAGAATGGTTAGGGAAATCTTTTTCAATGAAAGATTTGGGCGAAGCTGCTTATATCCTTGGGATTAAGATCTACAGGGATAGATCTAAAAGGATAATTGGTCTGAGTCAAAGCACTTATATAGATAAGGTGCTAAATAGATTCAGTATGCAAAATTCCAAGAGAGGATTTTTGCTAATGTCTCATGGCATTACTCTTAGCAAGACTCAATGTCCAATGACATCTGATGAGCGAGATCGCATGAGTATGATTCCTTATGCTTCGGCTATAGGATCAATCATGTATGCCATGTTATGCACTCGACCAGACGTTTCATATGCTTTGAGCATGACGAGCAGATACCAGTCAGATCCCGGTGAAAGTCACTGGACAGCTGTTAAGAATATTCTTAAGTACTTAAGAAGAACTAAAGATGCATTCTTAATATATGGAGGATTGGAAGATGAGCTAGTAATCAATGGTTATACAGATGCAAGCTTCCAATCTGACAAAGATGATTTTAGATCGCAGTCAGGATATGTGTTTGTGTTAAATGGAGGTGCTGTAAGCTGGAAAAGTTCTAAACAAAGCACTGTCGCTGATTCTACAACAGAAGCTGAGTATATAGCAGCATCAGATGCGGCTAAAGAAGCAGTATGGATCAAGAAATTCATTGCTGAATTGGGAGTAGTACCTAGTATCAGCAACCCAGTGGATCTTTATTGTGACAACAATGGTGCTATTGCACAGGCTAAGGAGCCTAGATCTCACCAGAGATCAAAACATATACTCAGGCGTTTTCATCTCATTCGAGAAATAATTGAGAGAGGAGACGTCAAGATATGCAGAGTACCTACTAATGATAACATCGCCGATCCACTTACCAAAGCTCTCCCACAAGCCAAACATGATGGACATACTAGATCAATGGGTATTAGATATATCTATGATTGGGCCTAGTGCAAGTGGGAGATTGTTAGTGGTTATGCCCTAGGCCAAGCATTTGGACCTTGATGTAATCATTACTTTTTCATTTATATAATGGTTTTCTTCGCATTGATATTATTGGCATGTTACATTATTGTAATGTTTATGAATAACAATGTTATTCATGTTGTCCCTAGTCATTTATCAATAAAGGGCATAAAGATAAATTAAGACTAGTATAGATTTGCATTGATAATCATGGGATGATTATATATGTTGATATAAATCAAATCTATATGTACTTGCTAGAGAACAAAGTACTGGATAGACCCACTATAAGATCACTTCATGGGTTAATGTCATAAGTGATCTTATAATAGATATATTATTGAATCCTTTGACCTGAGGTTATCATAGTTTCCTACATAAGGATCATTATGTTTTGACATAATCAAACGTTATCTTTAATCGGATAATTATAAAGTTTATGATCGGACATAATGAGAATTATGCGGAGGAAAGTGAATAATCAAGATGGAATTTGTCCCTCTCTTATGAGAGAGATATCTATTGGGCCCCTCGATAAGTAGGACTGTAAAATGCATGGCCGTGCTCAAATGAATTGATAGTGTGATTAATGTCATTTGAATTTATTAGTCTACTTGGTGATCGAGAAATTATATGTTTGAACAATTTAAGTTTGACATGGACCATGACTTATGTTCGAACAAGATATCGTGTGACAAAAGGATAATAACATGTTCTATTGCAAGGTTAAAATCGGACTAACGATATTTATATTATTTGGGTAGTCATAATGTCTTGCTAGAGACCAATTATGACTTGTGGGCTTTTATGGGATTAGGCCCACTGCCAACATAATATAAACCTATTGGGTCACACACCAAGAGCAAAATGAACAGAATGAATTTTATTGGGTTATTTTGGAATAAAATATAAATATAGGTATTTATATTTAATTTCGAAATTACATATTTATATATATATATTTATACATATAAATATCTCTTATTTTGAATATGAGATAATAATATGTATTAATATATTATTTCTTATTATTTAGAATAATAAATAAATAAATATATATATATATAAATATATGTATATATATATATATTGTATCTTAATTTTGAATTAAGAGATAATATCCTCATTTATCTTTTCCTAAGAGGAAAAGGATTTGAAATATATATACAGTTATATATGGGATATATGTTAATAAAAAGAGTTTAACCCTAATAAAAACACTAATCACGTTATTCTAAATAACAAGGATTAGAGTGGCTGTTATGATCATCTTTGAGAAAGAAAAGAAAAACAGTGCCATCGTTCTTCTTTGAGAAAGAAAGAAAAGAAAACAGAACCAGCCACCATTACTCTTTGAGAAAGAAAGTAAAGAAAATCCATTCGCATTCAAGGGAGCTAGCACCCCTGCGACTTCTATGCATTTGTTCGTGCGTGTGGATACCGATAGAGGACGTTCGTGTTAAAGGCAACGTCTTCAGTCCGAATCAAAAGGAGTTAATTTCATTCTAAAGGTTAGTAATTTTAATCTCTTCCTTTTGAATGAATCGAAAATACTTGGATCCTGTTTCGGGTTTCGAATTTTTCCGCTGCGTTTAATGTTGATTTAATCCGTTGAAACCCAACATGCTCTGCCAAAAACTCAGCCACTGCACGACCCTTAATGGTCTTCCGAGTAACGTACTCTGCATCAAATTCCTGTAACAGCAACAACCACCTACCCATTTTTCCAAGTAAGGATGGAGCTTCCTGCAAATATCTGATGGGATTCTACTTTGCTACTGCCTGTACCTTGTAAGAATGAAAATAGTGTCTCAACTTCTTAGAGGCCCAAATTACAGCCAGGTAAATCTTTTCTACTTCTGCATACTTGACCTCATAAGCCAGGAACTTCTTATTAAGGTAGTAAACAGCAAACTCCACTCTAAACTCTTCTTCCTGAGCCATCATGGTGCCTACAGAACTATCCTCTATGGCCAAATACAGGATAAGTGGCTTGACTGGCTGCGGCGGTCTCAGAACGTGCGAATTCAGTAAATATTCTCTGATGGTGTCAAAAGCTTTCTGACAGTCCTCGTTCCATACTATTGGTTGGTCTTTTCAGAGTAGTTTGAAAATTGGTTCACAGATTGAAGTAAGCTTAGTGATAAACTTGCTGACATACTGCAATCTACCCAAAAAGCTCCTCACATCCTTTTCCTTCTGCAGCACCTGCATTTCTCTAATGGCTTTAACCTTGTCCGGGTCAATTTCGATTCCCCTCTGGCTAACTACATGTCCCAGAAGCTTCCCTAAGGTGACACAAAAGATGCAATTCTTGGGGTTTAATAGCAAGTTGTATTTTTGGATCCTTTGAAAGAACTTTTCTAGGGCTTCAAAGTGGCCTTCTCTGGTGGCCGACTTGATCATCATATCATCCACATATACTTCTACTTCCCCGTGGATCAAGTCATCTAGAATCCTTATTGCCATCCTTTGATAAGTTACGCCTGCATTTTTCAAGTCGAAAGGCATTACCCTGTAAGTGAATGTCCCCCACTCTATGATGAAAGCTGTCTTAATCCGGTCGACTAGCTTATTGAGTATCTAATTGTAGCCTGCGTAACCGTCTACAAAACTATACATCATACAGGCAGCTGCGCTGTCCACTAGCATGTCTATGTGGGGCAATGGGAAGTCATCCTTTGGACAAGCCTTATTTAGGTCTCGATAGTCTACACATACCCTTACCTTGCCGTTTTTCTTGGCTATTAGGACAACATTGGCCAACCAGGTTGGGTATTGTACCTCAATCAGGAACTTGGCTTCGATCTGCTTGTGAATTTCTTCCTTCACCTTGTCTGTCCATTCTGGCCTGAGCCTCCTCAGCTTTTGCTTGACAGGCTTATAGTCTGAGTACGTCAGGATGGCATGTTCTGCGATTTCTTGGTCCACTCCTAGCATATCTTCGTAAGCCCAGGCAAAGACTTTTTCATGTTTTCTTAATATTCTCTCAAACTTTTCTCGCTCTTCAGGAGTTATGTTAGATGCTATTAAGATTTCTTTCGGGTTTTCCGAGGTTCCAAGATTAAATGGAGTAGCATATGTTGAATCAATATCAAATATAGATGGATTATGATCATAATCATGCATAATGAAATCATCAGACACAACGCACAAGTAAGCAAAATCGTTCACTTTATTGATAAAACTAAAATTGTCATGAACATTATCAAAAAGTTCTGGAGTAAAAAGAAAATCTAAACTATTTTCTTCCTCCTCCGCCGCCGATGCATTTGTTGCAACTGATGGTCCTGCATCATTCTAGCATTTCGGGGGCTCTTCAGCAACCCCTTGTACAGCTTCCTCAATCTTTGCTTTCCTCTTCAGCTAGGTGGTCACCATCCTCTCAATTATAACCTCCTTGGGCTCCTCGTGGTCCCAAATTGTCTTGCTGGTCATGATTTCTTCATCCCAAAAGCCCTCTGCTGGCTTGATCAATCCAATGTCCCAGTCAAAGACATCATTAAAAACCTCGAACCCCAGTATAATTCTCCTATCAACCCACTGAGGCTCGGCTTCCCAGGTGTAGGCACATGCTGCCGTTGCTGGCACAAAACTCTTTCAAATATGGGTTATCTCCTCTGCTGACTTCTTGCCCCTGAGAGTTCTTGCCTAATCCCGTGCCGGGGAGGAATGACATCCTCTTCATCATGTTCAGCACCTGGGGGCTTCCTTCTATCTATTCCTCCCCATCTATCACAGCCACATGGAACCCACTAAAAAGCTACCTCGTAATCTCTAGTATGGAAACCTGATTTTTCCTTGCAGCCCTTATGGTTACTACCTATCCTTCATGAGGAATCTTGACCATCTGATGTAGCGTAGAGGGGACGCCTCCCATCTTATGGAACCAAGGCCTTCCCAAAAGAGCAGAAAAATTGGCAGGGATAGGTAGGACTACAAACTCCACCTCCGTCTCCATAGGCCCTGTCTTAACCATTGTCTTGAATGTCCCAGAGGCATGCCTTCTTGAGTTGTCATAAGCCGTGATCATCATATCAGACTTAGCTAGCATATCTTCCATTACCCCAAAAGCTGCCATGGCCACCTGCAGGCACACATTGATTGATGAACCGTCGTCCACCATTACACAGGCCGTGTGCTTCTGATTAATTTGTGCCCGTATGTATAAAGGGCAATTGTTATTGCGGCCTTCTGCCGATAAGTCAGCATTTGTAAACACCACATTCCCTCCAGCTCCCCCTTTCACTACATCTAGCAGTTCTGTAGGTGATATAGTTGTGGCCACAGTTGTTTCACATAAAGCCTCTACCAACTTTTGCCTATGGGATGGAGATTCCCTCAAGAGGTCCCATATCGAAATCTGAGCTGGCATCTTTTTCAGCTGCTTGATTATCAGATCATCTTCTGGCTGCTTTTCCTTTTGGCCTATTATCGGCTCCTGGGGCCTCTCAACTTCTTGAGCTACCCTTCCACTTCGGGTTACCGCTCCCACTTTCTTTTTCTTCACCTTCTTCTCTTCCTCCTCCGAACCCCACGGGTCGGGAAACACATTAGAATTATCTTTTTCACTTCCACTCTCATTAGTGGACCAGCAATTGATCACTGTAGTGGGAAGCCCTTCTTATAACACCCCCTACCTATACGTAGGCGATCCCATCCGATAAGGAGTGAGATGCCGTATGGGTAAAGGTGTCACCACATAGATACAGGATAAACATACATTCATACACGAACATACATACCGAAATACAGGGTAATTAAAATTTTACAAAACCATTCATGAAAGAAGCTGATCATGCATTAATATAACGGAAAATATTACATTACTGTTTGATCAACCCAAAGGTACAAAAGATAATTACATATCCAAAAATATACATATACATATGCGAAAGCTATTACAAACTAACATAAGAGAGTTCTATACAAAAAGAATCATCAAGCTACAAAATTAGGCCCTACACTAAAAACCCAACTGTGTTGGCCTGGCTGCGGTGACTCTCCCAAGGCAAACCTCCTTTCGCACCTGCACGGGTAAACACACCGTGCTAAGCGATAAACGCATAGTGGGGAAACACACACATGAAAAGGACGGCCATTCACAATTATCGTCAAACAAAACACATTCAAGTGGCATAATCAGAAATACACATTAGATATAAATATGAACATGCGAACACAAATAGTCATACATTTGATAATACATAATTGCATTCATATTAACTCATCATGGTACACATTCAGATCAAACATTCTCATAATTATCAAAACAGTTCAAAGTAATTAAGCACCTGCTGACTCGAGGTAGTGGATAACGAGTGAACGGACAGTACTTTATGGGTACAAACCGATTACTGACAGTACCTTACAGGTACGAATCGCAAACCATTTTACTTTGTCATTTGCAAAATGTTTTATTAAGGGACCTTAAACAAGATCCAAACACATTATCGCGAGGAACCAAACGGGGACCTGATCGGGGTCCAAACTGAACTGAGGCTGCAGCTATAAGACTCTATTAGGCATGCCTAACTATCCACTATACTGACTCTAGCAGGTTATGCATAAACCATTCAATCCAATTCATAATATTCAAAGTCTCATTCATATATCACTCATAATTACCCATTCATATAATTCGTAACATTAATCTTGCATGTAATCCAAAAACATCATCATTCAAAGATTCGCACACAAGCATGCGAGAAGAGAAACACAGATGGGCAGCAGAGATGTCGCGCTCGCGACAGGAGCTAGGCTCCAGTGGGTCGCACCCGCGACAGACCTCCCGATCGCGAGAAGGAACGTGTAGCCGGCTCTGTCGAGCTCGCGACATTGTCGCGATCGCGACAGAGTGCTCTCTTCGCTATCGCGGGCTTGCGACAGGTCGCGTGCTCGCGATAGCACGAGCTAGCAGCGCAGCCACCGGTGCTCTATCTCGATCGTGACGCTGTCGTGCTCGCGATAGAGAGCGGTGTCACGCCACAAAGATCGCTACAGGACGAAGGCTGGAACACCGGCCTCTGTTGCGCTCACGACGCTGTCGCAATCGCTACAGATACGGGTTTTCCAAAATCTGCAGAATTCTGCAGATTTCGTTCTTCTCCAAAATCACACACAAACACATAAATCACTCCAATTGGTCTCTTACCTCAATTCCAGCCATCCAGCACCCACAACAAACACAATATAACATATACCACAACATATATACCAAGAATTCCAACTAAATCATGCCAATAACAACATCAATGTACCCAATTTAAAATATCAGCACTATTCATCATCATCACATTCAAGATCACAATTAAATTCATTGAACCACAATTGAACTTCCTTAGCACATCTAAAACAAAACCCATAACATTTGAACCATAAAACACATCAAGATCACCATAATTTCCAGAAATTCATCAAGAACACGTATGGACATTTTCACATTTAAGAGCATAAAATTCCCAAACCTTGAAATCCTTTGCTCCTAAAGCTTAGATCCACTAGATCCAACCTTCTCTTTGCCCTTTGGCTCACGAGGAGGCTCAACTAAGCATCAAACCATCAAAACACACAAACACAAAACCCTAACTTAGATCAAACCCAGAAAATAAGAAGAGGAGAAGAAGATGAAGATGGAAAACTTAAACAATAACAAGAAAAATGCATAAAAACTTACCAATCAAACTCAAGGAGAAATCAATTCCCACCACACAAGCTTGAATCCAAGCTAGGACACCAAAATGGAAAGAGAAGAGGAAGAAAGGAGGTGAAGAGAAGAGAGAACGGGATGGAGAGGCAGAATTTCCTGTTCTCTTTTCTCTTTCCTCTTTAATTTTCCCTTTTTAACTCGAGGCCACATGTCCATCTCCTAGTGGTGGAAACCAATCACTCACACACTACATGTATACATCACACACACACCATGCTCTCCCACTTAGACATACTCTACTATGATATACTTATGCACATGCAATCACACCCAACTCACTCACACCCTACAACCATGCACCACATACACCCAAAACTCTCCCAACTAATAACACCCTACAAGTGTGTGAGCACACACACACACAAACACAGCCCCAAAAACACACTCTAACTCCATACATGCATCCACATGCTAACAAAACTCTTAAAACATACATTTCTACCTAAAATGCCCTTTATACATGTCAAAACTCATACAATGCACATGCACAAACATGGCTCATACTACTAGGGGGCAAACAAGGTGTGACAACTCTCCCCTACTAACAAGAATTTCGTCCTCGAAATTCTCACCTGATCTGAACAAATGCGGGTACTGAACTCTCATCGACTCTTCTGGCTCCCAAGTTGCTTCCTCAACCCCATGGTGACTCCAAAACACTTTAACTAGCGGAATCTGCTTTCTTCTCAGCTGTCTCACTTCCCGGGCTAGAATAGCTCTTGGTTCTTCATCATACGAAAAATCAGGCTGAACTTGCACCTCTTGCACTGACAAAATATGCGACGGGTCCGACCGGTACCGACGAAGCATCGAAACATGAAACACGTCATGCAACTTCGATAACTCCTTTGGCAAAGCCAATCTATAAGCCACCGGGCCAACTCTAGCCAAAACGTCATACGGTCTAATGAAGCGAGGACTAAGCTTCCCCTTCTTTCCGAACCGAAGCACTCTCCTTCAAGGCGACACTTTAAGGAAAACCTTGTCCCCGACTTCAAACTGCACAGCTTTCCTCTTTAGGTTGACATAAGACTTTTGTCGATCCTTAGCTACTTTCAAATTCCGCTGCACAACTCTGATCTTTTCCTCTGTATCCTTAACCAATTCTGGCCCAATCACTGATCGCTCGGATAGCTCGGTCCAACAAATCGAAGTCCTACACTGCCGACCATACAAAGCCTCATACGGTGCCATACCAATAATCGATTGATAATTGTTATTGTAGGAAAACTCCATAAGTGACACATATCTGTCCCAACTACCTGGAAAGTCCAAGACACAAGCTCTCGGCATATCCTCAAAAATCTGTATAACTCGTTCGGACTGACCATCTGTCTGAGGATGGAATGCTGTACTGAAGTTCAACTTGGTACCCAAAGCTCTTTGTAACTCTTTCCAAAACTTAGATGTGAACCTTGGGTCCCAATCTGACACTATGGACAACGGCACTCCATGCAACCAAACTATCTCATCCACATAGATACTGGCCAATCTGTCCATCGAATAATCCACTCTCACTGGCAAGAAGTGAGCTGACTTCGTAAGCTGATCCACTATTACTCATACTGAGTCATGCTTCTTCTGAGTCAAAGGCAACCCGGAAACAAAATCCATGGCAATGTCATCCCACTTCCACTCGGGGATAGATAGAGGCGTGAGCAATCCCGAAGGGACTTGATGCTCAGCCTTTACCTGCTGGCATGTTAGGCACTTGGACACAAAATCCACTATGTCTCTTTTCATACCGGACCACTAATAGAACTATTTCATGTCCTTGTACATCTTCTCACTACCAGGATGCATAGTAAAAACCGTACTATGCGCCTCACTCAATAGATGTCTTCTTAACTCCTCATCCCCCGATACACACAAACGGTTTCTAAACAAAAGAACCCCATCCTGAACAGAGAACTCTGACTGCTTGCCCAAACTAACTTCTTGCACAATCCGCTAAAGCCTTTCATCAACCCTTTGAGCATCAACTATCCTCTGTCTCAAGGTAGGCTTCACTCTCAACTGAGCCATCAAAGCTCCATCGAAACCAAACCTCCATCTAAACCGCCTCAGAAATAAAGCAGAAACTGACTTCCGACTCAAAGCATCCGCGATTACATTGGCCTTACCCGGATGGTAATCCACAATGCAGTCATAATCCTTAAACAACTCAAGCCAACGACGTTGTCTCATATTCAACTCCTTCTGCATGAGGAGATACTTTAAACTTTTGTGATTCGTAAATATCCTACATCTCTCCCCATACAGATAATGGCGCCAAATCTTCAAAGCAAAGATCATAGCCTCCAACTCTAGATCATGCGTCAGATAATTCCTCTCATGCGGCTTTAACTGTCGAGAACCATATGCTACCACCTTACCTTCTTGCATCAGTACACAACTAAGACCAACACCCGAAGCATCACTATACATAAAAAACTCCTTACCCGAGATGGGTTGAGTCAATATAGGAGCTTCAACTAGCAATTTCTTCAACTGCTCAAAATAAGTCTGACATCTGTCTGACCACTCAAACCTAACTCCTTTCCTCAACAACCTAGTCATTGGAGCGGCAATCACTGAGAAACCTTTAACAAACCGACGGTAATAACCCGCCAAACCGAGGAAACTCCTCACTTCCTGAATATTCCTAGGCGCCTTCCAATCCACTATCGCCTCAATCTTGGCTTGATCCACTTGGATACCCTTAGCTGAAACTATATGACCCAAAAATGACACTTCACGAAGCCAAAAATCACACTTACTAAGCTTAGCAAATAGCTGATGATCTCTCAAAACTTGCAAAACTAACCAAAGATGCTCCTCGTGCTCGGTCTCATCCTTGGAATACACTAAGATATCATCTATAAACACCACCACAAACCGGTCTAAGTATGGCCTAAACACTCTATTCATCAAACCCATGAATGCCGCTGGAGCATTGGTCAAACCAAACGGCATGACAAGGAACTCATAGTGGCCATACCGAGTCCTAAATGCAGTCTTAACCACATCCTTATCCTTAACACGAAGCTGATAATACCCCGACCGAAGATCTATCTTGGAAAAGACTCCTGCACTTCGAAGCTGATCAAACAAATCCTCTACTCAAGGCAAAGGATACTTATTCTTCACCGTCACCTTATTGATCTACCTGTAGTCGACACACATCCTCAAGGATCCATCTTTTTTCTTAACAAACAAAATCGGAGCTCCCCAATGAGATATGCTAGATCGAATAAACCCCTTATCCAATAGCTCTTGTAGTTGAGTTTTGAGTTTCCTCAACTCTACAGGAGCCATCCGATAAGCTGCTTTCGATACAGGTGTGGTACCCATCATAATCTCTATGGACAACTCAACTTCTCTCTCTGGGGGTAACCCGGGCAAATCACTCGGGAAAACATCATTGAACTCCCGCACAATAGGGATATCCTCAATCCTAACTTGATCCCTCTTGGAATCCAAAACCACAGCTAGGAAAGCCTCATAACCCTTCCTAATAAATCTCTTTGCTTGCATCGCTGAGATCACATTATTCACAGAACTAGCACCCAAACCTCTTACAAACACTGGAAATCTGTTTCTATCCCGAAGCACAAAGGTCTTCCTATGGCAATCAACCACAGCCCGATGCTTACCCAACCAGTCCATACCCAAAATCAGATCAAACTCTTTGAAAGGCAACTCTATCAAGTCCGCAGGAAACTCAACTCCCTCAACCAACAGGGGACCACTCCTATAAACTCTATTCACATTGACACTATGCCCTAATGGATTGGTCACACATATCTCATAGTCTAACTGATCTACCACATGCAACTTATCAATAATCTTATATGTGCACAAATATGAGTGTGTGGAACCAGGGTCTATTAGAGCATACAATTCAGTGTCATGGAGTAGGAACTTACCAGCAATCACATCAGGGGCATCCTGCTCCTCTCTAGCTCTCACAGCATAAGCTCTGGCTGCGACTGGTGGGGGACGCTCAACTGTCTCCGAAACAGCTCCATCCCTAGGTCGACTGCCTCAACCTCTACCTCGGCCCCTACCACGGGCAGCCTGCGTAGCATTTGATCCAACTCTGCTAGCCCCTCTTTGTGGACCTGAACCCTCACTCAACTGTGGACAATTAGCCAGACGGTGCTCGATGCTTCCACATCTAAAACACCCACCAGTAAGCCACCTACACTCACCCCGGTGAGCTTTACTGCAGTGCGAACAAACAGGTATAGTCTCAGATCTACCACCCCTGCTAGAACCAGACTCAGCTGCTGAACCCTGCCTTCTACCCCTCGTGGCTGAACCGGATGATGACTGATCTTGTGGATCCCTTGCTCTTTTACCTGAAGACGAAGAAGAAGAACCACCCCAAGACGGATTCCTTCTCTGAGCTCTCTCCCTCAGCACCGACTCTGACCTTTCAGCCCTCATGGCAGCATCTGCAATCTGATAGTAGCTCACCCTTGGCATGCTCATCAAGGACATCAAAGCCACCCATAAGGACTCATTCAACCCAGCCTCAAAATGCTTGCATCGGAAATCATCTGTCATGACCCCTCGCAGAGCATATCGGGACAACCTATTAAACTCTTTTTCATAATCCGAAATCGACATAGCCCTTTGCTTCAAACTCAGAAACTATGCCCATCTCGCATCCTTGTAAGTCTGAGTTACATATTTCTTCGTGAATTCCTCATCAAAGAATTCCCATGTAACCGGATCGGGCATCTGAGGTTGTCTGCACACTAGCTCCCACCATTCATATGCCGACCCTTGAAGCAAGGCCATAGCACATTTTGCTTGCAGATCCAGAGGACACCTAACTTCTTTCAAAGCCCTCTTCACCTTATCTAACCACCTCTCTGCTAACTCTGATTCGTCCAACCCTGTTCCATAAAAGTCTTCAACCCCAGCTCTTCTTATGTTCTCCATGGGAAGCTTGGGGGCAACCACTCTCTCCAAGACCCTTGCCATGTCCTGAGACAGCCTGAACATGGCTTCAAAAGGCATGACAGCGGCCTCGGGCTGGACCCTAGCAAGTTGAGCCGACACTGTAATAGAAGGATCCCTAGCTTGAGGGTTCACACTTTCAGCGGACTCCTCAAGTGATCCACGAGCAGAATTAGAAGCCATCTAAGCAAACAAGGAAGATCGCATTAGCCAACACAGCCCTAGACATATACGCATCTATACACAGCATCACGTTAACAACACCCAGAAACGCCTAAACCGGGCTCTGATACCACAACTTGTAACACCCCCTACCTATACGTAGGCGATCCCATCCGATAAGGAGTTAGATCCCGTATGGGTAAAGGTGTCACCACACAGATACAGGATAAACATACATTCATACATGAACATACATATCGAAATACAGGGTAATTAAATTTTTCAAAACCATTCATGAAAGAAGCTGATTATGCATTAATATAACGGAAAACATTACATTACTGTTTGATCAACCCAAAGGTATAAAAGATAATTACTTATCCAAAAATATACATATACATATGCGAAAGCTATTACAAACTAACATAAGAGAGTTCTATACAAAAAGAATCATCAACCTACGAAATTAAGCCCTACACTAAAAACCCAGCTGTGTTGGCTTGGCTACGGTGACTCTCCCAAGGCAAACCTCCTTTCGCACCTGCACGGGTAATCACACCGTGCTAAGCGATAAACGCTTAGTGCGGAAACACACATTCATAATGGTCGTCAAACAAAACACATTCAAGTGGCATAATCAGAAATACACATTAGATATAAATATGAACATGCAAACACAAATAGTCATACATTTGATAATACATAATTGCATTCATATTAACTCATCATGGTACACATTCGGATAAAACATTCTCATAATTATCAAAACAGTTCAAAGTAATTAAGCACCTGCTGACTCGAGGTAGTGGATAACGAGTGAATGGACAGTACTTTACGGGTACGAACGGATTACTGATAGTACCATACGGGTACGAATCGCAAACCATTTTACTTTGTCATTTGCAAAACGTTTTATTAAGGGACCTTAAAGAAGATCCAAACACACTACAAGAAAAACGGAAAATAGAGACGGAAAATAGAGACGGAAATTTTTCCGTCTCTAAATAGAGACGGAAATCAGTTTTCCGTCTCTAAATAGAGATGGAAAATATTTTCCGTCTCTAAATAGAGACGGAAATAATTTTCCGTCTCTATTTAGATACGGAAAAATTTCCGTCTCTATTTTTCGTCTCTATTTATGGCGGGATCGATTCCCTCCAAAATTTGAGACCGAAAATAGAGACGAAAATTTTTTCCGTCTCTAAATAGAGACGGAAAATATATTTCCTTCTCTAAATAGAGACCGAAATAATTCCGTCTCTATTTAGAGACGGAAAAATATTTCGGTCTCTAAATTTAGAGACGGAAAGCAATTTCCGTCTCTAAATTTAGAAACGGAAATTGCTTTCCGTCTCTAAATAGAGACCGAAAAATTTCGGTCTCTATTTAGAGACGGAAATATATTTTTCGTCTCTATTTTAGGGAATTTGGGCCAAACCCTAATCTTGGATATAAAAAGAAAGAGAAGGGAAATTAAAAGGGGGCTCTCTCGGCTTAAGAACACAAGGGGAACAAAGAGAAGAAAACACAGGAAATGAAAGAGTAAGAGAGGGACATAGAAGGAGAGAGCTCGGCTGGAAGAGGACCAAAAATCAAAAGAAAAATAAAGTAATTAGAAATAAGAGGGAAATAGAAAGAAGAAGAGAGGAGAAGGACCAGCAGCCAAGGAAACGCAGACACACGCCGGAGAGAAGAGAAAAAGAGGAAAAGAGAGAGGAGGGAGGCGGGCCCTCCGCCGGCCAGCCACGGCGGCGCACGGCCACACGCGCGGCGGGGCCAGGTTCCTGGAAGCCTGACGAACCGGCCGGCACCCACCGCTCTCCCCCACTCTCCGGCAAGAGGCAATCGGAGGGGAGAAACCATGACGCTCCGACGCGAATTCCGGCCAGCTCAGTTGACGTTTCGGCGCGTGGACACCGGCGGAGGACTCCTGTGGCGACGATCTATCCCGCGGCTGTGGAGGTGTCGGCCACAGCGGCTACGGCGAGCCTCCGGCGAAACTCCGGTAAGTCCTCCTCTTTTCCTTCCATTTTTATATTTATTATTATTATTATTATTATTATTATTATTATTATTAATCTTATTATTATATTATTTATTATTATTATTCTGTTTTTAATATTACTGTTATTATTATTATTATTATTATTATTATGATTATTATTATTATTTATTATTCTGTTTTTCTAATTATTATTAATTAATATTAGTTTGTATTATTGTTATTATGTTTATTGTGATTGTTGTTATGTTTATTATTATTTTTGTACATATTTAGTTATTGTTGATTATTATTGTGTTTGATGCCATCATTTTAATGTTATTATTATTATTGTGATATTATTTGTCATTATTATTATTATTAATTGTCTATGTTATTATTATTATTATTATTATTCATTATTGTTAATATTATTAATTTATGTTTAATGTATTTTATAGCTATTATTGTTATTAGTATATTATTACAATGAGTTTGTTGTGAAGTTGCGATTGGTTGATATTTTACTGAAGTGTTAAAATTGCTAATATTTGACAGGGGGATAGGGACCCATATAGGGGGAACTCTGTCCGTTTTTTTACAAAATATTTATGATTTTAATTTAGGGAAATGAATCATTATGTAAAAATAATTAGGAATTAAAGCGAAATAGTAGGCTGGAGAATTGAGTTCAAATTAAATACTAACTTCGACCTTATGATTTTTTCTAAACAGTTTAATATTAATGAGTAATATGGACAGAAGTTGGAGACGGTCGGCGTACTAATGAGGTTATTGAGCTACGCGGTACGGTCGGCGTACTAATGGACCGTATCAATATGCTGGAGGATTTCATTAGCCGTAGATTACCTGTTGACCCGCAAGTACCGTCTGCTGGTCGTCCGCATTCTCCTCCATCTTAGTTATTATTTTTAGAATTTTTATCTTTTTTTTATTTGTAATCTCACTACACTTTTTATATATTAATACATTAAATAATACAATATTTTCATATTTATTTATTGTTTATTTAATTTTTTTCATTATATAAAATTAAGAATAATTTAAATTTAATATTATTTATTTTTAATATATAAAAAAAATCAATAAATTAGAGACAAATTCATTATATAAAATTAAGGAATATTTAAATTTAATATTATTTATTTTAATATATTAAAAAAATTCTAAAAAAAATAGAGACGGAAAAACTTATTCCGTCTCTATTTTTAGAGACGGAATTGAATTTCCGTCTCTAAAAATAGAGACGGAATCGTTCTTTCCGTCTCTATTTTTAGAGACCGAAAGCACTATTCCGTCTCTATTTTTAGAGACGGAAACGTTCCTTCCGTCTCTAAAAATAGAGACGGAACATTTTGGTCTCTAATTTTTAGAGACCGACGAAATAGAGACGGAAAATTTCCGTCTCTATTTTCGTCTCTATTTTCAATTAGAGACGGAATTCCGTCTCTATTTTCCGTCTCTATTTCTCAGATTTCTTGTAGTGACACATTATCGCGAGGAACCAAACGGGGACCTGATCGGGGTCTAAACTGAACTGAGGCTGCAGCTATAAGACTCTATTAGGCATGCCTAACTATCCACTATACTGACTCTAGCAGGTTATGCATAAACCATTCAATCCAATTCATAATATTCAAAGTCTCATTCATATATCACTCATAATTACCCATTCATATAACTCATAGCATTAATCTTGCATGTAATCCAAAAACATCATCATTCAAAGATTCGCACACAAGCATGCGAGAAGAGAAACCCAGATGGGCAGCAGAGCTGTCGCGCTCGTGACGTCGCGACAGGAGCTAGGCTCTAGTGGGTCGAGCCCGCGACAGACCTCGCGATCACAAGAAGGAACGTGTAGCCAGCTCTGTCGCGATCGCGATAGAGAGCTCTCTTCGCTATCGCGGGCTCGCGACAGGTCACGTGCTCGCGATAGCGCGAGCTAGCAGCGCAGCCACCGGCGCTCTGTCTCGATCGCGACGCTGTCGTGCTCACGACAGAGAGCGGTGTCACGCCACAAAGGTCGCTACAGGACGAAGTCTGGAACACTGGCCTCTGTCGCACTAGCGACGCTGTCGCGATCACGACAGATAAGGGTTTTCCAAAATCTGTAGATTTCCTTCATCTCCAAAATCACACACAAACACATAAATCACTCCACTTGGTCTCTTACCTCAATTCCAGCCATCCAGCACCCACAACAAACACAATATAACATATACCACAACATATATACCGAGAATTCTAACTAAATCATGCCAATAATAACATCAATTTACCCAATTTGAAATATCAGTACTATTCATCATCATCACATTCAAGATCACAATTAAATTCATTGAACCACAATTGCACTTCCTTAGCACATCTAAAATAAAACCCATAACATTTGAACCACAAAACACATCAAGATCACCATAATTTCCAGAAATTCATCAAGAACACATATGGACATTTTCACATTTAAGAGCAGAAAATTCCCAAACCTTGAAATCCTTTGCTCCTAAAGCTTAGATCCACTAGATCCAACCTTCTCTTTGCCCTTTGGCTCACGAGGAGGCTCAACTAGGCATCAAACCATCAAAACGCATAAACACAAAACCCTAACTTAGATCAAACCCAGAAAATAAGAAGAGGAGAAGAAGATGAAGATGGAAAACTTAAACAATAACAAGACAAATGCATAAAAACTTACCAATCAAACTCAAGGAGAAATCAATTCCCACCACACAAGCTTGAATCCAAGCTAGGACACCAAAATGGAAAGAGAAGAGGAAGAAAGGAGGTGAAGAGAAGACAGAACGGGATGGAGAGGCAGAATTTCCTGTTCTCTTTTCTCTTTCCTCTTTAATTTCCCCTTTTTAACCCTAGGCCACATGTCCATCTCCTAGTGGGGGAAACCAATCACTCACACACTACATGTATACATCACACACACACCATGCTCTCCCACTTAGACATACTATACTATGATATACTTATGCACATGCAATCACACCCAACTCACTCACACCCTACAACCATGCACCACATACACCCAAAACTCTCCCAACTAATAACACCCTACAAGTGTGTGAGCACACACACACACAAGCACAGCCCCAAAAACACACTCTAACTCCATACATGCATCCACATGCTAACAAAACTCTTAAAACATACATTTCTACCCAAAATGCCCTTTATACATGTCAAAACTCATACAATGCACATGCACAAACATGGCTCATACTACTAGGGGGCAAACGGGGTGTGACACTTCTTTACTCACCTCATGGAGGCTCATGACAGTAGTGTTGGCATCATTGCCATATAGCTCTCTCAAAATAAACTCTTCGGGTAGTCTGGACTCGATCATGAATATTGGCGGGGGCACGTTATTATACCCAGACTTCTTCTGACTTCCCCTCTTCTCTAGGTCTATTATTTGCTTCGAATCAATTAAGTCTTGGATTGCATGCCTCAAAGCTTTGCACTCATCAGTTGTATGCCCAGTATGTTGATGATACGCACAATATTCATTATCCTTATGGCCCGGCATACCTTGAGTCCTGGCAGGTCGAGGTGACAAAGGCTATAACTTACCCTCCTTCATCAACCTCCGAAGCACCTATGGCAGCGACCTTCCCAAATTAGAGAAATGCCTCGGGGTTGTATTAGCGGCTGATACTTTGGCTATCTTCCTCGTGCCACTACCGGAGCCTACTAACCTACTTGCCCCTTGAGTGCTGCTACCCTTCTTGGCATAGTTCTCATTACTCGCCCTCCTAGCAAGGTATTCTCCTTCGGCCTCTGAATAAAAGTGAATAATGTGACTAAATGTCGCTTAATAACTAAATTATAATTTGTCTCTAATAAGGCTAATTGATGGATTATATTGCAACTTGATTTATGGAATTATTTATATTAGATTTTATGATTAGATGGCATTAAATAAGATATTATTTATAAATATATGATGTTATGTTTATTATGCATAAAAATGATTCTTTGAAAATCTTTAGAATCGTAACCACCACTGAGCGTATTTAAGCTCAGTATGTAGTGTTTAATGATTGCATATAGGTTAATAAGCGACATTTTGGGGTAAGTATGCCTCGCTTTTGGAGCAAGCCAAGTGAAGATTATTCTTTTGTATAGACTTGTGTAAAGGATTTTAGAATCCTGTACATGTATATTTTTGGATTTTAGTCTTATAATGGCATGTATATAAATACTCTATAGTATTGGAATAGTTAGATATAATGATGGATATTATTATTTTGGACTAGAATGGATTAGGATTAGGAGTGGATATGAATGAAGAATTTGAATGAGTTCTTAATTTAAGATGTTGTGCCTCTGAGTTGGACTGTGTTATTGCTTGAATTGCAGGTTTTAGGTAGTTAAGTTTTTGCCGTTATGCTGCCGGATTTTTGACTAAACGAATAGTAAATAAGATAGTTAATCAGCAAGTTTTAACATAGTTAATAAAAGAATGATTGTATTTGGATATTTAAGTTAAAGAAAGTGTTATGTAACTTTGTAACTTGGAATTAAGATTACTTTTGGTTAAGTAAGATTTAAGAAAAAAAAATTATCCGCATTTTTTGAGCTATGATTTAAGTCTGTATTATTATATTATTAGAGTTTAGCTTGTATGAAATGTATACGTATAGTATGAGTATAGAGTGGGTGTTACAACAGTAATGAATTAAAAGAGATATAGTAGATATAGTCCAGTCACCTGCAAAGTGCCTAAGTTATGGATAGAAAGCCATGCCTATAGGGATATAGTTGCAGCTGCCACAGTTTGACACGAACATCGTGTCTATAGTCTTAACACCACTGGTGTCCATAGTCTATTGAGATGATCATGTCTTCACAGTTTAGATACTGAGTATTCAGTATCCATAGCCGATACAGAGAGGTAACCACAGTTTCCCCGTTATCCACGCCTATAAATAGTGTGCAGGCTAAAGAAAGTATATACTTGTTGTAATATAAAATTGCTCTACACACATGAATGGGAAGTGTGTACATTGCATGATATGTAATTCAATTTGTTATGAGTGCCTATATGTTATGGAAGTATATGATATATTATTGAACAATATCATAACACTAGCTCTAAATGTGATGAACACATGATAGGATTTACCTTTGAATATGGATATTTAAATTAAATGTGTGCATTGTATAACTCTATTCTTTAAGTATATGTGTAAGTATGCTCATTTGTGTGTGATTATTTGATGACTTCTGTCATAGGTCATCCGTCTTACATTAGTTCCCCACTAAGCTTTATACTCAGCATGGGTTTTCAATCCGTGCAGGCACAGGATTTTGGAAATAGTTAGGAGGACAATCCGCAAAGTCAATAGCCAACACAAGCTAGGAGTATAGTATATTTTTTGTTATAACTTGTATACAACTATATGTATTCAATAAGTAATTGTAAAGTTGTATTTCTGTATAAGGAATGATCAATATTTAAATTCATATGTGTACGAAATTTATTATTAATGTGAACAATTATATGTTTAAAGCCAATTGTAACAAAAATTATTTTGAATATTTTACAAGATTATTTGTAATTTGTATTGGTTTGTTGTGACATCCCATTTGGTATAGATAGATCTTCAGTTTCGCTAGTAGGAGTATTACAACCTAAGCCAACCAACCTACAAGTGAGATTAATTCAAACCAAATCATGCATTTACTTAATATAACAACCCCTTTCAATGTTGTTATACTAATTACTACTTATTATTAATTTTATCAAATAATTATGGATTTGATATCCTCAATTAGTTATATATTATTTAATTAAAGGAACAATGAGCTCTTATTGATCACAAAATAAATAATAATGAAAATAGAATTTCTTTAAACCACAGTAAATAATATAAATATTACATAAATTAAATGGAAAATAAAGAAAGAATAGTCTCACAGTAATTGGTTGAATCTTGCCCTTGAATTAACCTTTAACTAGAATAGAAGTGTTTGTCCACTCATGACCATGAACAAAAATAAAGTAAAAATTGAAAGCAAGAAAGAAAACTCCTGTTACAGCCTTCAAAGAACAGGGGAAGATGAAGAGATGATTCTCATTCACGTTCCTTCTTCCTTAAATTAATGGAAATCCTAAAGTTTAGGAAAGTAGGTTTTAATCCTACTCAAACTAGGAAAACAAAATAAAATATTTAACATAAATTAAACTTCCTAAAACTACTGCCTTCCAATCCTTAAAATATAGGCTAATATTTCTCAAAAGTCAGCTAAAACTTCTTTGGCAGCTAGGTTAACATATGCACAAAATAGGACTGCTGAAATAACATATTGCCCTGACTTTCTCTTAGTCTCGGGCAAGGCTAAGAGACGGATCTGCATACCCTACACTATAAACTTCCTTCTTAGCCTTGGGTAAGGCTAAGACACAATTCTCCAACTTTTCTCTTTTTGCACTAAAATTATTCCAAATTTCCTTAGATATTCCAAAACAATTCTAATTTGTCTACAAATTGCTCCTTTTTCATTAAGTAAACTGTGTAATGGTCAAAATAACAAAAACAAGTAAAAAAAGCCTCTAAATTGGCTAAAAATCAATGCATAAAAGTTGGAAAAATTCAATTATAAATTTGCAAAATTGAACACTTAAGAATAAATTATTCTTGCAAGTATTTAGTTGATTTTTGCTCATGGTTAATTTCGTTCATGCATATATTAATCATTAGAAAAAGATTGAGTAAAAATATCTTAAGTTAAACGTATGAAATGAATTCATCTTAGCCTTAAAGCTCTACGTCAATATTGCATCTATTTTACTTTGTTTCAGTTTATGAAAATTTTGCAATACTTTATTCACCCCCTATAGAGCATATATTTAAGACTCACAATAACAATTCATTGTCCATGTAGGACATTTTGTAATATTGTCAATGAATCTAAAATCCACCAGAAGTGTGATAGATCTTTTAATGCAAAAGATATCATACTTTAAAAAGAAAAAAGAAATAAAAAAAATTCAAAGTGATACTGTAGAAGAGTAAAAAGCAACATAAACCAATAACTCTATATTTCTAGAAAAACAACCCTATGAGTGATTCTAGTAGTGGTAAATTATATGAATTATGTGAAAATGAATGATAATTGTTGTTGATGATATATTTTCATATTTAGTTGCTTATAAAAAATAATGATAATGAGTTTGAGTATCAAACTATAAAAAAGTGTCGATATCAGAGTGACTAAACTAAACTCATATAAAATATTCGGTCTAGTAGTCTAGACATCTGAATAGGGGTGTGCATCGGGCGGGTTCGGGTCAAAATCGACTCGACCCGAATAACTCGAGACCTAAAATATAACCATATCCCTAAACTAACTTGGCCCTAACAAAACTATGGACTCAAACCGATTAACCCAAAAATTTTGAGGCCCAACCTGAACAATCCATTTAACTCAAATTTACTACTGCCTATAAATAATGGTTGCCCATTTTGGAAGCCATCAAAGCCATTTTTTTCTTTTTCCTCTTCTCTCCTCTTCTTTGTTCCAGCAAATTCATGAGCCACCCTAACCTGCCTTTTCACCATCCCAATCACCTCCTATGTAACAACCCAAAAAGGGGCCTAGTAGGAATTGCATGGCTAATTGAGTAATTAAGGGTACAATTGTAATTAGACCAGTGTAAGATTAAATAAATTAAGGACTAAATTGAAAAGAAATGTAAAATTAAGAATGAAAGAATTATTTAAGTGAGAAAAAGGGTATTGGGCCAAGGATTTATAAGTAATTAGCCAAAGACTTAATTATTTTGACCATTGAGTGGATGACACCTTAGCTAGGTAGGTGGGAGCATTAATTGAAGAAGAGAAAGGAAAGCAAAGAGAGGGAAAATCAAACTCAGATTTTCCATTTTCCCTCTCTCTTTCCTGCCCTTCTCCCATTTTCTTTTCTTCTTCTTCTTTCGTGCTCCCTGCCTCTCTCTTGCTTAGGTTGTTCTTCAAGTTTTGAGCTAAATTTATAGATTAAGGGCTTTGGTTTGGTTTTGAAGAGGTAAGTTGGTCTGAAAGTTTTGTTCTGTTTTTATTTTTCTCCCCATTTGCTCTGGTTCTGAATTGTGGTTTTCGGGTTAATAAGTTTATTTGGGTTATTTTGCAAGTTGTTGACAAGGCAAAAGAGAAAGGAACAGAGAAGGTTTGAGCTTGAAGAAGGAGTGGATTTTGAAGCTTCTTAGAGGTTTGGGAGTTTTGCCCTATGGTTATGTCTTGGATTTTGAGTGTTAATTTCTGGAATTTTGATTTGTGAAGCATGTTTATGTGCATGTGTTGGTTGGGTTTGGCTATATGACGTGCATTAAAGGTAGTGGTATTAGTGTTTGCATGTGGGTTTAGTTCTATGTGTTTAAAGTTCATTTAAGTGTGTTTTAAATTACTTGATTATATTGTTTTTCTTTTTAGTTAATTAATCGCTTAGTATGGTTATATGATGTTAATGGCATGGTTATAAGCAAGTTTTGTAATGAATTTGATGATTGAATTGAGTTGGACATTTGATGCTTTGAGTTTGGGCAAGTTGGTTTGTGAGGAGGGGCTGTTAGAGTTCAGAACAGAGTGTGTATTCACGACTCTACCGCGAGCGCGATAAAGGGCATGATTGCCAAGCTTCAGCTGATGCGCTCGATATTGCGAGCGCGATAGAGAGCTCGGTAAGCCGAGCTTCTACCGAGCTGTTCCTGGTCGTGACTGTGTGCACGCGCGTGAGCGCAATGGTGAACTACCCGTCCTTTGTCACAAGCATGACGGAGGCCTGTCAGCTGCTTCTCGCGAGCGCAGAGCTTATTGTGGGTGTAACACCCCTTACCTATATGTAAGGGAACTCACCCACAAAGGAGAGTGAGACCCCGCATAGATAAGGTGTCACCAAAGCAAACCACAAACATACATAAAGTAATGAAAAAGATAGAATAAAATTTAAACATTTTATATCTGAAAGAACAGGGCTCAAACTGTCAACAGAAAACTAAACCATTCATTAAGATAACCGACTATTCATTACAAAAGATATAAAACGAAGTACAAAAATCTATCTTTTCAGCTTTACAAAATATAAAGCTGGAGGATTACAACGATAAAAAAGGACTACTAGATTATACAAAAAGATACAATATACAAAACATAAATCTCTATAAAAAGCTCTCCTACTGCGTTGGTGTAAGCACTGTGTCCCGGAGCGGTCCGGATCAGAGGTTACCCTATGATGAAATCAATGTCCGAGCCTGTATGAGGGGCTGGTTTTGGAGGTTTTAGTCCCGCGTTCCATGAGAAATGAGGCTTTTTTACAATTCCTGGGCAGAGGGGGAGAAAACAGAGGTTTTTTCAAGTCAAAAGGCTTTTTGTCCTCCACAGACGGCCAGCCCGTCTGTGAAATCGGGCCGTCGCTTCGAGTCACCGACGGCTCTAGGTATTTTTCGACGCCCATCGGAAAGTCACCACCCCTGTCAGAATGCCGCCTGGTTTCCCGGAGCACGCAACCCTTCCGACGCCCGTCGGTGGATGTGGTAGGGCCGTCGGACGAATCCTTGTGTCAGAAGGATTCTTCCGACGCCCGCCCCTATACACCGACGCCCGTCGGTCGTCTCTGGCTATAAAAGCTCCGGATTTTCATTTGAAAGGGGTTGGAAAAATTTTCAAAAGAGGAAACTCTGCCCAATTTCAAGCAAATTTTCTCTCTCTTCCAACAAAACACTTTTTGTAAAGAAATCTATTTGATCAAGGATCAAATCAATCAAAAGGAACTAAAACTAATTAGTTTTCTTTAGATCTTGACTCCAAAATCGATCTTTTGAGGGGTTGAAGAGGAAATAGTTCATCTTCTTTCTTTGACCCTTCATCTTTTGCTTCTCGGGGAACGCGCGAGGCTCTAATCACCACAAAAATCTCACCCAAAGCGATTATCTGAGGGTAAATATTCCGGATTATTTCTCCATTTTATCTCCATATTTATTTCTCATTTTGTGGAATTTTTGAATATCTTTCATTGTTTTCTTTTATCTTGACTCTCTTATCTCCTTTTGGGATAAAACTCTTTTTTTGACTTTGAAAAGGTTTTTTTCTCTCTCCATTCTGTTTTTTTCGGAGACAGTGGTGACCGACGGGTCATCTTTATCACCGACGCTCGTCGGTCACCCACCTACAGACGCCCCTCCTTGAGTGACAAACGGGCATATCGGATACCCGAACTGACGCCCGTCGGTCAACCAAGGAAGGCCGTCGGTGGGTTCTGTCTCCATCCTTTTAAATCGTTTTTTATCTCTTCCAAGTCTCCTTGACTTCTTATATGTTAATTTTATCTATATTAATATCTCTTAACTTTCTGTGAGTGTATATTGGTTCTCCTGGATTATCCCGAGCTTGAGCGGCTATCTACCATATTTGGAGAATCTCGTCCGGTTTAGTTTCCTAATCCTCTTGTTTTATTTCTTTTATTGATCATTTTATGTATATGGACGTATTCCTTTCATATCCCGTTGATGTATAAAAATGACTCAATGTTTTATATTCAATAAAATGAGGTTTACATAAAAACAAGGGTCCAATGCCCGATTTTTATCCAATAAAGATCATCATAAATGAAAATATCCAATTTTGATAATGATGCATGCAAGGACCAAAGTCCTCAAAATAAGCAATGCCTCGATTTATGTATGCTTCGCACATTTACAAAAGGGAGTTGTATTCCACTCCTTGTATTATTGTAATATATTGATTTCATTATCTATTTGATCATTTATCGCTTTCAAGATGTGAATAAATGCGCCTTTTAATCAAACTGCATAGTGTGGAGAGAGAGCGAATTAATGATATTAAAATTTGATCATAAAATAATTGAGATAGAAATAGATGAGAAATCCCGGACCCAGCTCTGGTCTTTGGGCTCAAGAGGTTAGAGGTCATCCTTCAAGATACTTCTTGAGTCACGAGGCTTTAGCGCTAATTCTAGGCTCCTTAGGGTGAGGAGTTCACCTTCCATGATCCCTCTGGCTAGCCCAAAATGGATACCAAGCGCAGTCTTAGGCTCTCCGAGGCGAGAGAAACTTTCCCAATGTTCTATTGGGTGGCGACTCCATGAAACCTCCGTGTTGCTCAACATAGACGCACTTGCGATTCATCGCAAGCTGTCAACGGACCCGCAAATGCCCCGATCGCCCACGTGCGGGCGGTCCGAAAGGGCGGCGCTCGGGATCCGGCGCGCGTCACAGTTGGCCTAGACTGCTGCTGACCTCCCAAAAACTCCACAGCTTTCGCACCTGCACGGATAGAACACCCGTGCTAAGCAATAACGCTTAGTGGGGAAACAAAAGATGAACGACCATTCACAATGGCTTTTAAGGCAAAACACATGCATATGTCACAAGCATATCAATATTCTATAAGAGCATAATAACTTTATATCATGCACTGCATTCACAAGTATTCCATAACATATACTCATTAATATAGCAATATCACATTCATAATAAAATCACTTATGTACTTGCAAACACATAGTAGCGGTTAGCGAGTGAACGCATTAGTACTCGTGGGTACGGTCAAAAGCAATTTCTTTATTTTCATCCAAAAACATTTTCACATTGAGGATGTTAAATAAGATCTGAATACATTAAGGATCGCGAGGACCCAAACTGTGACCTAATCAGGGTCTATAACACATTGGGGTTATAGCTAACAGAACTCTTTAGGCATGACTAAATATCCACTAACTCAACTCTTACAGGCTATGCATAATACATTTCATATAAGACATCCATTGGGGCACATAATAGTTCATACATAACAGCAATTGCATCTCAAGAGTAATCAATCATGCCAACTATCAAAAAAGAAAACAGAAAAGGAAAAAGGGCAACTATCGCGATCGCGACGGATGTCGCGCTCACGATAGAGGCGCAGCTGGCCTACTAGTGCTCTCGCAACAGCCCTCGCACTCATACGAAAAGGGCCAGCAAGGTCTCTATCATGCTCGTGACATGGGCCGCGCTCGTGACAGAGGGCGGGGAGGTTGCTGTTGCGTTCGCGTGCATAGGCGTGCTCGTGACGACAATCAGCCCGGCAGAACTAAACTCACTATCATGCTCACGACGGGTGTTGCGCTCGCGACAAAGGGTCTTCTTTGTAGGAGCTCGGATAATCGGGCTTTATCGCGCTCACGACGGATGTCAAACTCGCGATAGAGTCAATTTCCAGCTCCCACAGCCAAAAATCTACAGAAACTCATGCCCTAAAAACCAACCCAACTTGCAACAAACTCATCAAACCTTAACACAATCCAAATCAAGACTTCAATACATATTATACAACATGAAACCAATGTTTTATTCTCATTAACATGAATCAAATTATTCAAATAAGAAAATCAAAATCAAGAACTAACCAAACCCAAAATTTTCCTCTTAAATTCACACAACCTCTAATTTGATGCAATCCACTACAATCATGGCATATCTATTCAAATTAATCAAAACCCATAATATTTATATCGGTATAACAACTTTAATCTCATAAATTTCCAGAAAAACATATCAAAATACCAAAATGAACAAAATACACAAAATCACAATTTCCCAAACCTCTAGGCTTCAAATCCACACAATCGATCAATTACTGATGCTACCACCCGTAATCTCCTTCCCCTTAGGCTCTCTAGCAGGATTCTCTGCTAAAACCAACCCAACCAAACAAAAGCTCAAAACCAAAACCCAAACTCATCAAAGGAAAACAAAATAAGGAGAGAAGAAGAGAAGAAGAAGAAGAACAATTACTTACCCAAAGCTAAAAATTTGCCAAATTCAACTCAAGATCCACAAGTTTGTAAAAAAAATCAAGGGAACAAGAAGTGAGAAAAAGAGAAGAAGAAGAGGGAGACAAAGAGGAAGAACATGAGAGGGCAGTGGATGTCCCTCACGTGCTCTCTCTCTTCATCCTTATCTACTCTTCCTTTTTCTCTTTCTTCCACATGTCAAACTCTTAAGGTGATGTTGGCAAAGTCCTATTCTAGTCCTTCTTCTTTTCTTCCTCATAGAAACAACCTAATGGTAGTGGTATTCTATGAATTAAGGACTTATCCCCAGGTCCTTGGTTCGAATCCCACGGAAGGTAAAAATGCACAAGGGGAAGTGTAAAGACCGTGAGTGCAATCGGGATGCCGGTGGGACAACCGGGATGCCGGTGGGACAGGGAAACCCGACGGGATATGTTCTGGGGCCCTAGTCTGCAGCTACCGGTTGTTACAAAAATTTGTAACACCCCGAATATACCCTAGTCGGATTAGGGTAAGTTTAGGGTGTAACGGAAACCGAATGTGATCGAAATAGGGACGGAAGTGTTAAAAAGGACGCAACCGTCATTAATTTAAAAGTTTCAGTGGGTTTCGGTAAATTGAACAGTTATATCTTCGTGCCCTAAATGACGCGAAAATAATTATTTTGGTAACTAAAAATGTGTAATTGGATGATGGAAGTGATTAATCGTATTAGAGAATGTGACTAGTTTTATTTGTGTAAGGTAGGGTATTTCGGTCATTTTGTAATTAAGGATTAAATTGATGGAATTAGTTAATTAAGTGGGCTAATGTATGAAATGGAAAGATATTGTGTCAATTGAAGAAAGAAGGTAAGTTAAGGGGTAAATTATGAAGTTTGACATAAATATCTTGAGAGAACCAATCAACTTGTGACAAGTGGCATTTGAGATAGGAATGGAATTAATGGCTTTAATTAAATCACTTTGACTTCAATTAGGCCATTTTTGGCCGTGGAAATGAGGGAATCAGATTGAGGGAGGACTCTTCTCCTCCTTCCTCACGCCAATCCCCTAATTCAAGTGCCTAAATCAAATTAAAAAGGTAAGTTGTGTAATTGTACCTCTTCTTCTTCTTCTCTAATTGTAAGTTTCAGAATTTATATAGAAATTATGGTTATTAGATATGCTAACATGTAATTTCATGGGTTTTGATGAGGAAATTGGATGATTGTGATCATGAAAGAATATGGGAGTAGAGGAGTGCAACTAATTGAACTAAAAGGAGCAAAGGAAGTGAGGTTTGGAAACTAGTTTGATTTGGTGTGTTTTGATGATAAATAATGTGATTTAGATATATTTGAATGATATGTGTTGAATCTATGATGATGGTAGTGAGTGTTGCCTTAGTTGGTTAAAATTGTGCATGTGAGTAGGATTTGATGAAAACTGTGTTAGAAAACGCTTGAACCTTCTTCGATTATTAGACTCTATCCGGAGTTTTAGAACTCCAAATGGAACGAAACTAGTGCCTTTTGAAATCTAAGACATATTTCTACAAATGTTTTAGAAATATGCTTGGGCTAATTTTAGTTCTAAGTGACCCAAAAATGGTCATGAAGTAGAGCTATCTTCCCTGGCCGGGTTTAGGGGAGCAGTGTGTATTGTTTTGTTCATATCTGGAGATTTATGTGTCCAAATGAACTTAAATTTGTTCTATATGATATATAACATCCTAAGAATCATTTGTTAAGAAGGAAGTTTGGCCTACAAATGAGTTTTAGAGGTCGGTTTAGGCTGTTGAAGTTTGAAGTTGAAAGCAGTCTTGACTCTGTGCTTCTGTTTTGCCATTTTTAGTATGTCACGGTGGCAACCAAATTGGTTACCACCATGACCAATGTCAAAAAAGGGCAGAATGCTTAATTTTGGACCTCACGGTCACAACCAAGTGGTTGCCACCGTGACCCCCCCCCCCCTGTTTTGTCTATTTAGGGTGTTTTTCTTCCCGAAATGCACCCGAACTTCACCACGAGTTCCCATAGCTTGTCCAATGCATATTTATCATTATAAAATGAGTATTTTAAGCATGATGAACTATGCATGCTAATGTGTATAAATATGTATGAGCTATAAGTGTTTTAAGTGTAATGAATCAAGTATGTGAATATGTATAAATGAGTATGATTAAGATTGGTAATTTAACTAATAAAGTAATAATATATAATCATGTGAAGGATAGCAAATGGAATGACAAATATATGTGTATGAGAGCGATGTTAAGCTCAAGTGATGAATGATATATGTGTTATGAAGATTGATCAATGTGAAATGGATAACATAATTAAATAACTTAAGCCTGCGAGTCAAGTAGTGGATAGATAGGCATGCCTATAGGGTCAAAGTGCTGCAGCCCAATGCGTTTATTGTATCTGATTCCTTGGGAATCACAATGCGATTACAATGCGTATAATTCTTGCTGGATTTTATTATATTTGAAATGATATTATTGTACCTGAGGGTACCAATGCGTAAATATCGTAGTACCTCGGTGGTACCAATGCGAAACCCATTATCCGCGTCTTTGAATTGCAGGCAACTTAATAAATGGAAATAATAATAATACAACCATTATGTATGTTATATTCTGAAATTATGAGATGCGTTGCTTAATGCTCTATGTGTATGAGAATGCTAAATAAATCATGACATGCCTAAAATGGTACTTAATGTGATATGGTCAGTTAAGTATGATCTTTTGCGTATAATGTATGATGTTCTATTTGTGTGATGTATTACTTGCTATGTGTATGTGTTTCCCACTAAGCTTTATGCTTAGCACGGATTTACTTTTAATCCGTGTAGGTACTATTGATCGGGTCTTTCGAGAGTCTTTCCGCAGCAGTCCAGGCCAATGTAAGCTTATGAAGAGATATTAGCGTACAATTTGTATAGTCTTGATAATGTATGCAAGATTTGAAATTTGAAATTATATGATTTGTAAAAATGATATTGGTTATGTAAATGGTCTATCTATAGTAAATTCTGAAGAAGTATATTTTATAGTGCGATTGTATAATGAATTTATAGTTAAATATAATGTGTTTTTGAAAATGAAAGAAATTTTATAACTCATGTTTTAGCTTAAAGGTTTATAAGTTTTGAGTGTTTGTTTCGGTAATGCCCTTGACCGTCGTCATGGACCACCGGTTCACGGTATGGTGTACTACGTACGGGCAAGGGGTGTTACATTTAGTGGTATCAGAGCATAGATTTAGTCGGTTCTGGACGACTAGAGTTTAGAGTTCAGTCTATATAGTTTTTGCATTGGCCAATGCGGAGGTTTTATTTTTGTATAAGTGTTGTGGTAAGAGTGGATAGACATTGATGACATCAGTAACGAGACAGTTAAGTGTGATATGTGATAAGTTACGATCAGCCTATTATGAATTCATTTCCTGTTATTAAGGTATTGGATGTTGTTGTAGAGATTCTAGTTAGAGAATTGTATGTAGTACAATATAAGTTATGTATAAGTTTACCCTGAGGGGAAATATGGAATAAAGGATTAGACAATGCTGGATTTTCTGTAATTGAAAGTATTTTAAGGATTGTGACACTCTGTACACCTGTCAGCTACTTTACTGATGAGAGTAATTATTTGAATGTAATACATCATGGGGGTTGGGCAACTTGCATTGCCATTATTTGAACTGCATTAATATATTACATCATTCTGCATATATAAATCATTTAGCATTCATTACATCTATCTTTGTTGACCCTTCTTGATGAACATCAAACATGTGCATTTGCCTCCAGTGATAGGAAGCTGACAGAATGTATATTGAGTGTAACAAAGTTGAGTGAGTGTAATAAGGAATTAGTTCTTCAACTGGAAAAAAAAAAAGAGAAGAAGAAAAGAAAGAAAGAGAAAGTGAAGGATCACGGAATGTGTATAAGAATGAGTAAGAAATCTGTGCTTATAGAATTGGCGGGTTTGACCCTTCTTTGTTAAGGAATTAAAATATAAAATGTGATAATATTTTTATATATAAATATATTTGGAAAGAAATGGAATTGTATCTGATTAGATTGACTTATTGGCTATAGATCTGAACTTGCTTATAAGAGTGAATAAAACTGTGAACTTTTGTGCAAGATAGTCGAATGATAAATACTGTAAAATCCATGTAATGTTTCAGAAGTGATAGTCAATCGTAATTAGTGATCCTGGTAATCTAGAGGGAACTGTTATAATTATTTTGATCAAGAAAAGAGTTTAGTGAATGTGAGAGAGTCTGTATTTAAAGGACGATATGTTTTATGAGGAAAGAGTTAAGTGAAAAGATTGACGTGATAATCATAGGACAAAGGTATATATAAAGATATATGATGAATTGAATATTGGGAATATGTGTATGTCATGATTGTATTGAAGTTGAATAAGGAATAATTCGATGAAAGAGGTTATATGTACATATGATTTGATAAGGTGAATTGAAAATGACATTTGGGATGCGATAGTGATAGAATGCGAACAATCTATAATTTAAAATTTTGGAGATGTTTATGTTGTAAGAAGGATTTTCTGATATATATAATGATACTAGTAAGAATGATTTGGATTGTACGATGATTATGCAAGGTGGCATATGGTAACAATGACAGTTGACACTGATATTAGTGAAACAATTTGCTATTTAGATAGCAACGTTGAGGATTTCTCAAGCAGGTTATTATTGTTTCGAGATAATAACCATTGGTAACAAGGAACAACCAGAAGTGTAAGTAAACATTAAAGAGATTTATAAATTATACTATATGACAGGAAGTAATAAGATGGATTATGTGCAAGGTAAAGCGTAAATATTGCATGATAAGTATACTGTTAGTGTGGGTGAATGTAGTGATAAAAATTTTGATATTCAGAAAATCGGATATAAGTGAATTTCGAGGACGAAATTCTTTTAAGGAGAGTAGATTTGTAACACCCCGAATATACCCTAGTCGGATTAGGGTAAGTTTAGGGTGTAACGGAAACCGAATGTGATCGAAATAGGGACGGAAGTGTTAAAAAGGACGCAACCGTCATTAATTTAAAAGTTTCAGTGGGTTTCGGTAAATTGAACATTTATATCTTCGTGCCGTAAATGACGCGAAAATAATTATTTTGGTAACTAAAAATGTGTAATTGGATGATGGAAGTGATTAATCGTATTAGAGAATGTGACTAGTTTTATTTGTGTAAGGTAGGGTATTTCGGTCATTTTGTAATTAAGGATTAAATTGATGGAATTAGTTAATTAAGTGGGCTAATGTATGAAATGGAAAGATATTGTGTCAATTGAAGAAAGAAGGTAAGTTAAGGGGTAAATTATGAAGTTTGACATAAATATCTTGAGAGGACCAATCAACTTGTGACAAGTGGCATTTGAGATAGGAATGGAATTAATGGCTTTAATTAAATCACTTTGACTTCAATTAGGCCATTTTTGGCCGTGGAAATGAGGGAATCAGATTGAGGGAGGACTCTTCTCCTCCTTCCTCACGCCAATCCCCTAATTCAAGTGCCTAAATCAAATTAAAAAGGTAAGTTGTGTAATTGTACCTCTTCTTCTTCTTCTCTAATTGTAAGTTTCAGAATTTATATAGAAATTATGGTTATTAGATATGCTAACATGTAATTTCATGGGTTTTGATGAGGAAATTGGATGATTGTGATCATGAAAGAATATGGGAGTAGAGGAGTGCAACTAATTGAACTAAAAGGAGCAAAGGAAGTGAGGTTTGGAAACTAGTTTGATTTGGTGTGTTTTGATGATAAATAATGTGATTGAGATATATTTGAATGATATGTGTTGAATCTATGATGATGGTAGTGAGTGTTGCCTTAGTTGGTTAAAATTGTGCATGTGAGTAGGATTTGATGAAAACTGTGTTAGAAAACGCTTGACCCTTCTTCGATTATTAGACTCTATCCGGAGTTTTAGAACCAAATGGAACGAAACTAGTGCCTTTTGAAATCTAAGACATATTTCTACAAATGTTTTAGAAATATGCTTGGGCTAATTTTAGTTCTAAGTGACCCAAAAATGGTCATGAAGTAGAGCTATCTTCCCTGGCCGGGTTTAGGGGAGCAGTGTGTATTGTTTTGTTCATATCTGGAGATTTAGGTGTCCAAATGAACTGAAATCTGTTCTATATGAAATATAACATCCTACGAATCATTTGTTAAGAAGGAAGTTTTGCCTAAAAATGAGTTTTAGAGGTCGGTTTATGCTGTTGAAGTTTGAAGTGGAAAGCAGTCCTGACTCTGTGCTTCTGTTTTGCCATTTTTAGTATGTCACGGTGGCAACCAAATTGGTTACCACCGTGACCAATGTCAAAAAAGGGCAGAATGCTTAATTTTTGACCTCACGGTCACAACCAAGTGGTTGCCACCGTGACCCCCCCCCCCTGTTTTGTCTATTTAGGGTGTTTTTCTTCCCGAAATGCACCCGAACTTCACCACGAGTTCCCATAGCTTGTCCAATGCATATTTATCATTATAAAATGAGTATTTTAGGCATGATGAACTATGCATGCTAATGTGTATAAATATGTATGAGCTATAAGTGTTTTAAGTGTAATGAATCAAGTATGTGAATATGTATAAATGAGTATGATTAAGATTGGTAATTTAACTAATAAAGTAATAATATATAATCATGTGAAGGATAGCAAATGGAATGACAAATATATGTGTATGAGAGCGATGTTAAGCTCAAGTGATGAATGATATATGTGTTATGAAGATTGATCAATGTGAAATGGATAACATAATTAAATAACTTAAGCCTGCGAGTCAAGTAGTGGATAGATAGGCATGCCTATAGGGTCAAAGTGCTGCAGCCCAATGCGTTTATTGTATCTGATTCCTTGGGAATCACAATGCGATTACAATGCGTATAATTCTTGCTGGATTTTATTATATTTGAAATGATATTATTGTACCTGAGGGTACCAATGCGTAAATATCGTAGTACCTCGGTGGTACCAATGCGAAACCCATTATCCGCGTCTTTGAATTGCAGGCAACTTAATAAATGGAAATAATAATAATACAACCATTATGTATGTTATATTCTGAAATTATGAGATGCGTTGCTTAATGCTCTATGTGTATGAGAATGCTAAATAAATCATGACATGCCTAAAATGGTACTTAATGTGATATGGTCAGTTAAGTATGATCTTTTGCGTATAATGTATGATGTTCTATTTGTGTGATGTATTACTTGCTATGTGTATGTGTTTCCCACTAAGCTTTATGCTTAGCACGGATTTACTTTTAATCCGTGTAGGTACTATTGATCGGGTCTTTCGAGAGTCTTTCCGCAGCAGTCCAGGCCAATGTAAGCTTATGAAGAGATATTAGCATACAATTTGTATAGTCTTGATAATGTATGCAAGATTTGAAATTTGAAATTATATGATTTGTAAAAATGATATTGGTTATGTAAATGGTCTATCTATAGTAAATTCTGAAGAAGTATATTTTATAGTGCGATTGTATAATGAATTTATAGTTAAATATAATGTGTTTTTGAAAATGAAAGAAATTTTATAACTCATGTTTTAGCTTAAAGGTTTATAAGTTTTGAGTGTTTATTTCGGTAATGCCCTTGACCGTCGTCATGGACCACCGGTTCACGGTATGGTGTACTATGTACGGGCAAGGGGTGTTACATTTAGTGGTATCAGAGCATAGGTTTAGTTGGTTCTGGACGACTAGAGTTTAGAGTTCAGTCTATATAGTTTTTGCATTGGCCAATGCGGAGGTTTTATTTTTGTATAAGTGTTGTGGTAAGAGTGGATAGACGTTGATGACATCAGTAACGAGACAGTTAAGTGTGATATGTGATAAGTTACGATCAGCCTATTATGAATTCATTTCATGTTATTAAGGTATTGGATGTTGTTGTAGAGATTCTAGTTAGAGAATTGTATGTAGTACAATATAAGTTATGTATAAGTTTACCCTGAGGGGAAATATGGAATAAAGGATTAGACAATGCTGGATTTTCTGTAATTGAAAGTATTTTAAGGATTGTGACACTCTGTACACCTGTCAGCTACTTTACTGATGAGAGTAATTATTTGAATGTAATACATCATGGGGGTTGGGCAACTTGCATTGCCATTATTTGAACTGCATTAATATATTACATCATTCTGCATATATAAATCATTTAGCATTCATTACATCTATCTTTGTTGACCCTTCTTGATGAACATCAAACATGTGCATTTGCCTCCAGTGATAGGAAGCTGACAGAATGTATATTGAGTGTAACAAAGTTGAGTGAGTGTAATAAGGAATTAGTTCTTCAACTGGAAAAAAAAAAGAGAAGAAGAAATGAAAGAAAGAGAAAGTGAAGGATCACGGAATGTGTATAAGAATGAGTAAGAAATCTGTGCTTATAGAATTGGCGGGTTTGACCCTTCTTTGTTAAGGAATTAAAATATAAAATGGGATAATATTTCTATATATAAATATATTTGGAAAGAAATGGAATTGTATCTGATTAGATTGACTTATTGGCTATAGATCTGAACTTGCTTATAAGAGTGAATAAAACTGTGAACTTTTGTGCAAGATAGTCGAATGATAAATACTGTAAAATCCATGTAATGTTTCAGAAGTGATAGTCAATCGTAATTAGTGATCCTGGTAATCTAGAGGGAACTGTTATAATTATTTTGATCAAGAAAAGAGTTTAGTGAATGTGAGAGAGTCTGTATTTAAAGGACGATATGTTTTATGAGGAAAGAGTTAAGTGAAAAGATTGACATGATAATCATAGGACAAAGGTATATATAAAGATATATGATGAATTGAATATTGGGAATATGTGTATGTCATGATTGTATTGAAGTTGAATAAGGAATAATTCGATGAAAGCGGTTATATGTACATATGATTTGATAAGGTGAATTGAAAATGACATTTGGGATGCGATAGTGATAGAATGCGAACAATCTATAATTTAAAATTTTGGAGATGTTTATGTTGTAAGAAGGATTTTCTGATATATATAATGATACTAGTAAGAATGATTTGGATTGTATGATGATTATGCAAGGTGGCATATGGTAACAATGACAGTTGACACTGATATTAGTGAAACAATTTGCTATTTGGATAGCAACGTTGAGGATTTCTCAAGCAGGTTATTTTTGTTTCGAGATAATAACCATTGGTAACAAGGAACAACCAGAAGTGTAAGTAAACATTAAAGAGCTTTATAAATTATACTATATGACAGGAAGTAATAAGATGGATTATGTGCAAGGTAAAGCGTAAATATTGCATGATAAGTATACTGTTAGTGTGGGTGAATGTAGTGATAAAAATTTTGATATTCAGAAAATCGGATATAAGTGAATTTCGAGGACGAAATTCTTTTAAGGAGAGTAGATTTGTAACACCCCGAATATACCCTAGTCGGATTAGGGTAAGTTTAGGGTGTAACGGAAATCGAATGTGATCGAAATAGGGACGGAAGTGTTAAAAAGGACGCAACCGTCATTAATTTAAAAGTTTCAGTGGGTTTCGGTAAATTGAACAGTTATATCTTCGTGCCCTAAATGACGCGAAAATAATTATTTTGGTAACTAAAAATGTGTAATTGGATGATGAAAGTGATTAATCGTATTAGAGAATGTGACTAGTTTTATTTGTGTAAGGTAGGGTATTTCGGTCATTTTGTAATTAAGGATTAAATTGATGGAATTAGTTAATTAAGTGGGCTAATGTATGAAATGGAAAGATATTGTGTCAATTGAAGAAAGAAGGTAAGTTAAGGGGTAAATTATGAAGTTTGACATAAATATCTTGAGAGGACCAATCAACTTGTGACAAGTGGCATTTGAGATAGGAATGGAATTAATGGCTTTAATTAAATCACTTTGACTTCAATTAGGCCATTTTTGGCCGTGGAAATGAGGGAATCAGATTGAGGGAGGACTCTTCTCCTCCTTCCTCACGCCAATCCCCTAATTCAAGTGCCTAAATCAAATTAAAAAGGTAAGTTGTGTAATTGTACCTCTTCTTCTTCTTCTCTAATTGTAAGTTTCAGAATTTATATAGAAATTATGGTTATTAGATATGCTAACATGTAATTTCATGGGTTTTGATGAGGAAATTGGATGATTGTGATCATGAAAGAATATGGGAGTAGAGGAGTGCAACTAATTGAACTAAAAGGAGCAAAGGAAGTGAGGTTTGGAAACTAGTTTGATTTGGTGTGTTTTGATGATAAATAATGTGATTGAGATATATTTGAATGATATGTGTTGAATCTATGATGATGGTAGTGAGTGTTGCCTTAGTTGGTTAAAATTGTGCATGTGAGTAGGATTTGATGAAAACTGTGTTAGAAAACGCTTGAACCTTCTTCGATTATTAGACTCTATCCGGAGTTTTAGAACTCCAAATGGAACGAAACTAGTGCCTTTTGAAATATAAGACATATTTCTACAAATGTTTTAGAAATATGCTTGGGCTAATTTTAGTTCTAAGTGACCCAAAAATGGTCATGAAGTAGAGCTATCTTCCCTGCCCGGGTTTAGGGGAGCACTGTGTATTGTTTTGTTCATATCTGGAGATTTTTGTGTCCAAATGAACTGAAATTTGTTCTATATGAAATATAACATCCTAAGAATCATTTGTTAAGAAGGAAGTTTGGCCTAAAAATGAGTTTTAGAGGTCGGTTTATGCTGTTGAAGTTTGAAGTGGAAAGCAGTCCTGACTCTGTGCTTCTGTTTTGCCATTTTTAGTATGTCACGGTGGCAACCAAATTGGTTACCACCGTGACCAATGTCAAAAAAGGGCAGAATGCTTAATTTTGGACCTCACGGTCACAACCAAGTGGTTGCCACCGTGACCCCCCCTGTTTTGTCTATTTAGGGTGTTTTTCTTCCCGAAATGCACCCGAACTTCACCACGAGTTCCCATAGCTTGTCCAATGCATATTTATCATTATAAAATGAGTATTTTAAGCATGATGAACTATGCATGCTAATGTGTATAAATATGTATGAGCTATAAGTGTTTTAAGTGTAATGAATCAAGTATGTGAATATGTATAAATGAGTATGATTAAGATTGGTAATTTAACTAATAAAGTAATAATATATAATCATGTGAAGGATAGCAAATGGAATGACAAATATATGTGTATGAGAGCGATGTTAAGCTCAAGTGATGAATGATATATGTGTTATGAAGATTGATCAATGTGAAATGGATAACATAATTAAATAACTTAAGCCTGCGAGTCAAGTAGTGGATAGATAGGCATGCCTATAGGGTCAAAGTGCTGCAGCCCAATGCGTTTATTGTATCTGATTCCTTGGGAATCACAATGCGATTACAATGCGTATAATTCTTGCTGGATTTTATTATATTTGAAATGATATTATTGTACCTGAGGGTACCAATGCGTAAATATCGTAGTACCTCGGTGGTACCAATGCGAAACCCATTATCCGCGTCTTTGAATTGCAGGCAACTTAATAAATGGAAATAATAATAATACAACCATTATGTATGTTATATTCTGAAATTATGAGATGCGTTGCTTAATGCTCTATGTGTATGAGAATGCTAAATAAATCATGACATGCCTAAAATGGTACTTAATGTGATATGGTCAGTTAAGTATGATCTTTTGCGTATAATGTATGATGTTCTATTTGTGTGATGTATTACTTGCTATGTGTATGTGTTTCCCACTAAGCTTTATGCTTAGCACGGATTTACTTTTAATCCGTGTAGGTACTATTGATCGGGTCTTTCGAGAGTCTTTCCGCAGCAGTCCAGGCCAATGTAAGCTTATGAAGAGATATTAGCGTACAATTTGTATAGTCTTGATAATGTATGCAAGATTTGAAATTTGAAATTATATGTTTTGTAAAAATGATATTGGTTATGTAAATGGTCTATCTATAGTAAATTCTGAAGAAGTATATTTTATAGTGCGATTGTATAATGAATTTATAGTTAAATATAATGTGTTTTTGAAAATGAAAGAAATTTTATAACTCATGTTTTAGCTTAAATGTTTATAAGTTTTGAGTGTTTGTTTCGGTAATGCCCTTGACCGTCGTCATGGACCACCGGTTCACGGTATGGTGTACTACGTACGGGCAAGGGGTGTTACACTTACGCCATGGCGACACTTTCAAAAACACCTTATCTCCGACATCAAACCGAATGTCTTTTCGCTTCAAGTTTGCATATAATTTCTTTCTATCTTTGGTTCCTCTCAAATTCTGCTGAACCATTCGAATCTTCTCTTTAGTATCTCTAACCAACTCTGGACCCACAAAAGAGCGTTCAGTCAATTCAGTCAAACAAACTGGAGTTCTACACTTTTTGCCATACAAATCCTCATACGGTGACATTCCAATGCTCACCTGGTGACTATTATTATATGCAAACTCCATCAATGACACATATTTGTCCCAACTACCTAAAAATCCAAAGCACAACCCCGAAATATATCTTCTAGAATCTGAATAACCCTCTCAGATTGCCCGTCTGTCTGAGGATGGAAGGCAGTACTGAAATTCAGTCGAGTACCCAAGGCTGCTTGTAACTCTTTACAAAATTTTGATGTAAACCTCGAATCCCAATCTGATATAATCGATAGTGAAATTCCATGCAATCTGACTATCTCACTAACATAAATTTCTGCCAATCTATCCATTGGATAGCCAAGTCGAATCAGTAGAAAGTGAGCTGACTTGATGAGCCAATCAACTATAACCCAAACCGAATCATGCTTCTTCTGAGTCATCGGCAAACCCGTCACAAAATCCATCGTGATATTATCCCACTTCCATTGAGGAATAGGTAAAGTGTAACACCCTTGAACGATACATATACTACGGTTCCAATGTTACTGCATAATAACTTAATTGTCTTAAAACTACTCTTAAGATCATTGCTAAAAATTAGGCATTTTTTTTCCAACTGTCTTACAACTATTAAATTTTACTATTCATATGGTCAAATTTCAAAATATGCTACTTAAATTCTACCGAAATTTCGGTAGAGACTCCTCTATAATATTGCCTATCCCCCTGTAAACAGAAAGTCTTTTCACTTCTAATAATCATATACATATTCATCCATCCTACTCCTATTCAAACTCCAACACAATTTTGCCCATCCTCCAATTTAGGTCCAATCACATACTCATATAATAATTCACAATATCATCCACTCACTATTTACATTAATTTTACAAAATACAAGGACATAATATTAATACATCAACGACGCCGCGACGACGAAGAATCCGCCGTGATCGTCAACAGCATTGCTCGCCAACGACGCTGCCAACTTCCTCTCCCCTTTCGCCGTGCTCCGCCATCTCCCTCTTCCACTTTCTCTCTCTCGGTCTCTTCTTCGGTTTCTTCCCGTTCTCCTCATCATTTTGTGCCTCTCCCTTTCTATTTCTTTTTCTTCTCATAATTCCTCCTAAGCCTCCGCTTGGAATAAATGAATTCCATAAAATTTTATGGAATTCATTTGTAATTCTAATTTTTCATGCTTAGAATGCAAAAAAAATAGAAATTCAATTCCATGGAATTCATTATGTTTTCACGAAATTCCATTTAAATAGGTGAAATTTGCAAATAAATTCCATATTTTTAAGAGCTAAAATTGAAAAGACTACAATAACCTTTTAATTATTTGTTATAAGTAAATTACTTTTATACAGTAATCTGTTATTATTTCTCCTCCATCACTGTTCTTCTTCTTCTCCTATCACCCAAATCCACCATCACCGGATTTTGACTTAATTACGTTGGTTTTTACTGACTAGTTTCATTCGGTATGTACGATTTTTTTTATTAGGAGTAATTGAAATTGAAAGAAGATATCAAAATTGGAAATAATTGAAATTAAAATAATACATCAAAATTGAGAGTAATTAAATTAATAATAAATTTTAAAATAATAATTAATGGTTGCTAATTTTTTTTTATTGGGAGTAATTGAAAGAAAACATCAAAATTGGCATTAAGGATATTTTAGTAAATAATATAGAAATGAATTCATTTATTCATTTATTCCAAACATAAAAATAAGGAATTCATTTTCAATTATATATTTTAATAATTTTATTCCAAACATAAAAATTCATTTACAAATGAATTCCATATGAAATTAATTTGTAAATGAATTCTTCAAATTGAATTCATTTATTGCAATCGGAGCCTAATTCTAGACCCATAACTAAAATTATATGCTATAATTTATTTATTTATCCATTTACTGATTATTTCTTTATTTAATATTTTTTTATTTATTTACATGTAAACACACACTCATATATATATATATATATATATATATTTAAAATTATTTGAATAATTAAATTAAATAGTTTTAAGGAAAATTCCACTCTTATGCGTCAAAAATTAACATTCGACGAATTTTTAGCGTGACAAGTTATAAATAAAAACACTGAAATTTTTAGGGCGTTACATAAAGGGTTGAGCAACCTAGATGGAACTTGGTGCTCAGTTTTCACCTGCTGACAGGTTAGACTCCTGGAAACAAAATCAACTATATCCCTTTTCATACCTGACCACCAGTAAAATTGCTTCAGATTCTGATACATCTTTTCACTTTCGGAATGCATAGTAAAAACCGTAGTGTGTGCCTCTAACAAAAGTTTTCTCTTCAACTCATTGTCATCAGGCATGTACAAATGATCTCTGTAACTTAGCACCCTATCCTTAACAGAAAAGTCAATCTAACTCCCACTCTAAGCTACTTGTATCATTTGTCACAATTTCGGATCATTTCTCTAAGCATCCATAATCAACTGCTTCAGAGAAGGCCTAGCTTTCAACTGGGCTATTAAAGCTCCTTCCGAATCAAATCTCCACTTACAATGCTGTAACTTTAGAGCTGAAATTGACTTTCGACTCAACACATCTACGACTACATTTGCTTTTCCCGAATAATAGTCCAAAATGCAATCATAGTCCTTGAATAATTCTAACCACCGACGTTGCCTCAAATTCAATTCTTTCTGCATGAGGAGATACTTCAAACTCTTGTGGTCCGTGAAAATCCTACATGTCTCCCGATACAGATAATGACGCCAAATCTTAAAAGCAAAAACCACAGCAACTAATTTCAAATCGTGCATCGGATAATTTCGCTCATGAGGCTTCAATTGTCGGGAAGCACAGGCTACTTATTTACCCTCTTGCATTAGAACACAGCCAAGTCCAACACCTGAAACACCACTATACATAACATACTCTTTACCCGAAGTGGGTTGAGTAAGTATAGGAGCCTCAACTAATAAACTCTTCAGCTAATCAAAACTTGCTTGACATTGGTCGGACCAAACAAATTTCACCCCTTTCTTAAGAAGCCTTGTCATCGGTGCAGCAATAACTGAAAACCTTTTTACAAATTGCCTATAATATTCGTCTAAACCCAAAAAACTTCTTACTTTAGGCACATTCTTCGGAGGCTGCCAATTCACAATAGCCTCTACTTTTGACGAATCTACCCAAATACCTTCCGAAGACACAATGTGGCCTAAAAAGGACATCTCCTTGATCTAAAATCACACTTGCTGAGTTTCACAAACAAATGGTGATCCCTCAAAACTTAAAGTACAATCCAAAAATGCTCTTCGTGCTCATGCTCATTCTTTAAATATACCAAGATGTCATTAATAAATACCACCACAAATTAGTCGAGATATGGCCTAAACACCCAGTTCATCAAATCCATAAAAGCCGCTGGTGCATTCTTCACTATAACCTTCTTAATCTGACGGTAGTCAATGGACATCCTTAGTGTCCCATCCTTCTTCTTGACAAACAACATCGAAGCACCCCACGAAGATACACTGGGTCTGATAAAACCTTTATCCAATAGCTCCTGTAATTGAGTCTTAAGCCCTCTTAATTCTACAGGAGCCATTCGATAAGGTGCTTTAGAAAGAGGAGCAGTACCCGATATAGTCTCTATGGATAGCTCTACCTCTCTCTTAGGAGGTAAACCAGGCAATTCTTCTAGAAACACATCCTCAAACTCTCTAACCACAGGAATGTCCTGACTTCTTACTTGACGATGCCTAAAATCTAGCACTACAGCCAAAAATACCTCACATCCCTTCCTCATATAATGCTTAGCCTGCATAGCTGAAATAACATTTCCCATAGAACCATAACCCAATCCTCTCATAACAACGGAAGACTGATCTCCATTCCAAAGTACCACTGTCTTTTTATGGCAATCCATAATAGCCTGATGCTTACACAGCCAATCCATTCCCAAAATAAGATCAAACTCATGGAAAGGCAAATCAAATAAATCAACTGAAAATTCTAAACCTTGAACCATTAGAGGACAATTCCTGTACACTCTACTCACATTGAGACTCTGCCTTAAAGGACTGGTCATATAAATCTCATACTCTAACTGATTAACATCAGGCAACTTAACATGAAAACTATCTGAACACAAATATGAGTGTGTGGACTTAGGGTCTATTAGAGCATATAACTCAGTGTCATAGAGTAGGAACTTACCTGCAATCACTTCAAGCGCATCATGCTCTTCCCTAGCTCTCATCGCATAGGCTCTAGCTGGCGCCATCTGGGAATGGTCCACTAACTCAAATGGAGCTCCCTCTCTAGGCCGACCACCACGACTTCTTCCTCTACCCCCGACTAACTTGAAGGGCATTCAACCCAGCTCTACTGGCCTCTTGCTGATCTCAGGTGTTCTCATTTAGCTTAAGGAAATTAGCCAAAAAATAGTCCGTGCTTCCGCATCAAAAATAACCTCCAGTCAACCAATGGCACTCACCCTTATGGCGCTTACTACAATTAGAGCATTCAGGCACCACTTTACTCCTGGCACCTGAACCAACTCTACCAGCATCTGATACATTCAAAGATCCCTGCCTTCTACCCGTCATAGCACGACTAGTGGAGGACTCATCCGGAGAATTCACATTAGGGTTCCTTGATCTCTTACCCGAGGATGAACCTCTACGAGGGGGGATTCCTTCTCTGAGCTCTCTCTCTCAAAATAGTCTCAGAGCGTTCCGCTCGCATAGCTGCCTGTATAATCTGATAATAGCTGACTATAAGGGCACTCATCAGAGATATCAACATCGCTCTCAAAGACTCATTCAAACCGGTCTCAAATTACTGATAACGAAAATCTTCGGTGAGGATACCCGGTGGAGCATACTTACTGAGTCTATTAAATTCCTTCTCATACTCAGCCACAGAGAAAGTTCTCTGCTTGAGACTTAGAAACTGCACCCATTGCGTCTCTTTACATACTTTAGTCATATACTTACTATTAAATTCTCGCTCAAAGAATTCCCATGTGACAGGGTCGGGCAACTGAGGATGCTTGCAGACTAACTTCCACCAGTCATAGGCAGAACCCTGCAAGAGCGAGACTACACACTCCACTTGCATATCTAGAGGACAACGGATCTCTTCTAAAACTTTTGCTACCTTCTCTACCCACTTCTCCGCTGTCTCAGACTCATCCAAACTCATCCCATAGAAATCCTCCGCCCCAGACTTCCTCATACTCTCAATCGGGGCTCTCGGTGCGGTCACCCTCTCTAAGACCCTAGCTATGTCCTGGGATATCTTTAACATAGCATCGAAAGGCATGGCTAGCGCCTCAGGATGGACCCTAACTGGCTGAGTAGGACCAGACATAGATGGATCTTGCTCTTGGGTATTAGCATTCTCTGCTGACCCCTCAAGGGACCTATGCGCAGACTCCATCTACTACAAAACATAAAGACCTCGACATTAGGCCAACATAGTCCTAAACATTTATCTATATCCTATAGTCAACTAGAAATGCCTAAAACTAGGCTCTGATACCAAAAATTATAACACCCCTTACCTATACGAAGGGAGCTCACCCACAAAGGAGAGTGAGACCCTGCATAGATAAGGTGTCACCAAAGCAAACCACAAACATACATAAAGTGATGAAAAAGATAGAATAAAATTTAAACATTTTACATCTGAAAGAACAGGGCTCAAACTGTCAATAGAAAACTAAACCATTCATTAAGATAACTGAATATTCATTACAAAAGATATAAAAAGAAGTACAAAAATCTGTCTTTACAACTTTACAAAATATACAGCTAGAGGATTACAACGAAAAAAAAGGACTACTAGATTATACAAAAAGATACAATATATAAAACATAAATCTCTTCAAAAGGCTCTCCTACTTGGTTGGCCTAGACTGCTGCTGACCTCCCAAAAACTCCACAGCTTTCGCACCTACACGGATAGAACACCCGTGCTAAGCAATAATGCTTAGTCGGGAAACAAAAGATGAACGACCATTCACAGTGGCAGTTAAGGCAAAACACATACATATGTCACAAGCATATTAAAATTTAAGAGCATAATAACTTTATATCATGCATTGTATTCACAAGAATTCCATAACATATACTCATTAATATAGCAATATCACATTCATAATAAAATCGCATATGCGCCTGCAAACTCATAGTAGCGGATAGCGAGTGAACGCATTAGTACCCGTGGGTACGGTTAAAAGCAATTTCTTTATTTTCATCCAAAAACATTTTCCCATTAAGGATCTTAAACAAGATCCAAACACATTAAGGATCGCGAGGACCCAAACGGTGACCTGATCAGGGTCCAGAACACATTTGACCTGCAGCTAGCAGAACTCTTTAGGCATGCCTAATTATCCACTAACTCGACTCTTGCAGGCTATGCATAATACATTTCATATAAGACATCCATTGGGGCATATAATAGTTCATACATAACAGCATTTGCATCTTAAGAGTAATTAATTATGCCAACTATCGAAAAAGAAAACAGGGAAATTATCGCGACGGATGTCACGCTCACGATAGATATGAAGCTCGCCTACTGCTGCGGTCATGACAACCCTCGCGCTTGTGCAAAAAAGGCCAGCCAGGTCTCTGTTGTGCTCGTGACAGAGAGCGGGGAGGTTACTATTGCATTCGCATGCAGATGCGTGCTCGTGACAGCAATCAGCCCGGCAGAATTGAACTCACTGTCGCGCTCGCGACAAGTGTCGTGCCTACGACAGAGGGTCTTCTCTGCAGGAGCTCGGATAACTGGGCCTATCGCGTTCGCAATAGAGTCAATTTCCAGCTCTCACAGCCGAAAATCTGTTGAAACTCATGCCCTAAAAACTAACCTAACTTGCAACAAACTCATCAAACCTCAATAAAATCCAAATCAAGCCTTCAATTCATATTATACAACATAAACCCCATGTTTTATTCTAATTAACATTAATCAAATTATTCAAATAAGACAATCAAAATCAAGAACTAACCAAACCCAGAATTTTCCTCTTAAATTCACACAACCTCCAATTTGATGCAATCCACTACAATCATGGCATATCTATTCAAATTAATCAAAACCCATAATATTTATATAGGCATAACAAGTTTAATCTCATAAATTTCTAGAAAAACATATCAAAATGCCAAAATGAACAAAATACACAAAATCACAAATTCCCAAACCTCTAGGCTTCAAATCCATACAATCGATCAATTACCGGTGCTACCACCGGCAATCTCCTTCCCCTTGGGCTCTCTAACAGGATTCTCTGCTAAAATGAACCCAACCAAACAAAAGCTCAAAACCCAAACCCAAACTCATCAAAGTAAAACAAGATAATTAAAATCATCTCATATAAGGATATTTTTGTAATATGTGAATTAAATTTGTTTATGATATTGTTATTTTATTATATTTATTGCTTCCGCTTTCGTATTATTATTATTATTTTATTGGATAGAATGCTTTTACTTCAGTTATATGTATGTTGTTTTGTGTGTGGCTCTCCGATATCCTCCCAAGGGGTATTGGAGAGTTACATCCTCTATTGTTCATAACCTAGTGGCCACTTTCAGCCATAGTTCGCCTCCTCTTAAAACCCATCGCTACGAGACTGTAGCAGATCACCGATAAGTTGAATTTCTTGCATAAAATCACTTTGATTTAAGTTATACTTTTGTTTCGTTTGTGTTAATAATGATTATTACAGTTTCAATGAAGAAAAAGAATAAGAGGAGAGAGAAAAAAAAAGAGAGAAGGATAAAGAAGTAAACAAGTAGAGAACTTATAATGGTTGAATAGGTAGAGGTTGATGGCGACTGCTAGTGGCAACAGTTGAAGGTCGGAGGTGATTGCGAGTGGCGACAGGCAAAGAGGGAAAGGAGATCAATTTTGGGTTTTAGTTTTAACTTGTGATGTTTGGGTTTGTTAATCGGGTCAGGTTTATAGGGGTTTTAACTTGACCCATCCGAATCCTAAATTTCCAAAATTTCCTAAACCGACCTGACCTGAATAACCCTAACAACCTTTCTTGAATGCAATTTTTGGATCAGTTCTTTAGGTCGGGTCGGACTTTTCATGCCCTTACATCTGAAAATGTCAAACATGTTGGCTATTGATATTATAAGCCTTATCAAACTATTTTAAAAAGTTGTTTATTTATGAAATTAGTCATAAATGCATGTGGTTGAGAGTTACAACTCAACACATCAGATTAAGGAATGTGTAGATTATTGTTCGAGAACAACGATTAATAATATTGCAGCATGAACAAAGGCCAAATCACAAAATTTGCTCAAGCAACAAACCAACTGATCTTTTCACAAAAGCACTACCACATTCAATTTTCAAGAAGCATATATACAATATTGGAATACATGCATCAATTGGAGAAATATTCACTATGATTCATAAGGGAAAGTACCTATAAATATTGTACTCTTTTTATTTCGCCAAATTTTTACCTACTGGATTTTCTTAACAAGATTTTAATGAGACAAGTTCATATTGTATAGTTATCCAAGGAGAAGGACTGTAAAATATTCCTATTGTGGATGATTAATTTTTATTCCTAATTAGACGCTAAGTGTACTAGCATTGTATTCATATTCAAACTCTAATATTAACTTGTTTATGAAAATTTTGTGCATATAAATATGCTAATTGTGAGTTATTTAGTACGCACAATAATAAGAAAAGAATGACAGTTTCTTTTTGCTCTTTATTTTTTTTAATTTTTCAATTTATTTATAAATTAAATTTTTGTGAAATTGCCATCCATTTATTATCATTTTTATATTATCTCCTATGCTATTTAGTTTAGTTACTTCTATGAAGTTTAAACTTCTCGTGTAAGAAACTTTAACGCTTATAATCCTCATTTTATTTTTAACTTTCACCTTTTAATCAAATATTTAACAATTATAAATTTTCACTTTTAACGATTACAGTTATAATCTTCTCCTGTAAATATTTAATCAAAATTGATTAATAGTTACAAAATAAATTAAAATTGCTAATTAGTTGAGACTAAACTTAGAAAATATAAAAAATAATTTATATAATATTTATATATGGAGACTAAACTTAGAAAAGCATACAAAAAAATCTATACATTATTTATAAAATAAATATATATTAGTAAAAAGAACAGTTCCCCACAAATAAATATATAATAAAGGAGAGATATTTTTTATTATTATTTACTTTTTAAATATATTAAATGTTTTTAATTTTTAATTTTTTTTAGTATTTTTAATATTTTAGTGACGGATTATGAAATCTGTTACTATATATTTTGTATTTAGTCCATCGGTAAAAATCGGTTACTGTTACATTTTGGATTAAAAAGTCAAATGTGAATTGAATATCAAAAATTCAAAAAGATTGGAGATAATTTAGTTGTCTTTTTTTTTTTTTTTTTTTAGTTTAGAGGCCAAAATGAAAACATAGTCACTGGTTTGAGAATTTTTGTAATTAACTCTATTATTATCATTATTAGTATGGTTGAAAAAAAAATCAAATTTTTGGTTAAGCAAAAAATCTATTCGAAATCGAACTGATTTTAAATTAATTAAACTGATTAAGAGTTATGATTTATACTTTTAGAAACCTGTTGTTAAACGGGTTTATACATTTTATATTTTATATTTTTATTTTTAAACTTAAAATTTTTCAATATTTTTGTATAAATATTATGATCAGATATTTGACTTTTTAAAATATTATTATAATATATATTTTTAGTAAATAAATATTGAAGTTATCATATTTTTAGTAAATAAACATTGAAATTATCTTCGGATTACAATTGTTTATTCATTATATGTGCATAATTGACATTATATTGTTAGTTTTATGTTGAATTTATTCAATTTTTGTAATTAATTTCGAAAATTTTATTTTTTTATGCATATTATATTTAATTTTATATTTTCTACTTTCAAAATATTTTTAACCTTTAAAAATAAATTTATAATTTGTGTAATTTATTAAATTTATACATTAAAATTTTTTAACAGTTATTCAATAAATTAATTAAAAAATTCAATTAAAAATTAAAATCTATAAAAATTAAAATTTAATAAAATAATTATTAATAAAATTATTAATTAATCGATTAGTCCGTAGATATTCGCCTATAATTATTAGTTCATCCTAAGGGTGTACACAGTTCGGTACAGTTCGGAGATTTACAAATCTCCGTTTTGTACCGAAATTTCGGTACAGTTCGGTAGATTTTTTATAATTTTCGATGCAGTTCGGTTTGGTTCTTTTAATACAAAATAATATAATATAATACAATATTTCGGATAATTCAATATTTTTAAAAATTTGTAAAATAAATATACACAATAATAAATACAAATATAATTAAAATATATCAATAAGTACATACAAAATTTAAAAATTAACACTCGATGGTCTTTCTCTGTATTATACTCGCATTAATTTGAGAATCTTGAGGATATATCTAAAAATAATTACAAAAAAAATTAAATATTAGACAAAAAGAATCTAAATATTAAATAAACAATAAACAATTTAACAATTTATGCAAATATAATAATTACCTGATTTAAATTTTTCAAGTTCTTTTATTGATGCCACTGAACTAAAAGTGTAGCCGATCTTAATTAGTTTTGGCAACAAATAAAAATCTCGACTGTAATCGGGGTTAAATAACTTTTAGGCCATGTTTGGCAGAAAGTATTGCATTATAATGTAATCAGCTTAGTAATTAATCCTATATTTGTTAATGTAAAATTTTTATATTGCATTGTAATGGTAAATACATTAGTAATGTTGAATACATTAATTGGTGTATTTTTTAATCCCTTAAAATTGTATTGTATTTTTCATTACATGTGATTTAATTTTTTTAATTTTGAACTCTTAACTATCCCATTCAAATATTTCTCTTTAAATTTTGATTTTCTCCCTACTCAGCTTAATTTCTATTTTTTTTAAATAAAGAATTATACTGAAATTTAAATTCAATATTATTATTTTAATTTTTATATCAATTTAACTAAATTAAAATCTATTCATATTTTTTTAAATTGTGATTTAATTTTAAATCCAACACTGTATACTAATAAGTACTATTGCACTGGAGTAATATTTTTTTTTATGAAATATATATATAGGGGAAAAACAATATTACAATTTAGTATAATTGTATTTTTATGTGAGATCATAATATAATAAATATATAAAATAATTATATAAAAAATTAGTTTATAATTATAAATATAATTATATTTCAATACATATATATAATATAACCAAATATAGAAATGTATTAATATTTACATTACATTACCAATACAACCAAACATAGTAATGTAATTATAATTATATTATATTACATTACATTTTTTAATCCATTACGTTTCTCATTACATTACACTCCGTTACAACTTACCAAACATAATCTTAGATTTGTCCAAAATTCTTCCTCCAGTGTTAAAAGTCGATTCAGAAACTATAGTCGAATACTGAACAACCAATACATCTCTCGCAATTTTGGCTAAAATTGGATAATTTGACTCATTAATTTTCCACCAGCTTAAAATATCAAGATCAGGAGAATTTTTTTACTAATTTATTAGTCAAATAAGTATTTAAATCTCCTTGAAACACAACTTGCTCTTTATCCTCATTTTCTAAAAATCACACATCAACATCATCAGAATTAGGAGGTGGGGCTACACTTTGATGAAAAAAATAAAAAATAAAAATATGTAATCTAATAAGGTAATAAAAGTACTACACGTTAGTGGCAATAAAAAAGATGAGTAGAGTGGGTTAAGCCATAAATTATGGCATAAATAGAGTGATATCCCAAACTACAAAAAAATTTAGGCTGCATAATATATGTTCACCCATAATATATGTTTCCCTGAACAATAATTCCCCCTAAAACTCAAAAAAAAATTTCCCTAAAAATTTTTTCCTAAAAAATAATTCCCTCCTAAAACTCAAAATTTACTCATATAATTACATTAATCGGTAAAATTTAATTATATATAATTAAATTATTAATTTATAACTCAATTACTTTTATATATATTGTGCCAAAATAGATAAATAATAGTTGAGTGATATTAAAAATAAATGAAATTAATTGGTAAGTTGATTATATATTCATATAATTATATGAATTGAATTGGTAAATTTCATAATATATAATAATTGTATATAATTATATTATTAATTTACATGCTCAATTATTCATATATGTATTGTACCAAAAATATATGATTACTAGTTGAGTGATACTAAGAGTAAATGAATTTAATTGGTAATATGATTATATACTCATATAATTATATTAATTAGTAAAATTTAATTATATATAATTAAATTATTAATTTACAACTCAATTACTCATATAGATATTGTGTCAAAATAAATAAATACTAGTTGAGAGTGATACTAAAAATAAATAAATTTAATTGCTAAAATAATTATATATTCATATAATTATATGAAATGAATTGGTAAATTTTATTATATATAACTCATATAAGTATTGTGTAAAAAATATATGAGTACTAGTTGAGTTATACTAAGAGTAAATGAAATTAATTCGTAAGCTGATTATATGCTCATGAAATTGCATTAATTAGTAAAATTTCATTGATATAATAATTGTATGTGTGTTCATATAAATATTTGTATAAAATAAAATATTATGTAGTAGTTGAGTGACATAACATTAAAGATAAATTAAATTTAAAATAAATAATTTTAGTTACGTATTCAATAAATATAATAATTAAATTTATTTCATTAATAATTAAAATATTCATTTTAATTTATTAACTATTTATTATATTAATTTTATACATTAAAATATTTAATACAAATAATTATGAATTTAAATTTATATTATAAATATATAATAAAAATTATAAATAATATTTATATATAAATTATTAGTATTATATATAATAATTAATAAATATCTATTTTTTTGTTTTAATTCGGTTCAGAATAATTCGGTATAGTTTAATTCGGTTCTCGGTTCGTTCTAGACAAAATCTCTAGATCCGTTCTAAATAAAATTAACGGTACAATTCGGTTCGATTCTAATGAAAAAATTAACGATACAGTTCAATTTTTAATCTTTTTTTTTTTATATTTCGTTTCGGTATAAAAATATTTAGATCCGTGTACACCCTAATTCATCCATAATTATTAGTGCAGTGAGAGAAAAGAAAGCTGGAGCTGGTGGAAGCAGATTTGATGTATCCACAGCCGTCGACTAATAAAAATCCGAGAAACATGATAACGTTCATTCCATTACATGGTTGGGTTGGTCACGTGGCCCATCCTTGTACGCATGTGCTTCTTGTCGTCATCGCCCATTTGTCATTGTTCAAATTTCTTCTTATTTATATATATGAGTATTTGTGTGGTAATAGTCTGGTTATGAGTAAGTTACGAAGAAGTTTCCTCCTCTCTTTCTTTTTACCTTCCTGCAACTTTAAAAAGCTTCAATCTTTTCCTCAATCATCAAACCATGGATCATTTTTTGTCTGCCACTTTTGTTCTTTAATAGGCTCCTGTTATTTTCTTTCTTTTTGCCTTCTTTGATTATTTGGATTCCACTACTGTTTTTCTTTATATTCCTATAAAGGGAGAGGCCAGGGAGAGAGAGAGAGAGGGGGAGCTTTGTATTTGTTTAAGGTACTTTATTGTTGAATTATCCATGGCTGGTATGTTGCCTGGTGTAGAATGTGCTCGTAGGAGGCGGTTTCATCTAAGCAGTGATTCAGCTGCCGCCGCCTGCGGTGGTTCTACAAGGAGGATATCTTTTTGCTTATATACAAGCAACCATGAAGTTTCTCATAGTTCAATCTCTTCTCTGGTATTTCTCCTTCTCTTCACTTTTTTAAAAAAAAAAAAAAAAAAATCTTGTGTGATATAGTCAATTTTATTTTTTTATGGTTATTAATTGGGTTTATTTAATTGAAAAAAATTGTTGAATAATCAAAACAGAGAAACATGTTAAACATGGAATTTGAGAATGAGAAGCTAGGAGCAACAGCAAGACAAGCCAAGGAGAGATTAGATGAGAGGCTAAGAATACAACAAAGGAAGGCATTCAGAAGGTAGATCCGTTGCATTCTAGCATGATCTGTATGGTTTTTGCTAACATATATCATATGCTGATTTGAAGTTTTTGTTTTATATTTTTAATGAATTTAGGCATGAGAGCACAGGGTCTGTAAATATGAGAGGCAGAGAGAGAAATGGTAGATCAGCAGGAGTGGGTGGTGAATTGCAGACGGAGATATATGGGTCAAAAAGAAGTGGGTCAAAGAGATTCAATTGGGCAAAACTGAGCTGGAAGGCCGGTGAGCAGGATGAGTGTATCATCTGTCTTGAAAGGTTCAAGTCTCGTGAGACACTAGTACAGCTGCCGTGTGCACATAGGTTCCACTGCAAATGCTTGGTTCCATGGCTAGAAAATAATGCCCATTGCCCTTGTTGCAGAATGGATATATATGTTGAATTTTCTTAATTTCTCTATTTTCTTTTGCCAAAAAAAGAAAAAGAAATTGCAGATATTGAGAAACTGTTGTTATAGAGTCAGAGCGTTACTAAGAAGATTATGGACACAATTCCTATATATGACATGTAACAATAACAACCATAAAGGGATTGGTATTTAATTTTTGGGGAAAATTATTTAGAAAATATTTCTTACGATTTCTCTATAATACTAAAATATTCATATGGTTTTCATTGGAGTAAAAATGTATCTTGTGTAATGAAAATTAAAACAAAAATACTCTATAAGTCATTTTTGTTAATTTTTGTTAATTTTAAATTAACGTGATGAGGTGGTGTTATATGATAAAATATGCTATGTTAGTATCACATTTTGTCATGTTAATAAAAAAATTATTTATAAAAAAAATTGAAAAAATATGTTAAAAGTATCATATTTTACTACGTGTCATATTTTATTGTTATGTCAGCAACATATTAAAGCCATTAATTTAAAGTTGAAGAGTTACTTACATGTCTATTTTTGTATAATTTTCATTTTGTCAAGGATATTTTTAATTATTATGGGTATAAGCATTCTAGTATTTTGAAGAAAACGTGAGAAATATTTGTGACACGCGTCGAACTTCGCGGTGCCTCGAACGTCTGCTTTTAGGACGATCGAGAGAAATTCATAAAACTTGTAAAAAATTACAAGTGCGTCTATTTTGTACAACAAGTAAGTTTCTTAGAGTCGCCACCCAATAGAACATTGGAAAAGGTCGTCTAGTTTCAGTGAGGCTAACACAGCGCTGCTATATCCATTTTGGGCAAGGCAGAGGTATTTTGGAGACCTCACCCTAATATAACATTAGGATGGTCTTCTCGTCTCGTGGAGCCTAGGACTATGCAAGTTGAGCATTTTGTGAGGCAACAACAGATATTTTGGAGGCACCAATCCAATGAAGCATTGAGATAGTCCTCTAATCTCGTTGAACCTAAGACCAGAGAAGGTTCGGAACTTTTCATTTATTCATATCTTGATTAAAGTTATAATTGAGTTTTTAATTTATCATTTCATATCATTTCTCATTCAATTCAAATGCAGTAATTTAATGCGCATGTCAATCACATAATGAAAGTGGTAAACAAAGTAAATAAAAGTACAATAAATTATAATAAAACTAAGAGCGGAATACAACTCTCATTATAAATAAAATACAAATCATATATAAAACGAGTTATTTATTAAGGATGAGAATATTGGTTATCGCATGCACTTTAAAAAAATGTGTTAAATGTGATGGTTTATTTAGGTGTAAAAAACTAGGATTGGTCCCTTTTTATTAGAAAAAGTTTCAAGTTAATTTAATAGAAATATTTTTGTGATTTTCTTTTTAGCATGCCTAAAAATAAACTTATTACAACTTACAGGATAAAATAAATAAACCCAAAATAATGAAAGATAATAAAAATGACAAATTAACTCACAAATGGTATTTTCAAATTTCCATGGGCGCCCACTTGCCATTGAAAAAACTAACACATAAAAAATGAGTATTGAAATAAAAAAAAAACACGAATAAAAGTGATGTTAGTAACAAAAAATAAATTTAAACATACAACATAAAAAAATTAAAATAAAACAAATAAAAATGCATCATGTATGACAAATCAATTAAATGACATAATAAAAATATGCAACTTATCATATTAACAATTCAACATGCATAAAAAAGCATAAAATAATAATGATAAAATTCAAAAAATTATAGCAATAAACAAGAATAGTAAAAATAATAATAATAATAGTAATGGTAGTAACAATAGATAATGATAATAAGAGTAATAGTAATAATCACAATAATCACAATAGTAATAATAATAGTAATAAAGTAATAATAATAATAATAATAATAATAATAATAATAATAATAACAATAACAATAACAATAACAATAACAATAACAATAATAATAATAATAATAATAATAATAGAAAGATAAACAATCAAACAAGCAAAAATAGCAAGAAATAAAATAAACAAAAGATGTTAAAGCATGTTAAATAATAATAATAATAATAATAATAATAATAATAATAAAAGATGAAGAATCAAATTAAATATGCAAGAATAAAATAAAATATACTAAGAACATCAAATTACATAACTAAACCACATAAACAATAAAAAAAACAACAAAAGATTTAAAAATGTACATGATGACTAATTAATTGTAAATAAAAATTAAATTAAAAATTGAATTAAAAATTGAGCCAACAATACTTACCCTCAAAATTTGATGTGATTAATGAAAGTAAGTGATTAATCTCCTTGTTGTAAAAATGATATTAGAAAAATAAAATATTGAAGAGAAATTTTATCTCAAGAACAAATAATTAATTTATTTTTTTCAAGGTAAAAATTGTTAAATAAAAAGGAAGAAAATTTCTAAGAACAAAAATTGTTCTTTTTGCCTTAAGAATTAACTTAAGAAAATTTTTAAAAAAATTGAGAGAATTTGCTCTTGAACAGAAAGAAGAAGAGAATTTGCTCTTGAAAAAAAAGAATAAGAAAATATTTTTTCTAAAGAAAATTCCCCCTATTCTCTTCCAAAAAAATAATTTTATACCTCCCCCAAAAAATTAGATTTTTTATGAACAAATTCAATCAATTTAATTTCTATAACCACAAAAAACTGATGAATTTGAAGGGTTTAGAATCCAAAAGGTTTTTAAAATTAAATTCTACCAAAAAAAAATAAGAAAAACACTTATTTTTGGACCAAAAAACGGAAAATCGGCCCAAATGGGCGTCGAGCGCGCTCCGCCTGCGCGCTGGGCGCTGCCGCAACCCGACACTTGCAATTTTTTTGTTTTTTTAAATTTTACTAAAACACAGTTCTTCCAACACTCACTTTTTTTTATCTTGAAATAATTTTTAAAATACATTTTTATTTATTTCTAATAAATCAAATTCAACAAGAAAATCATCATTTCCAACTTTTATTTTTGCCTGAAAATAGGCACACTAATTTCATCATTAGTTAATCCCGATGTAGACTGTTTCGGGACCCGGCGTCTACAATATTTTTTATACCTTTTCCCTAATTTCTAAGATAAGTATTATTTTCTTCTTTTTTCATATTTTAGTACCAAATTTGTCAGGGGAGATTGTGGTGAAGTTATAGATACACATCTACCGAAATTCATGTTAGTTTTGTTGGTTACAAAAAAATAAAAATAAAAGAAGGATAATAATTATTTTCTTGTCCGTTTTGATTTTACTTACGATTACATTAATATTTTAACTGATGGTCCTTGGGTCATTATGTGACGTTATTATATTCATGGCATTCGGAATTTTCAAGGGACTATAAGAATTTGACTTCTGCTGGGGAATGGATGCACTATCCAAGTTTTTCTAAAAAAAAGGTTAAATATGCATTTTTGTTTCCTAACGTTTTTTTAAATATACAAATTTGCTTTTAACATTTATTTTGAGGTAAATTTATCTCAAATATTTGTAAAATTCGAGATTTTTGCCTGCTCCATCAATTGCCGCTAATTTTGACTATTAATATGTTAATTGATTGCTGAAGCAGATCGAGTGGGACATGTGTCGTGCATCCATTGAACGCGTCAGCGACACATATCCAGCATATGAATCATACGTTACTGCCATTTCTCTCCCTCACACTCAACCAGATCGTGTTTTCCCATTTATTCCTACCTTCCTCCTTTTCACTGTCATCCTCTCCTTCTCCTTCTCCTTCTACTACCACTTTCCCTCCCTCTCCTCCTCCTCCTGTGAAATCACTAGTTCCTACACCACACCATTGTCTTCTTCCATACCTATGAGGACTCTTTTGCCTATTAAGATACTGATGCTTGCTATTGCTCCTAGAGTTAGACCGTCTGCCTTTGCTCCAGCTCTAATGGAAAGTCAAATATAATAAAAGGCGGGAACGATGAAAGAGAAGGAGAAGGAGCAAAAGTCAGAGGTCTGAATCTCGGAACCAAAGTAAAGGCAAACGGTTTGACTTTCAGAGTAGGAGCAGGCATCAGTGTCCTCATAGACAGGAGAGTCCTCATAAGCATGGGAGAAGATATTGGTGTGGTGTAGGAACTGATGATTTTGTCAGAGGAGGAGGAGAGGCAAGGGAAATTGTAGTAGAAGGAGAAGGAGAGGATGACGGTGAAAAGGAGGAAGGCATGAATGAATGGGAAAACATGATCTAGTTGAGAGTGAGGGGGAGAAAGGGAAAAAACGTGTGATTCACTAGATGGATAGGTATCACTGACATGTCCAATGGATGCGTGACACGTGTGTGACGCGCGTCGAACCTCGCGTCCCCCCGAAAGCCCGCTTTAGGGCGATCAGGAAAGGTTCATAAAACTTGTAAGGTATTTACAAGTGCGTCTATTTTGGGCAACAATGAGGTTTCTTGGAGTCGCCACCAAATAGAACATTGGGAAGGGTCGTCTAGCCTTATCGAGTCTAAGATGGCGCATACATATCCATTTTGAGCTAGCCAGAGGGATCTTGGAGGCCTCATCCTCTACTCCCCTAGAGCCTAGGATTGTGTATTTAAGCCTTTTGGTGGGACTCAAGAGGTGTCTTGGAAGTCCTAGACCTCTCGCCTCTTTGACTCCCAAACACCAGAGTGAGTTCGGGACTTCTCATTTATTCGTATTTTGATTAATTTTACAATTATGTTTTGAATTTATTATTTCACCAACTTTCCACACGATGCACTTTATTAAAGGCGCGATCATTCACATCCAAAGCGGTAAATAGAAGCAAAAATCAAGATAAAGTGTTCGAAATAAATTACAATAACACTAGGAGCGGAATACAACTCCCATTTGTAAAAGTGCAATACATATATAAAACGGGATATTCATTGGAATGAGGACTTTGGTCCTACTATACATATTTAATACAAAAATGGTTTTTTATGAAGTGTCAATTTTATTGACTAAAATGGGACATTGATCCACCATTTTTGGGAAAATCTCAAGGTTTAATTGTTAAAAAGCTTTTGGTCCTTTTTACCTTAATGACGTTAAAAGCATTTCCATAACAACATAAATAAAAGGTAAGGGTAGAAAAATGAACCCGGATCGAGATCCTCAGGATGGCGCAACCACCATCTCTCATAACTCCAACTTTCAATGGTCAGAAAAGAACTCACGAGGATAAACATGTTAGCAAAAACGTGAATAAAAATAAAAGTGAGAAAATTCTGATAAAACCAAGTTAAGAGATAGGATTTTATGAAATAAAAAAATTGAGAATTTTGCCTAGGGACGGCTACCTGGATCGTGCCGGCGGCCGTCCCTAGTGAGGGGAAAACAAATTAAAGAGCCTCTTAAATCTTTTGTAAAAAAGGGGTAATAAAGTATATATAATAATCAATTTAAATCAAATTAAATTATACAAATGTTAATCCAGAATGTTTACCCTCGGATTTTACCTTTTAGGGTAGATGTCGAATGATTTTATCCCCGTGTACCTCGCAAGGATCAAAGAAGAATCAGATCAAAGAAAGAAGATTTATGTTGTTCTTTCCTTGATAATTTGATAGCGATCGTGTGTTCGAATTAGTTATATTGATGGAAACGACTGAATTTCGTCACCTCAATTTGACTTAATTCGTAAGAAAAGATTGAGGAAATCAATTAATTAAAAGAAGTTTTATCGAAATAAAACTCTACAGATGAATAGAGATTTATAAACCTTTTGCGTAATTTGCTCACAGAAAAACCTTTTCTCTAAAAAGCGATTTTCTCCAAAAATATTTGATAGCTTTTTTTTCTAAATAAAATCTCTCTAAAATTTCTCTCTCTTTTTCCAAATTCCCCAAATTTTCTAACCCCTAAAACTGAAATTTGATCCTTTATTTATAGGGTTTTATGAGATAATTAAGATAAACCTCTATCTAAAGTTTGAATTTTAAAAGGACTTTAAAATTCAAGTTTTAGATAAATTCTATCCCCATTTTGAAAAGAAAAGAGATTAAATTTTATCCAATCCGGCGTGATCCGGTCAGTTACCGTACCGACGGGCTTCCCTGCACCTACCGACGGCCGTCCCTACTAAGGGAAAATGCGGGAAACTGACTAGGGACGGGGCACGATCCTATGGACGGGCGTCCCTAGATCGTCACGGGTCCGTCCCTACTACGCCTAGGGATGGGTATCACCCCCAAGTAGGGACGGGCGTCCCTACAAAGACGGGATGCCCGTCTGTGGAGCAAAACTCCCAATTTTACCCAAATTTTGTAAAATTTATCCAACTCTTTTAAAACTCCATGCTATAGAAAAAGATTTTAATCCTTGTGAGACCGAAAGACGAAAACCTCTAAATTTCATCCCCTTACTCGAAAATCGACGTTGATCTCTTCATCGGGTAACTCTGATCTGGACTGCCTCAAGACCCGGTGTTTACAGTTGCCCCCAATTTTGGGGAAACTAGCGCACTAGTGCCTAGATGAGCCAAAATTCAGAGAAGAAAGGAAAGAGACGCATACCTGAGGCAGTCCTTACCTTTTCGCCGGGAAAGCGGCAATGCGTCGAGTCGGTTCTGGACTTACAAAATGCGGGGTTTACTCTTCTGGGCTGCACCGAGTCTTCTTCGGACCTTGCAAAGTGCAAATATTGGCTCTCTCGAGCTGCACCGAGTCTTCTTCGGACTGTACAAAGTGCGATAATTGCTCTCCTGAGCTGCACCGAGTCTTCTTCGGACTGTACAAAGTGCGATTATGGCTCTCCTGAGCTGCACCGAGCCTTCTGCGGACTGTGCTTCCTTCTGGACTGCTATTCTGAGTTGGGCGTTCTTCTGAACTAGGTGTTTTAATTTGGCAGCCTCATCATGCCCCCAAAGTACAATTCTGATCTTTTGATTTCCTGTGATCCCGAAGGACATGATGTTTGATCTATTTATTCTTCCTTTTGACTGTGGGTCGATTTTGAATCGGTGTAAGACTATGTTCCTGTATTGTAAGAGACTTTTGTTAATTCTTATGCCAAGTACCTTGATTGGTAGAGTTATGAACATCTTATATCTCTCTTTATCATCTTATTTTCCATGTGATCAATTCCTCTTTTCTTTTTTCTCTTAAATTTTCTTTTAAGAAATTTAAATCATGAAGAAATAACATGCAAATTTAACAAGTTGATCCAAATTTTTTCCACTAAAAGGTCAAATTTTATACAATATACAGATGTGATTACAAAAAGTATAAACACAAAACTAGAAGAACTCCCTGAACAATCTATAATGGCGCATAATCTGAGAACTCCTCTGGATCATCATCATCGTTCGATATGTGAACCGGCTGGTCTCGTACTGGAGCAGCGGAGGGTCCTGTATCTGAGGCAGATGGCTGACTGGGAGGGGCTGACAGTCCGGCCTGCTGAGTAGCCCAATCCCTGGCTACCTGCTGATATCTGGGAAGTACAGCCACTGGTACCGATGACGGCTGTGCTCCTGCTGCGTCCTGCTGCTGGAACTGGACCTGAGCATATCCATCGAGAAACGGCTGTGCACAGACCGTCATGAACTGGAGTGTACTGGTAACAACCCCCCTAACTCTCTGAAAGCGTCGCCCAGGCGGAGGGTCTGATCCGTGGAGGTAGTCCTCATGCTCCTAAGCCTATCCTCAGTCTGCTCTCTAAACTCCCGCAGGGACTGGGTGATGGGAGGTATGGCACCCTCCAGGACCTGAATCCTGAATCTGAGAGCCTCAACTGACTCATCCACCATCTGTACGGATGCGTCTATCCTCTGGGTTGCCTCACTCTGGGAGGCCCTCATCTCCCGTCTCAGCTGACCCACGAGTCTCTCCTGCTCCAGCCTCAGATGATCAATAAGCCTCCCCTGGTCCTGGATGATCCCCTGCTGCTGATCTAGCCGATCTAATATGACTCTATCTCGCTCTCCGAGCTGCCCGAGAAGGGCCCTGTCTCTCTCCTCCTGTCTATGCTCCAAAGATGCGAACATAGAAGTCAATAGGGTAGTGAAATCTGGCTGCACTGGGAAAGCTGATGATGAGGATGGAGGGGGAGCTGAATCTGGTGTCGGCTCAGGTGGTGGAGCTATAGAAGTAGATGCTCCCGGATCCCCCACTCTAGCATATGGGCTAAACCTCTCGGGCGCTCGAGGAACTGTCCGCTGTACTCTCGATGATGGAGGCGTAGGACTCTGTACTCTCTGTCCTGGAGGAGTAGCCAGCAACTCATTCATAGTAAACTCGATCCCCACATCAAAAGGTGTACCCGGCTGCTCCTCGTGCTACGGCTGCGGAGGCTAACCATCTAGATGCTCTGGCTGTCGGGGAGGCTGGTCCTCCTGATGTTGAGGGTGTTCGGGAGGCTGGTCCTGAGCCTGCTAATCTACTGGCTCTAACGAGGGCAAGCTAAATGCGCGTTTCATCTTGTGCACAGTACGAAGTCTGTACGCCTCGAGGTGGCCCTGTATCGGTAATATCATGGCCATCGTCATAGCCGCTGGAGCGTCCACATAAATACTCTCATCCAAAGGGCGCCCCAAAATATCTGGACGAACACCCAAACTCAGGAGCAATCTGGTAATGACTCCCCCAACATACACCACAGGGGCTGCCCCCCTGGATACCCTCACCAGGTTAACCAAAATCTCGTGGCTGATATTGAGCCTCTGGCCTGCCATCATGGCCCATAAACTCTAGATCTCTGCGGCATTGAGGGAACCTGGGTTACCAGCTCGTCCCAAATATGAGCTGGACAAAACTCAATGAAGATATCGCAGAGCCTGTGATGAAAGTACTGTACTCTTCGCCGTATCATAATCATACGGCACTCCTGGTAAGGCTATAGCCGCCCAATGCTGACGTCTCACTGATCTCTGGGGTGTTATGACATCCTGTCCGACTGGAAGCCTGTAGACACCGGGTCCCGAGGCGGTCCAAGATCAGAATTACCCTATGATGAAACAAAAGACCGACTTTCGGCAAGAAAAGTGAGAATCGATCGTTCCCTTGTCAAGATTGTGTTTTTTCGAAAAATAATTAAAAAATATATATTTTTGGGGAAATTAAAATTAAGATAAAATAATATATTAATTTTGTTTCAAAATTTAAAATTTTAAATAAAAAAAAAAAAAATTTGGTCGCGAGTGCCGCTGCGGCAGCGCGGGGCCGCCTGCGCGGCAGGCTGCCCCAGCGCGCAGGGGCGCCCGCGAGGCAGGCCGCCCCAGCGCGCAGGGGCGCCTGCGAAGCAGGCCGCCCGCCTCGCGCAGGGGCGCCTGCGAGGCAGGCCGCCCGCCTCGCGCAGGGGCGCCTGCGCGCGAGGCAGGCGTCTCGCACGATGCCCCTGCGCGCGAGGCGGGCGCCTCGCGCGACCCCCCCTGCGCGCAGGGGGGGGGGTGCTTCGCGCGACCCCCCTGCGCGCAGAAGCGGGCGCCTCGCGCGACCCCCCTGCGCGCAGGGGCGGGCGCCTCGCGCGACCCCCCTGCGCACAGAGGCGGGCGCCTCGCGCGACCCCCCCTGCGCGCAGGGAGGGGTGCCTCGCGCGACCCCCCCTGCGCGCAGAGGCGGGTGCTTCGCGCGACCCCCCCTGCGCGTAGGGCGGGCGCTTCGCGCGACCCCCCTGCGCGCAGAGGCGGGCGCCTCGCGCGACCCCCCTGCGCGCAGGGGCGAGCGCCTCGCGCGACCCCCCTGCGCGCAGAGGCGGGCGCCTCGCGCGACCCCCCTGCGCGCGAGGCCTGCTGCCTCGCGCGCAGCCCCTGCGCGCGAGGCAGCTGCCGCGCGCGACCCGCCTGCGCGGGGCAGGCTGCGCGCAGCAGCCTGCCGCGCGCGGTGCCAGGGCACCACGCGCAGGCTGCCGCGCGCCCTTGCCCCCCTCCGCGCGACCTGTCTCGCCTGTCCGTCTTTTTCGCTGTTTTCAGTCTGAATTTTTTTCAGTCTGACTTTTTCTTGTTTCACCATTTTATGACATTTTTGATTAACTAAAAATGAAAGTCTCTTTTGTCACTTGCCATTTTTGGCCAAGACCACCTTAAATGAGAATTTGGTGCTCATTTTTGAGGGGGAGGACGACAATTACTTTGAAAAAAAAAAAAAAGGCTCCTTTTCCTCTCAACTTTTCTTCTCTCCAGGGGCTATTTTCCTTTAGCTACGATTTTTTTTTTCTTTCTCTTTGCTTAAGTTCTAAATCTTGATTTACTCTTCAAAAAAAAAATAGATAATCCATCTTATTGAGTGATTTGGGTTGGGAAAATTAATTTCCTCTTGCTCAAATCATCCACCAAAAAATATCTTCATCAAAATATTTTCTTGATTTTATTTCAAAACATTAAACTCTACATTTTCTTTAAGTGTTTATCACCACAAATCCGACAAGGAAAATCGATCGGGATACCGTTTCCCCAATCTAAAAATTCTGAGGGTAAACATTCTTGGATTTATTCTTTATTATTTTTTTTCTTGTACATTATTTATTGTTGTTAAAATTATTTTTGTTACTATTATCATGTCCATTATTTTTATTATTCATTTTTAGCATTTTAATATGTCAATACCACTATTAATATGTTATTTGTTGGCTTTAAATGGGTTTTCATGTTCATGTGCTAATAGTATTTTTATTATTCATTGTTATCACATGTAGTTATTACTATTGTTTATTACTAATTGATTATTCTGTTTTCATACTACTCAACATTCATTATTGTTATTATTTGCATCATTACCATCCTATTATCACTATTATTATTATTACCATTATAGTGGTTGTTATTAACTTATTTTCTGTTTTTTTTTACATCTATTATTATTATTATTATTATTATTATTCAATATCCTATTATTATTATTGTTATTGCTTATCACTGTTATTATCATATTTTTTCATGTTATATTCACTATTATTTATTATCATTGTCCATCATAATTTTTATTATTGTTATTATCTCGCCTTCATTTGATTAATTTTTTAGAATATTTGCTAATATATTTTTAATGCTAATTTTTGTATGAGTTTAACTTGAATCGAGTTATTTGGGCGTCCCCGCGACTCCCCGGATGGGTCGCAACGCGTAGGTGGGCACTCCATTTTGGTGAGATCTTTTCAATTCCCCTTTGATGTGTTATGCGTTTATTTGTAAATATATATTTTTTATTCGTGCACGCGTGCGATAAAAAATCACAAAAATATTTCTACAATTAAATTAGAATTTTCAATAATAAAATTGGGACCAATGTCCCTTATTTTAGCCCAACTATAAAAACATCACAACTAAAAAATGAAGAGTCAATTTTCAATAAAATGGGATCACTCATCCCGGTTTTTCAAATCAAAAATGACTCTTCGAACCCTCTTCAAATTAATACGAAGGAACCAATGTTCCTAAATTTCGAACAAGCGCGAAGGAACCAACGTTCCCCAAATAATGTCCCGATTTATGTATGTTCTTTTATTTTAATCTTAAGTGAGTGTTTTAAATTCAAGTTCACTTCTTTTTTGGGCCCTTGTAATTAATTTTTGGGCAACATTACTTATCTTTTGGGGATTGTATTCCGTCCCACTTACATCTTTAACCTCCTTTTATTGGGGTTGTATTCGGCCCCTATTTCCATTGTAATTGCGTGCTTGCGTGCTTACCGCTTTCATTTATCGCTTTCTCTATCTATTGCTTTATCGCTTTTATTTATTTTCTTTACGTGCTTTCAATGCGCTATTTAATTAAATGCATCGCTCGTGTGAGATGAGAGATATAATTTTAAGAAGTTAAGAACCCATTTATATTTAACCAAAGTATGAATAAGAGGGAAGTTCCGGACACCATATCTCTGGTTTAGACCAATAGAGGTGAGAAACCTTTTCCCAATTTCACGCAAATTGGGTGGCGACTCCAAATACCTCAAAGGTGCCTTTAGGCGTCAATAGGCTAGGTCATTCTCCCCAATGTTCTATTGGGAGGGATACACCGATGATGTCTCATGGCGCCCATGATCAAAAGACGCGAACCTTCATACCTCGAATCCTAAAGCGGATTCACAGCGAGGGCCCTTGCTGGGTTGTACCGGGTTCGGCGCGCGTCACAGTGGCGACTCCACTGGGGACTTTGTGTTTGAGACTTTGCTCCGAAAGTTCTTTGGTTAAAATGTATAATTGAGTTTTTAAAACTTAAAATTATATATCTTTTCAAAAATTTGCATTGCATCTTAGAGCCTTAGACTTACGCTAGTTGGTCCCTATCTTACCTCGGTGCGTTCCCAAAGCACGACCCTACTTTCACTCATTGTAGGGAAGTGTTAGGGATAATCACTAACCCAAGCCTTGTACCTTTTGGTATATCGAAATGGAGACCCGATCGGTCGTTATGCTCGTGATGAGTTAGACCCGTCGGCGCAAACCATGCTTGGGTAGCCTAAAGAAAATCACCTTGACCAAAGCCCATGTACTGGCAAGTAGAAACTTCCCCTAGGCGGTATGTTCCTTAATATGATGTTTGTGACATGGGCCATCGCATATTAAACAAAATCAAGCAAGTCAAGTGGTCTTTTATCAAAGGCTTTCATGCCCCGGTGAGCCCACCTTAACTTGATTGAATTGTCCAAATACGTAATGGCCAAAACCCATACGAATGCGCATTAGATTAAGACTGTTATGCTGCCGGTTTTTCACCGTGCACTATACGTGTCCGATGGGTTCCCTGTTAACCCTCGGATGAAGCCCACCTAGGAAAGAGACCGCACAACCCCGTGTGTGGGAGTGATAAGGTTGGAAGGATCTACCTGTCTGCATGTGGTTATAAATGCTGCACGTCATGCTCATGCATCACATGTCATCCATGCATCATTCTAACCCCTTTGATTTTTCAGCCATCATACACCATTCACCGGGGAGGTTCTGGGGTCCTCATAGCTATCTGAAGAGTAAGCAGAATTCGAAGTGGTTAGCAGAGATCTACCGTCTTAGTCAGAGCATCCATAGACATTGGGAATGGCTGGTCCTTCGCGACAGATTGAAGAGGCCCGTGTCATGATTGCCCGAGAACTAGATGAAAAGTTTGAAAAACTTGAAGGGAGGTTGTCAGCCACAATTAAGGAAAGGTTGGATGCCGCGGCACTAATTCTTCAAGCTCAAGTCACTGCAGCTACACTTAACCGATTTGAGCTAGCCACGACCAAAAAGGAGTATGAGATGATGGCTGTAATGTCTCAATTCGCTCTTGAGCCTAGGGGCGAGACGACACCCAACTCACTGATCGAGCAAGTGGAAAGGGGAAAGGGACTAGGGCCCTTACAGCCGATGGGTCCTCTCAGTCCCGCAGACTCTAAAAAGAGATTAGCTGATCTTGAGGAGGAGATCATGAGGTCCAAGCTTACGACTACTCGGACACCTCCCGATGGAGCCGTTACTAGCCCTGCAAGTCTCGAAATTGGTTACTATGGTGATAGCAGAGGTACAAAAAGGATGGGGAAAGCGCCAATGGTTGAGATGGCTCAGAGGCGTTACTCTAATTTAGGCGGACCTTTGTCTTGGGTCCTGGAAAGGCTGATCAAGAAGGGGGTGTTACAACCATTGCCGTCCAAGCCGGCAAAGACCTGGGGGCAGCTCGGGCACAAGGAAGGCGAGTACTGCGCCTACCACCAACACACTGGCCATATGACGGATAATTGTGCTAGGCTGAGGCACCAGATTCAGGATCTGATCGATAGCAACCTGATCACAAATCCTGAATGCCGCCAGGGTAGTCACGGGAGCTTAAGTTTTGCAGGGGGCGATGGAGAAGGTTTTAGAGCCACAAGGACCCCGACTTTCGGAATGACTCAGAGTCACTATGCCATGCTGAAAAAACCCCTATCCAAGCACTTCGCTCATTTTGTCAGCAAGGGAAAAATACAGTCAATGCCGGCCCAACCTGCTAGGGGCCAAGGGCACCCCAATCACCGAGCAGATCTGTATTGTGCCTACCATCAGCGTACCGGGCACGAGACTGACGAGTGCCGAATTCTGAGGAGGCAAATTCTACACTTAATTGATGAGGAGCTGAGAAGTGAGGAGAATGGTTCCCAAAAGTGATAATAGGCCGTTGACTGCAGCGTCCGCGTTGGCAAGAGAAGAAGGAAGTAGCTATTTAGATGTTCTTTTTTTATTTCTGAACTATTTAATGATGACAGTTTTAATTATAGTTTTCTTGAATGAAATGGATGGTTTTGCTATCTTGTGTGATGTTTCTTATGATTTCATTATGCATAATCATGGCACATTTACATTTGACATTGGTTCAACTAATGCCATTCCATTCAATCTCGGAACTTTGGGAGAACCCAAAGAAAATCTTGATAGCATCTGTTATGACTCCTGAAGTGAGACAAAAACTTGAGAGATAATAAAAAAAAAAATAAAAAAAAAAAGCCTTTGCCTGGACCTGGTATGACGTGCTGAAAATTGACAAAGACATTCTTGAGATCAATACTACTTCCACGCGCCAACATGACGACGAACCGAATATTGAAAGCCATTTCTTTGCACTCCCACGACATCTGGGATGCATATGATGCCACCAAATAAGATCAAGCTTCGAAAGCTACATCAGGAGTTAGGCGAATGAGACCCAAGACCTTCACGAAGAAAACATAGCTGACCAGAATACAACTCATCAGAACCAAACGACGTGAACCCTTTCCTCTCAACCATTTGAGATGTGTACCCCAAAAATAATTATGATCGACTCTTAACCATTCAGAACCCTTATAGCCAAAATTCTTGCTAAAACTATATGCTTGACTAGATTGAGCAACAATGGTCCCATTGGTTAAGATAGAAGTGCACGTATGTGTAAAATTAAGGACTTGAGCAAAGTTTGTAAAAAAAATTGGGTTGCAAAAAAAAAAAAAAAAAAAAAAAAAAAAATTTAAAAATTAAAAATTAAAAATTAAAAAAAAAAATTGAATTGAAAAAAAATGAGAGAAGAAAAGAGAGAATTGATCAGGGGGCGAGGGAATGCTATTTGAAGAAAAGCTTCGCTCAAATCATGTTGATCTACACATGCCTGCACATTGTCATTCTTCTTAGCTACTGAAAAGGATCTAAAAGGCTAACCCACAAACCATCCGTCCAATCCCGGCCGTTGAAAGGCTATTCCAGGGTTCGAAGCACCAAAACCGATAAGAGTCCCCCAGGTCATCCAGGCCCAACTTATCACCCTATTTCAGCCATTGAAAGGCCATTCCAGGGTTGACCCACCAAAGCCAATAAAGGCCAAACGCGAAACTTCATATTCAAACCCCAAATAAGGAACCCATCACCTCGACCAGTCTGCATAAGGGCTAAGACCAAGACTTTGATACCAAGGGGAGCCACTCTCAGAAGCAGCAATCCCCCTGGCAAATGAAGATGACAGCGAATTCAACCAATGCTGAGAAACTGAAGGAGGGTCCATGGCGGAGGCTTAAAAAAAAAAAAAAAAAAAAAAAAAAGAGAGAAAATATTCAATCAAGAAAACCCGCGAGGGCTGATTGGAAACAGGAGTCTGATGCTTACAAGATCCACTCCGAGATTAGATGTAATTTTTGCATTCTGAATCCATGTTAAATGGTGATTATGTATAGAGAAATCGTGCTGAAATGCACACAGTTTTTTGCAAATACATAAAGCAAGAGCAGTTTAACTCATCATTTCCTAGTTCTTTTATAAAAAGTAAAACCTAAATGGCTACTCTACTCCTGCTCTCACCAGCCGGATGCCTAAGTTGTCGTGTCCCGTTGTCAGGTGCCGGACTGGGTATCCATCTTTTGCACTCACCAGTAGAAGTTACAGAATGGGTACCGAAAGGGGTATGACAGTTTTCGCCGGCGGTTGGCTCCAAGGATCCTGATAGCGAGAGGTAGAGGTTGCAAAAAAGGGTTCCTCCCCGGAACGATAATGGGTCCTTAGCTGTGTCCTGGGTCATCCCGAGCTGACGAGCACGTCGGGCAATGATACAGAAAGTAGCTTGACAAAGCCCGCACAGGAGAACACACCCCGAAAATCCGTCGACGACTGCATCTGATATCTCACTGAATCTAGCAATGCCCTCGTTGTTAGGGAAGATGGGAAGATGGCTAATACTGCTGCAGGAATTTGATGTGGAGTATGTCACGAGAAAGGCCATCAAAGGTCGGGTAGTTGCGGAGTTTCTTGCCGACCATCCAATTGAAGCAGACCGGCTAGAATATGAATTCCCCGACAAACATGTGGTGGCCATCACCGTACAGAAGTGGCAGATTTATTTTGATGGGGCAGTAAATAACGAAGGGGCCGGGACAGGAGTAATTCTAGCAACCCCAGATGGTGAGAAGCTCCCCTTAGCTAAGAAACTGAGATATAAAGCCACAAATAATGAAGCTGAGTACGAAGCCTGCATCTTTGGGTTAGAAGCACTCTCAGCCATGGGGGCAAAAGTAGTAGAGGTCTTTGCGGACTCGTTCTTAGTAATCCACCAAGTCAGGGGTGAATGGACCGTTAAGGAAGAGCGGTTGTTGCCATGTGTGAGGTGTTTAAAAGAACTAAGTGGCCAGTTTGGGGTCTGCACTTTTAACTACGTGCCCCGAGATGAGAACCAATTGGCAGATGCCTTAGCCACCCTGGTATCCATGTCGGATAACCCCAAGGGAATAGCCATGAGGCCTATGCACATTTCTAGAGGAGACAAGCCATACTTTGAGACTGAATGAGTTGGGGATGTTGAGACTACGGACGAAAAGCCATGGTACTATGATGTCCAGAATTATTTGGAAAGGGCGGTATTCCCAGAAGAAGCCACTGAAGAAGACCAGAGGATGATTCGCAAGTTGTCCACTCAGTTCATCAGTGTAAACGGTGTGCTGTACAAGAGACAAGCCGATGGCATACAACTAAGATGCTTAGAGGGTAAAGAAGCCAAAAGGGTTATGGAAGAAACCCATGCAGGGGTCTGTGGGGCCCATATGAATGGTCTGGCCCTAGCAAAGAAAATAATGCGGCAAGGATTCTTCTGGTTGACAATGCAGTACAGCTCTAAATATGTGAAGGAGTGCCAATTATGCCAACAATACGCTAATCTGAGACACCTTCCAGTTTCGGAGTTGTGTAACCTGGCATCTCCATAGTCGTTCGCAGCATGGGGAATTGACATTGTAGGAGAAGTACACCTGATAGCCTCCGATGGACACCGATTTATTGTGGTTGCTATCAATTATTTCACCAAATAGCTCGTGGCTGAATCCTTCAAGAAGTTGGGCGCCCGGGAAATGGCCGAGTTCATCGAGCGACATTTGATCTGTAGGTACGGGCTCCCGCATCACGTCGTGTCAGATAATGGGGTACAGTTTTAAGCTGAGACTAAGCAGATGCTCAAGAGGTACGCCATCCAACACCATAAGTCCTCTCCATACCGACCGCAGGCCGACAGAGCAGTCTAGGCCGCTAGTAAGAACGCCAAGAAAATATTGGCTAAGATGGTGCAAACCTATAGAGACTGGGCAGAGAAATTGCCATTTGCACTTTGGGGCTACAGGACCACCGCCAGAACGTCTACAGGGGCTACCCCTTTCTCCTTGGTTTACGGGACGGAAGCATTCCTACCGATAGAAATAGAACTCCAGTCATTAAGGGTGGTAACAGAAGCTCAGCTACCCGAAGCCGAATGGGCCCAGCGGCGGCTACTACAGTTGAACCTATTGGGCGAAGGTAGGATACGGGCATACTACCATAACCAGATCTACCAGAAAAGGCTAGCTCGCTCATTTGGGAAGAAAGTAAGAAAACACCCATTGAAGGAAGGAGACCTAGTCTTTAAACAGAAGAGGCCGGGGGTTCCGGACTTTCGAGGCAAGTTTAGGCCCACTTGGGAAGGACCCTTCATTCTGAAGAAGCTTTTGTCTAAAGGGGCTGCGATCCTGACAGATAGTGATGGGAACGAATTCAGGAAGCCGATCAACGTCGACAGATTGAAAAGATTTCGTGAAAAAAAAAAAAAAAGGCCGTTAGAGATGAAAACCGTGACTGGCGCTCTAAGCAAAAGTTAGGCCAAAGGGCAGGGTGAAAACCTGGCAACAGGCAGTCTGCCCTACAAAAAATGAAATAAATAAAAGCCGCTGGATTGGGTTGGGTCCATTCCAGGCAAAAAATAAGGCACAGGGTTATGTGAAAATCCGACCAGGACGCATTTCCCGCTAAGAAAAGCTAGTGTGAAAATCCACGAGGGACGCACTACCTTTAAAACAATGACCCTTGGAGTGATAAGGCAGCATTACCTTGGGCAACCCCTTTCAAGCAAAGACACACATCGGGCAATCCTCCCTGAAAAATTATGAGTCAGAGTCCTTAAAGTAGGACATCGTTTTCAGACGCTTGGGGGCATAAGCGACCACACGGAGCCATGAGTCGCTTCGGCAAAAGTTATCGTACCTCGACCCCTAGACCACTCAGATGAATGGTGTCACCTGCATTCTGCATAACATATGCATATGCACGCGCATAACTTACCCTTGCATACAAATCTCTTTTGTTTTCGCAGGAAAGTCTGGCGCCTTCACACACCGACAAGCTGGTGTTTATCAGTCGCTCAGCCGTGGTTTCACACACCGACAAGCTGGTGTTCTATCAATCACGTTCTCCAAAGTCTGGCGCCTTCACACACCGACAAGCTGGTGTTTATCAGTCGCTCAGCCGTGGTTTCACACACCGACAAGCTGGTGTTCTATCAATCACGTTCTCCAAAGTCTGGCGCCTTCACACACCGACAAGCTGGTGTTTATCAGTCGCTCAGCCGTGGTTTCACACACCGACAAGCTGGTGTTCTATCAATCACGTTCTTCAAAGTCTGGCGCCTTCACACACCGACAAGCTGGAGTTTATCAGTCGTTCAGCCGTGGTTTCACACACCGACAAGCTGGTGTTCTATCAATCACGTTCTCCAAAGTCTGGCGCCTTCACACACCGACAAGCTGGTGTTTATCAGTCGCTCAGCCGTGGTTTCAGACACCGACAAGCTGGTGTTCTATCAATCACGTTCTCCAAAGTCTGGCGCCTTCACACACCGACAAGCTGGTGTTTATCAGTCGTTCAGCCGTGGTTTCACACACCGACAAGCTGGTGTTCTATCAATCACGTTCTTCAAAGTCTGGCGCCTTCACACACCGACAAGCTGGTGTTTATCAGTCGTTCAGCCGTGGTTTCACACACCGACAAGCTGGTGTTCTATCAATCACGTTCTCCAAAGTCTGGCGCCTTCACACACCGACAAGCTGGTGTTTATCAGTCGCTCAGCCGTGGTTTCACACACCGACAAGCTGGTGTTTATCAGTCGCTCAGCCGTGGTTTCACACACCGACAAGCTGGTGTTCTATCAATCACGTTCTCCAAAGTCTGGCGCCTTCACACACCGACAAGCTGGTGTTTATCAGTCGTTCAGCCGTGGTTTCACACACCGACAAGCTGGTGTTCTATCAATCACGTTCTTCAAAGTCTGGCGCCTTCACACACCGACAAGCTGGTGTTTATCAGTCGTTCAGCCGTGGTTTCACACACCGACAAGCTGGTGTTCTATCAATAACGTTCTCCAAAGTCTGGCGCCTTCACACACCGACAAGCTGGTGTTTATCAGTCGTTCAGCCGTGGTTTCACACGCCGACAAGCTGGTGTTCTATCAATCACGTTCTCCAAAGTCTGGCGCCTTCACACACCGACAAGCTGGTGTTTATCAGTCGTTCAGCCGTGGTTTCACACACCGACAAGCTGGTGTTCTATCAATCACGTTCTTCAAAGTCTGGCGCCTTCACACACCGACAAGCTGGTGTTTATCAGTCGTTCAGCCGTGGTATCACACACCGACAAGCTGGTGTTCTATCAATCACGTTCTTCAAAGTCTGGCGCCTTCACACACCGACAAGCTGGTGTTTATCAGTCGCTCAGCCCTGGTTTCACGTCGACAAGCTGACGTTCCTCAATCATGTGACCGGAGTAGTCCTATGATGCCGACAAGCTGGCAATGTCAAGTTCCAGACAGCGACCGCCTCAGGTACGCATCTCTCCCTCTCTTTTCTGAATTTTGGCTCACTTAGGCGCCTGTGTTCTAAGTTCCCCAAAATTGGGGGCAACTGTAGACACCGGGTCCCGAGGCGGTCCAAGATCAGAATTACCCTATGATGAAACAAAAGACCGACTTTCGGCAAGAAAAGTGAGAATCGATCGTTCCCTTGTCAAGATTGTGTTTTTTCGAAAAATAATTAAAAAATATATATTTTTGGGGAAATTAAAATTAAGATAAAATAATATATTAATTTTGTTTCAAAATTTAAAATTTTAAATAAAAAAAAAAAAAAATTTGGTCGCGTGTGCCGCTGCGGCAGCGCGGGGCCGCCTGCGCGGCAGGCTGCCCCAGCGCGCAGGGGCGCCCGCGAGGCAGGCCGCCCCAGCGCGCAGGGGCGCCTGCGAGGCAGGCCGCCCGCCTCGCGCAGGGGCGCCTGCGAGGCAGGCCGCCCGCCTCGCGCAGGGGCGCCTGCGAGGCAGGCCGCCCGCCTCGCGCAGGGGCGCCTGCGCGCGAGGCAGGCGTCTCGCGCGATGCCCCTGCGCGCGAGGCGGGCGCCTCGCGCGACCCCCCCTGCGCAAAGGGGGGGGGGGTGCTTCGCGCGACCCCCCTGCGCGCAGAGGCGGGCGCCTCGCGCGACCCCCCTGCGCGCAGAGGCGGGCGCCTCGCGCGACCCCCCCTGCGCGCAGGGGGGGTGCTTCGCGCGACCCCCCTGCGCGCAGAGGCGGGCGCCTCGCGAGACGCCCCTGCGCGCAGGGGGGGTGCTTCGCGCGACCCCCCTGCGCGCAGAGGCGGGCGCCTCGCGCGACCCCCCTGCGCGCAGGGGCGGGCGCCTCGCGCGACCCCCCTGCGCGCAGAGGCGGGCGCCTCGCGCGACCCCCGTGCGCGCGAGGCAGCTGCCTCGCGCGACCCGCCTGCGCGGGGCAGGCTGCGCGCAGCAGCCTGCCGCGCGCGGTGCCAGGGCACCACGCGCAGGCTGCCGCGCGCCCTTGCCCCCCTCCGCGCGACCTGTCTCGCCTGTCCGTCTTTTTCGCTGTTTTCAGTCTGAATTTTTTTCAGTCTGACTTTTTCTTGTTTCACCATTTTATGACATTTTTGATTAACTAAAAATGAAAGTCTCTTTTGTCACTTGCCATTTTTGGCCAAGACCACCTTAAATGAGAATTTGGTGCTCATTTTTGAGGGGGAGGACGACAATTACTTTGAAAAAAAAAATAAAGGCTCCTTTTCCTCTCAACTTTTCTTCTCTCCAGGGGCTATTTTCCTTTAGCTACGATTTTTTTTTTCTCTTTGCTTAAGTTCTAAATCTTGATTTACTCTTCAAAAAAAAATAGATAATCCATCTTATTGAGTGATTTGGGTTGGGAAAATTAATTTCCTCTTGCTCAAATCATCCACCAAAAAATATCTTCATCAAAATATTTTCTTGATTTTATTTCAAAACATTAAACTCTACATTTTCTTTAAGTGTTTATCACCACAAATCCGACAAGGAAAATCGATCGGGATACCGTTTCCCCAATCTAAAAATTCTGAGGGTAAACATTCTTGGATTTATTCTTTATTATTTTTTTTCTTGTACATTATTTATTGTTGTTAAAATTATTTTTGTTACTATTATCATGTCCATTATTTTTATTATTCATTTTTAGCATTTTAATATGTCAATACCACTATTAATATGTTATTTGTTGGCTTTAAATGGGTTTTCATGTTCATGTGCTAATAGTATTTTTATTATTCATTGTTATCACATGTAGTTATTACTATTGTTTATTACTAATTGATTATTCTGTTTTCATACTACTCAACATTCATTATTGTTATTATTTGCATCATTACCATCCTATTATCACTATTATTATTATTACTATTATAGTGGTTGTTATTAACTTATTTTCTGTTTTTTTTTACATCTATTATTATTATTATTATTATTCAATATCCTATTATTATTATTGTTATTGCTTATCACTGTTATTATCATATTTGTTCATGTTATATTCACTATTATTTATTATCATTGTCCATCATAATTTTTATTATTGTTATTATCTCGCCTTCATTTGATTAATTTTTTAGAATATTTGCTAATATATTTTTAATGCTAATTTTTGTATGAGTTTAACTTGAATCGAGTTATTTGGGCGTCCCCGCGACTCCCCGGATGGGTCGCAACGCGTAGGTGGGCACTCCATTTTGGTGAGATCTTTTCAATTCCCCTTTGATGTGTTATGCGTTTATTTGTAAATATATATTTTTTATTCGTGCACGCGTGCGATAAAAAATCACAAAAATATTTCTACAATTAAATTAGAATTTTCAATAATAAAATTGGGACCAATGTCCCTTATTTTAGCCCAACTATAAAAACATCACAACTAAAAAATGAAGAGTCAATTTTCAATAAAATGGGATCACTCATCCCGGTTTTTCAAATAAAAAATGACTCTTCGAACCCTCTTCAAATTAATACGAAGGAACCAATGTTCCTAAATTTCGAACAAGCGCGAAGGAACCAACGTTCCCCAAATAATGTCCCGATTTATGTATGTTCTTTTATTTTAATCTTAAGTGAGTGTTTTAAATTCAAGTTCACTTCTTTTTTGGGCCCTTGTAATTAATTTTTGGGCAACATTACTTATCTTTTGGGGATTGTATTCCGTCCCACTTACATCTTTAACCTCCTTTTATTGGGGTTGTATTCGGCCCCTATTTCCATTGTAATTGCGTGCTTGCGTGCTTACCGCTTTCATTTATCGCTTTCTCTATCTATTGCTTTATCGCTTTTATTTATTTTCTTTACGTGCTTTCAATGCGCTATTTAATTAAATGCATCGCTCGTGTGAGATGAGAGATATAATTTTAAGAAGTTAAGAACCCATTTATATTTAACCAAAGTATGAATAAGAGGGAAGTTCCGGACACCATATCTCTGGTTTAGACCAATAGAGGTGAGAAACCTTTTCCCAATTTCACGCAAATTGGGTGGCGACTCCAAATACCTCAAAGGTGCCTTTAGGCGTCAATAGGCTAGGTCATTCTCCCCAATGTTCTATTGGGAGGGATACACCGATGATGTCTCATGGCGCCCATGATCAAAAGACGCGAACCTTCATACCTCGAATCCTAAAGCGGATTCACAGCGAGGGCCCTTGCTGGGTTGTACCGGGTTCGACGCGCGTCACAAAGCCCCATGGCTTCTATAAACCGCTAACGGGTGATACTGAAATGGTGACCCTCAATCCAAAACTGGATGACACCCTCCTCCGTGTCAGATTTCTGATATCCGCCATAGTGTAGCGTAGCAAGGAACTGCCGTACCACCTCTGGGTGAGTCTGGAAAGCAGGTGTCAAAAACTCTATCCAACCCGTGCCTGCCATCAGTATGTCAACCTCATCCGCCATCCCCAGAGCCTCGAGGAACGGCCTAGAAACGAAGCGGCTAGCTCGGAACTGTACCTGAACCAGTGCTGCATATCTCTGTCTAGCCTCGTCGCTCATCCAACCTGGGGCCTCAAGCTCGGGCTGATCATGTGGATCATATCGTCGTGGTGGCATCCTGTGAATAAGATAAACAGTTAGCTTGGTATTGAGGGTATAAACAGACCTTATGATAGAAACTTAGGTGGCCATTCTGACTGGATATGTCTAAACCAAAAAGGTTTAAAAAAATTTGGGCAGCACCCCGGCAAGGGTGTACCCAACCTCCTGCATGAAAAGACAAAAAGAAGGGACAGGCCTCAGGCCCCAAGCAACAATATAATATTCACATTTGCTAAAAAAACTGGCAATACCTCGGCAAGGGTGTGCCCAAACTCTTGCATAATAAAGGAGAAATAGAACGGAACAGGCCTCAGACCCCAAACAACAATGCAATATAATCACCTTTGCTTTTTAATTCTTAAATTATTTTCTTCAAAATATATGAATTCCTAAAGCCATATTCATACTCTGAACACTAATTATTCTCCGAACAACATACATTCGTGCACTTTTTGCCCAGGATGCCTTTTTTCAGTTTTTACCCTGACGAGGCACCCGATTTTAGCAGGGCCACCTTTTTTCGATTTTCGACCCGCGGGGCTTTTATTCTCTTCTTTTGATTTTGGTCTTTAGCCATGGAACCTTTTGAGTCTGTCGACATTGACTGGTTCCTTGAATTCATTACCATCGCTATCCGATAAGATTGCAGCTCCTTTGGATAACAGCTTCTTGAGGATATATGGCCCTTCCCAAGTTGGTCTAAATTTTTCTCTGATATCCGGTACGCCTAGTCTTACCTGTTTGAACACTAAATCCCCCTCCTTCAGTGGATGTTTTTTCACTTTTTTTCCAAATTATCTGGCCAGCCTTTTCTGATAGATTTGATTATGATAGTAAGCTTTCATCCTGCTCTCATCTAATAAGTTCAAATGCTGTAGCCTCTCTTGTATCCATTCGGCTTCCGGAATCTGAGCTTCCATGACTACTCTCAGTGATTTGAGCTCTACCTCGACCGGTAGCACTGCCTCTATTCCATAAACCAAAGAATACGGAGTAATGCCTATAGATGTCCTTACCATCGTTCTGTAACCCCACAATGCAAAAGGGAGCTTCTCTGCCCAGTCTTTGTAGGTTTGGACCATCTTGGCTAGGATTCTCTTCACATTCTTATTGGCGGCCTCTACTGCTCCGTTAGCTTGTGGTCGATAGGGGGAGGATTTGTGGTGCTCAATCCCGTTCTTCTCAAGAATCTTCCTGGTTTCCCCCATAAATTGCACCCCGTTATCAGACACTATGTGATGTGGGAGGCCATATCTGCATATCAGATTTCTTTCAATGAACTTGGCCATGTCTCTTGCGTCGATCTTCTTAAAGGACTCCGCCTCCACCCATTTTGTAAAATAGTCGATTGCGACTATTATATATCTGTATCCGTTGGATGCCGTAGGGCGGATTTCTGCAATAATGTCTATTCCCCAAGCAGTGAATGGCCAAGGTGATGTTAGGCTGTGTAGCTCTAACACTGGCAAATGCCTTAAGTCCGTGTATTGCTGGCATAGCTGGCACTGCTTCACATATTTTGAGCAATCGTTATCCATCGTAAGCCAGTAGAAGCCTTGCCTCATGATCTTTTTGGCTAATGTCAGCCCATTCATATGGGCTCCGCATATTCCGGCGTGTGTTTCTTCCATTACCCTTCTGGCCTCTTTTTCGTCCAAACACCTCAATTGGATACCATCAGCTTGCCGTTTGTACATTATCCCATTTATACAAATGAACTGGGTAGACAGCTTGCGAATCATCCATTGATCCTTTTCGGTAGCCTCCTCTGCAAATGTCGCATTCTCTAAGTAATTCATAATGTCATGATACCATGGCTTTCCATCCGCCACTTCTACTTCTATAACTGATCTCGATTCGAAGCTAGGTCTCTCAGAACTATAGATTAAAACTGGCTTCATGTGCACCCCTTCAGGGTTGTCCCACATTGATACTAGCGTGGCAAGCGCGTCAGCTAACTGATTTTCATCCCTGGGAATGAAATGGAATGTGCATACCTCGAATTAACTGCTCAGGTCTCTCAAGTGCCGGATATATGGCATTAGCCTCTCTTCTTTCACGGCCCATTCACCTCGGATTTGATTGACCACCAAGGAAGAATCACCAAACACTTCCACATTTTTCGCTCCTAAAGCTATTAACGCCTCCAATCCAAAAACACATGCTTCGTATTCGGCTTCGTTATTGGTAGCCTTGAATCTCAACTTTTTCAAGGGAAGCTTTTCGTCATCCGGGGTTATCAGAATGACTCCTACCCCTGCCCCTTTGTTATTCACAGCTCCGTCAAAGTGTAATTTCCAACCTTGAATCCCGATAGCTGCCACATCCTCATCTGGAAAGTTAAACTCGTATGAGTCTCCTTGGATCGGGTGTTCTGCTAGAAATTCCGCCACTGCACGCCCTTTGATGGTCTTCTGGGTGAAATACTCCACATCAAATTCTTGAAGTTACAGCAACCACCTAACCATTTTTCCAAGCAAAGATGGGGCCTCTTGCAACTATCTCAGGGGATTCTGCCTTGCGATTGCCTGCACTTTGTAAGCGTGAAAGTAATGTCGCAATTTCTTAGAAGCCCAGATTACTGCAAGGAAAATCTTTTCTACCTCTGTGTATTTGACTTCGTAGGCTAAGAATTTCTTGCTGAGGTAATAAACAACAAATTCCACTCCAACATCATCCTCTTGGGCCATCATAGCACCTACAGAACTGTCCTCTATGGCCAGGTATAGGATCAGCGGCTTACCTGGCCGTGGTGGTCTCAGTACCGGTGGATTCAAAAAATATTCTCTGACAGCATCAAAAGCCTTTTGACAACTCTCGTTCCATACTACTGGTTGATCTTTTCTGAGTAGTTTAAAGATTGGCACACAGATCGAAGTAAGCTTAGCGATAAATCTACTGATGTATTGCAACCTGCCCAGAAAGCTTCTTACATCCTTCTCTTTCTGCGGTATCGGCATTTCTCTGATGGCCTTAACCTTATCCGAGTCAATCTCAATCCCCCTTTTACTAACTATGTGTCCTAGCAGCTTCCCTGAGGTAACACCAAAGATACACTTTTTAGGATTCAACCGCAAGTTGTACTTATCTATCCTTCGAAAGAACTTTTCTAGGGCTTCAAAATGGCCTTCTCTAGTGGCTAACTTGATCATCATGTCGTCCACGTATACCTCTACTTCTTTATGAATCAATTCATCCAATATCTTCATTGCCATCCTCTGATAAGTGGCCCCTGCATTTTTCAGGCCAAAAGGCATCACGCGATAAGCATAAGTCCCCCACTCTGTGATGAAGGCCGTCTTGATCCGATCAATTATTTCATTGAGAATTTGATTGTAGCCCGTGTAACCATCTCCGAATCTATACATCTCACAAGCAGCGGCGCTGTCTATTAGTACGTCTATATGAGGCAATGGAAAATCATCTTTTGGACAGGCCTTATTCAGGTCCCGATAATCCACACATACTCTTACTTTGCCATTCTTCTTGGCTACAGGGACAACATTGGCCAACCAAGTCGGGTATTGCACCTCGACAAAAAACTTGGCTTTGATTTGCTGGCGAATTTCTTCTTTCACTTTCTCCGCCCATTCCGGTCTAAGCCTTCTCAACTTCTGCTTAACAGGTTTATGGTCTGGATAGGTGGGGATAGCATGCTCTGCGACTTTCCGATCGATTCCTGGCATATCTTCGTAGGTCCAGGCAAAGACTTTTTCATATTTTTTCAAGATTCTCTCAAATTTTTCCCGCTCTTCAGGAGTTATATTTGATGCTATCAAAATTTCTTTTTGATTTTCTAGGGTTCCAAGATTGAATGGAGTAGCATCAGTTGAATCAATATCAAATATGGATGGATAATGATCATGATCATGCATAGTGAAATCATCAGAAACAGTATACAAGTAAGCGAAATCATTCAATTTATTAATAAGATTGAAATTGTCATTAACATCATTGAAAAGTTCTGGAGCAAAAAGAAAATCTAAACTATTTTCCTCTTCCTCCTCTGCTAGCGTATCTGCCGCAGTCGACGGTTCCGCATCACATCGGCCCTTTGGAGTCTCCTCATTCACCTCCCGCACAGCTTCCTCTATCTTGGCCTTTCCTTTCAGCTGGGTGGTTATCATCTTTTCAGTAATTATTTCTTCTGGCGTCTCGCGGTCCCAAATTGTCCTACTGGTCATGATTTCTTCATCCCAAAAACCCTCTGCTGGCTTGATTAATCCAATGCCCCAGTCATAGACATCATTGAAAACCTCGAACCCTGGCACAATTCTTCCATCCAGCCACTGCGGTTCATCTTCTCCTGCATAGGCACATGCTACGGTTGCTGGCACAAAGGTCTTCCGAATATGAAGAACTTCCATTTTCAACTTCTCGCCTTTCTTTACAGCACCTGTATATCCAAGACCCCTCTTGTTTTTTTGACCTTTAGTGGTAACGGCTGTCGGTATCCCTTGAGAATTCTTGCCCAGTCCTGCACCAGGGAGGAATGACATTTTCTTCATCATATTCAATACCTGGGGGCCTTCTTCCTTCTGCTCTTCTTTGCCTATCATGGTGACATGAAACCCATTAAACGGCTGTCTGGCTATCTCCAGTACTGAAACCTAATTTTCTCGTGCAGCCTTTATAGTCACGATCTGGCCTTCGTGAGGTATCTTTACCATCTGATGCAGTGTAGAGGGAACTCCTCCCAATCTATGAAACCATGGCCTGCCTAGAAAAGCTGAGAAATTGGTGGGTATGGGCAACACCACAAACTCTACCTCTGACTCTATCGGTCCCGTTTTCACTATCGCTGTAAATGTCCCCGAAGCCTGCCTACGCGAGTTGTCATATGCCGTGATGGTAAGATCAGATTTGGCCAACATATCCTCTGTTACCCCAAAAGCTGCTATTGCTACCTGTGGGCATACATTTATGGAAGAACCATCATCTACCATTACACAGGCGGTATGCTTCTGGTTAATCTGCGCCCTTATGTACAGAGGGCGATTATGGTTACGACCTTCTGCCGGCAGATCCGCACTGGTAAAGACAACATTTTCTCCCGATCCTCCTTTTACTACCTCTAGAAGTTCCGTAGGTGAAATGGTTGTAGCCACAGTTGCTTCGCACATAGCCTCCACCACCTTCTGCCTATGTGATGGCGACTGTCTCAAAAGATCCCATATTGAAATCTGAGCCGGCGTCTTTTTCAGTTGCTTGACAATCGGATCTTCCTCCCTCTCCTTTCCCCTTCTGTCCTCAATCGGCTCTTGTGGCTTCTCCACTTCCGGGGCTACCCTTCCACTCGGGTCATAGCTCCCACTTCTTTCCTCTTTGGTTCTTCTCCTTCCTCTTCCGAACCCCAAAGGTCGGAAAATATTTCCAAATCATCATTTTCAGTTCCACTATCATTAGTGGACCAGCAATCGATCACTGCAGCGGGAAGCCCTTCTTCACTCCCCTCATAGAGGCTCGTGACAGCAATGTGGATATCGTTGCCGTATAATTCCTTCAGTACAAAGTTCTCGGGCAAACTGGACCCAATCATATTCACTGGTGGAGGCATGTTATTGTACCCAGCTTTCTTTTGACCCCCTCTCTTTTTTGGATCTGTGATATGTTTTGAGTCAATCAAATCCTGAATTGCGTGCCTCAAAGTCCTACAGTTGTCAGTTACATGTCCAGTGTGCTGATGATATGCACAATACTCATCGTCTTTATGTCCTGGCGTGCCTTGAGTTCTCGCAGGTCTGGGCGGTAGAGGTTGCAGCTTATTCTCAATCTTCTTAGTACCCATAATAAGGACCTCTTGAGATTGGAGAAATATCTCGGAGTGGCGTTTGTAGTTGACACCTCAGCAATCTTCCTTGTACCACTAGCAGAACTTGTTGGTCTACCGGCCCCTTGACTCCCACTACCTCTCTTAGGATAGTTCTCATTTCCTGCTTTCCTAACAAGGTACTCTCCTTCGGCCTCAATGGCGATGTCCTTCAAGGACTCCCAATCTTTTAGTCCTTTCATCCTTAATCCATCCCTCAAATACGGGCTCGCATTTTTAATGAATAACCATATTTGATCCTGGGCATCTGGTTTCCTCTTCATTTCCATCACTCGATTCCTCCACCGGGTTAGATACTCATGGAAGGACTCTCCTGCTCTCTGCTGTAATAGTTCCAGGTCCTTCAGGGTTACCTCCATTCTTGTACTACAATCATATTGCCTCAAAAATTCTTCTGTCAATAAATCCCAGTCTTCCTTAGTTCGGCGATCGAGCCCGTGATACCAACCCACTGCCGGGCCCGTCAAGCTCAAGCAAAAGTACTCAATTTTCTGCTTTCTTGTCAAAGTGGTGCCTTTCATCACCAGTGAATACTGCTTTATATGTGCTAGGGGATCAGAAGTACCGTCAAACTTTGGCACGTCCGGCATCTTAAAGTTCATTGGGACTAGATCTTCTCCTTCTAACTCTTTATCCTCAGGATTCACTCCTTGGCCCTTCGTCAACATCCTTGTCATAGCTTCAAATCTCTCTTCCACCTTCCTCCAGATGGCCTCTTCAATTTGAGGGGCTTTCCCTTTCTCAGACATACGTTCCTCATATTGCTCATCTTCCCAATCATCATCCAGCCTCGGGACAGGTCTTCCCCTATGTGCCCCCGAAGTAGTAGCTCTTAGGTTCACGAGTGGCGGCCGAGTTTCATCTTATGGGTCCTCTCTGACCTCTTCCCTTTCATTATTCCTCACAGGAGGCTGTGGGTTTTGCGGGGCTGCTTGTTGATCCATTGCGGCTATCATTGCCAACGTCTGGTTCTCAAACTCTTCCAACCTTCGGCCCACTTCCTCTGGTATCATTGCCCTGGTGGCCTCTGCCCCTCTCGGTGAGTTTGCCATTTTTTTGGGTACAGAAAACTGATCTGAAGTGGCGTAACTGGTCTCAGAAGAATTTTCTGGATACTCTATCCTTTCTGGTAACTCAAAAAATGGATCCCTGCGTAGCCGTCCTCGGGACCCCCTTGTCCACCTAGGCGAATCTATGATGGCTAAAAAACACAGGGGTCAGGGTGATGCATGATTGTGCAAAATAATGCATGATCGTGCTATGCAACACTCACAAGCCACATGCAAGCACATAGGTCCTTCCAACCTTATTACTCTCATACACGAGGTCATAGTCTCTTTCCTAGGTGGGATTGGCCCATGGGTCAGTCTGGGGACCCGATGAATGCGTATGGTGCACGGTGAAAATCCGGCAGCATAACCTCTCCTAACTAATGCACAGGCGGATGGGTTATGATCATTATGTATTTAGGCAATCCGAATAAGGCATCCTGGGCCTATCGGGGCATAAAAGCCTTTGATTGGGTGACCAGTCAAACTATCAGGGTTTGTCCAATACATAATGATCCATACAGCAAGCATCGTATTAAGGTTCATACCACTTAGGGGAAGTAACTATTTCCATTTACATGAGCTTTAGTCAAAGGGTGGTGTTACTTTAGGGCTACCCAAGCATGGTCCCTGCCAAAGGGTCTAGCTCATCATGAGCATAACGACCGATCAGGTCACCATTTAATATACCATGATAGTACGAGGCTTGGGCTGGTGATTATCCTTAACACTTCCCTAAATTGAGTGAAAATAGGGTCGTGCTTCGAGAACGCACCGGGGCTAAAAGAGGGACCAAACTAGCATAGATCTAAGGCTCTAATGCGATGTAAATGCAAATTTCAAAAGATGGTGGAATTTTTAAGCTAAAATCTAATTGTAAATTTTAATCAAAGTACTTTCGAATCGAAGTCTCGAGTAGTAGTCCCCAGTGGAGTTATCACTGTGACGTGGGCCGAACCTCGTGTCCCCCCGAAAGCCCGCTTCAGGGCGATCAGGAAAGGTTCATAAAACTTGTAAGGTATTTACAAGTGCGTTTATTTTTGGCAACAATGAGGTTTCTTGGAGTCGCCACCCAATAGAACATTGGGAAGGGTCGTCTAGTCTTATCGAGCCTAAGACGGCGCATACATATCCATTTTGAGCTAGCCAGAGGGATCTTGGAGGCCTCATCCTCTACTCCCCTAGAGCCTAGGATTGTGTATTTATGCCTTTTGGTGGGACTCAAGAGGTGTCTTGGAAGTCCTAGACCTCTCGCCTCTTTGAGTCCCAAAGACCAGAGTGAGTTCGGGACTTCTCATTTATTCGTATTTTGATTAATTTTACAATTATGTTTTGAATTTATTATTTCACCAACTTTCCACACGATGCACTTTATTAAAGGCACAATCATTCACATCCAAAGCGGTAAATAGAAGCAAAAATCAAGATAAAGTGTTCGAAATAAATTACAATAACACTAGGAGCAGAATACAACTCCCATTTGTAAAAGTGCAATACATATATAAAACGGGATATTCATTGGAATGAGGACTTTGGTCCTACCATACATATTTATTACAAAAATGGTTTTTTATGAAGTGTCAATTTTATTGACTAAAATGGACATTGGTCCACCATTTTTGGGAAAATCTCCAGGTTTAATTGTTAAAAAGCTTTTGGTCCTTTTTACCTTAATGACGTTAAAAGCATTTCCATAATAACATAAATAAAAGGTAAGGGTAGGAAAATGAACCCGGATCGAGATCCTCAGGATGGCGCAACCACCATCTCTCACAACTCCAACTTTCAATGGTCAGAAAAGAACTCACGAGGATAAACATGTTAGCAAAAACGTGAATAAAAATAAAAGTGAGAAAATTCTGATAGAAACAAGTTAAGAGATAGGATTTTATGAAATAAAAAAAATGAGAATTTTACCTAAGGACGGCTACCTGGATCGTGCCGGCGGCCGTCCCTAGTGAGGGGAAAACAAATTAAAGAGCCTCTTAAATCTTTTGTAAAAAAGGGGTAATAAAGTATATATAAAAATCAATTTAAATCAAATTAAGTTATACAAATGTTAATTCAGAATGTTTACCCTCGGATTTTACCTTTTAGGGTGGATGTCGAATGATTTTGTCCCCGTGTACCTCGCAAGGATCAAAGAAGAATCAGATCAAAGAAAGAAGATTTATGTTGTTCTTTCCTTGATAATTTGATAGCGATCGTGTGTTCGAATTAGTTATATTGATGGAAACGATTGAATTTCGTCACCTCAATTTGACTTAATTCGTAAGAAAAGATTGAGGAAATCAATTAATTAAAAGAAATTTTATCGAAATAAAACTCTACAGATGAATAGAGATTTATAAACCTTTTGCGTAATTTCCTCACAGAAAAACCTTTTCTCTAAAAAGCGATTTTCTCCAAAAATATTTGATAGCTTTTTTTTCTAAATAAAATCTCTCTAAAATTTTCTCTCTTTTTCCAAATTCCCCAAATTTTCTAACCCCTAAAACTGAAATTTGATCCTTTATTTATAGGGTTTTATGAGATAATTAAGATAAACCTCTATCTAAAGTTTGAATTTTAAAAGGACTTTAAAATTCAAGTTTTAGATAAATTCTATCCCCATTTTGAAAAGAAAAGAGATTAAATTTTATCCAATCCGGCGTGATCCGGTCAGTTACCGTACCGACGGGCTTCCCTGCACCTACCGACGGCCGTCCCTACTAAGGGAAAATGCGGGAAACTGACTAGGGACGGGCGTCCCTAGATCGCCACGGGTCCGTCCCTACTACGCCTAGGGACGGGTATCACTGCCAAGTAGGGACGGGCGTCCCTACAAAGACGGGATGCCCGTCTGTGGAGCAAAACTCCCAATTTTACCCAAATTTTGTAAAATTTATCCAACTCTTTCAAAACTCCATGCTATAGAAAAAGATTTTAATCCTTACAAGATCGAAAGACGAAAACCTCCAAATTTCATCCCCTTACTCGAAAATCGACGTTATCTCTTCATCGGGTAACTCTGATCTGGACTGCCTCAAGACCCGGTGTTTACAACGTGTCTCACTCGATCCATATCAACGGTTAGCTAACGTATTAACGGTCAAAGTTAGCGGCAATTGATGGCGAGGGCAAAATGTATGTCCCAAAGACACACAAGAGGGGGGGGGGTGAATATAGTGTCTCAAACTTTTCTGGCTCTTTTTCAAATGGAATAGAAATATGTGAAAATGTAGAATTCTGATTATGAACAAATAAATGCAATGCAAATAATATTTCAAATTTTTGTAAGTTCTTTTTCAATTTAAATCCCAAATATAAATATGAGAAAATGTGAGTAAAATTTGTTATGAATATTTCAAAAATTATTTTAAACACAATTTTGAAAACACAAATTTTAGAATATCAAAACCCAGTTGTTGAAAAGGGAGCAGAAAAGTAAACAAAAAAAATTTATAGTGGTTCGGCCAATATACCTACATCCACTCCTCAAAATTAACACTTGAACTTTTCTCTCCATTCTTAACTTTTTTAAGGGTAAGAGTCAAAACCAATATATAATCCTAGATATGTTTATCTACCCACAATCTTTTTCCAAAGTAAAAGATGTAAAACACTTATTAGAATTTTTTTAAGTTCAAGCCAACCCAACTCATAATCTTTTACAATATAATTTTCCTCACAAGCAATTACAACCAAAGCTAAAAACAAATTGAGGCGAATATGTACAGAATGAAATGCAGAAGATGTGAAAAGTGAGATAGAAAATGTAAAGCTTTTTCTCTTAAGAGATATAAATTCTTTCCAACTTTTTTCTAACATTCTAAAAGGTAAAATAACATGCATTTATACCCAAAAACTTAGTTCTATCTATTAGAAGCTGAAACTAGCTGTTTATAGCCGTTGAAGGGTAAATCTGGAAAAATAGATAGAAACTAGCTATTAACTAGCCATTATTTTTATCCTATGGCAAATTTCAGATTTTTGTCCAGAAAATTGATATTGACATAAATTCATTTTCTAAAGAACCATTTTCTGACGAAAATAATTTTGATCAAAAACTCATTTTCTGACTTAAAAATATTTTTATGCAACTTTTAAGTAATAATATACATACATGAATGAAAATGATTTGGCTTAATTTGATTTTACAATTTAGTAACCAATTTCTTAACAAATTAAGGCATTCTTCAGAATTATCTTCTTGTATCCATGCTTGAAGAATTTTATCCTTCAATTCTTTGATTTTTGCATCAAAAAGTATGTAAAAAATTTTTGCACAAATTACTTAGAATAGATTTCACAATAGAGTTTATTTAAGTTTTGATTATCATCAAAATTAGGATGTGGCCTTGCGCCAACACAAAACTCTCCCATTTTACAAACATTAGGGGCAAATTTACACATTTAGGGAAATGTTAGGGGCAAAAATGCACCTTTGACACCTAAACGTTTGATTAATGTGTCGGACACGTGTCGCTGACGTGTCCAATGGATGTGTGACAAGTATCCCACTCGATCCACGTCAACAGTCAACTAATGTATTAACTATCAAAGTTAATGGCAATTGATGGTGAGGGCAAAAATCTCCCGTTTAACAAACGTTAGGGGCAAATATGCATATTTAGTGAAACGTTAGAGGCAAAAATGCACCTTTAGTCAAAAACATTATAATGCATCGATGTTAACAAGGGCAAAATTGGTTCATATTGTTATTGAGTTGGATTTGAACAAACCTTTAGCTTCTAAACTTAAAATTAGAGACAAGGTGTTAAGGATGGAACATGAGGGTGAGTTTTTGTGTTTTTTTTTTCAAGAAAAAAAGGACAAAACCTAGACCGTAGAAATAATCTTGAGTCAATTGCCAATAATTGTAGGACTAACCGTAGTAGTTCTTAGTTTTTAGTTTTGGAAAATCAAAATTTTATTGCGAAGGCTGATAATATCATTGGAGAAAAAATGAGTTATGCATAGTTCTATTGACAAGTCCCCAGTCGTGGAAGGGGTTAACATCGAGACTGTTCTTTGCAATGATATGGCTAATGATAAAGAAATGATCAGTTTCCAAATGATATGGTTCATGTTAACATTCTATTGGATACCGAGGTCCAAGTCCTACCAAGTGATAATGTTGATGTTTATATGGATATTAACGATAATACTGATAAGGTTAGGGAAATTGGCATCTCTATGAAACATAATAAGTTACTACCCATTCTTAAAGAAATTATGGTTAGTTAGTCACTTCGATTTTGAATTTTGAATTACATAAAGTTGTTTAAGTCACCAATCCAGCTACTATGTCCCAATAGCGGTGGGTGGGGTCAGTTAAGGATCAAGTCCTTCATCGAGGTGTTAAAGTTAATATTTCTCTTCACATTGAGAGTAGACCTTCGGATGTTATCACTAGCAAATCGAACATGGACTTCGCTTTACTAAAAATTAGAAAGGCACTTGCTCACAATAGCAATAAGAAGTTGAAGGTAGGAAATAATCCAATTATAGCTATTCTTAATGAGGATAATCCAAATATTGTTGGTCTTAATGTTGCTAATGTGGGGCTATTGGATCAAGTAGTGATTTTTAATTCATTTACACCTTTTGTGAGTTATTTCCTTTCTGCTGTTTTACTTTTTATCATGGTTATGAATATTGCTTCTTGGAATTGTTAAGGTGTTGCAGGTCATGATTTTCATGTTTATATGAGAATTGTTTCATTGTACAAGTCATTTATGTTGATTATTGTAGAAATTAGAATGTCCATCACAGATAAAGTAGTGAAAAACTAGGCTTTGATCACTTTTTTTGGTTGGAAGATAGTGGTTTTTTTGGGGGTATTTGGGTGTTGTGGAGGAACAATTGTGGTATTAAAGTGGAGTTAGTTAACTATGAGTTGGTTAATATATGGACCAGTTCCATAAGGATTCCAGATTTCACGATTGTTATTGTTTATGCTGATTTAGATCCTAATAATATAATGAGGCTTTGTATAACACCCCCTAGTTAACTAAATGTTGTTTTATTAGGAAGCATTACACTGCATAATATCCTATGTCTGTTTAGATCATATATTTGTAAGGCTCCGACTTGTACCCTAGTCATTTTAAACACTATTGGGGTACGAGAGTGGCCTAAGATGTGTAATTGACTAAGTAATTATGTTTGGGATATATCTGGCATTAATTGGAAAGTCAGGGTTAAAATTGTCATTTAAGCCCTATGGACTTAAATGCATGAAATGAGAAGTTAGATGGGTTAATATATGGAATTGATTAATTGATTGGTTAATGCATGGATTTGGAAGAAAGGAATGACTAGAAGTAGAATTTGCTTAAGTGACCATTAGATGGGTGACATTTGGATGGTGGGGATTTGGAGAGAGAAAAAAAAGATAAGTATGGCTTAAATGCCATGTGAAGAACGTGAGAAAGGGAGCAGAAATCTATCCCTCCTCTCTCTCTCCCGTTCTCAGCCTCCTCCTACCTCCTTGTTCCAAAAATCCATCCAATCCACTTGTTACTCCTCAATTGGTTAAGTGAATTCAAGGTTTGTGAAGATAAGTGAATAGTTCTCCTTCTTCTTCTTATTCTTCTCCTCTTCTCCTTCACGTGAATTGGGTTTGAGTGTGGCTTTGGGTCAAATTCTGATTTTTAGTTTGATTTGTAGTGGAGAAAATAAGAGAAGCCAAAGGAAAGGAGAAAGCTAGTGGAAGTGCAGCCAATTGAGCTAATAGGAGTAAAGGAAGATAAGGTTTAGAAATTTGTGATTTTGTATGGAATTATTGAATTGATGTGTTAGGATGTTTGTATTTTGATCTTGAGATTGATAAGATTGTATTATTTGTGTTTGGATTGTAATTTGAAGTTGTGGTATGTAAATTGGGTTAGAAAGTGGATAGCAGAGCATGGCTGAGTTTTTCCAAAAAAGCACAGTTGTGCCACGAAAAACACAGTTGTGTGCTAGTGCTAATGTAGATTTTGGTTGATTCACACGGCGGTCATGAAATTTCATATCGTCATGTAATTGTGTTTTGATTGATGATATTGGTCTTTCCTGTAGATCACACAGTGGTAAGGGTTTCCCTGCCCACCACGTGATAGCCTACACGACGAGTAAGCGTCCCCTCACTACCGTGTAAATGCTTTCTGCCCAAGAATTTTGGAAATTCAGCCTTTCACACGGCGGTCAGGATTGCTCTTACTACCATGCGAATGCATTCTATTTGGCAATGCTAGAATTCCTGCATTTTACACGGTGGCCAAGTTTATTCTTACCGTAGTGTAAATGCATTTTGTTTGCTAGAGTTCCAGACTTCGGCATTTCACACGGTGGTTAGGTTTATTCTTACCGCCGTGTAAATGCATTATGTTTGCTAGAGTTCCAGACTTCGGCATTTCACATGGTGGTTAGATTTATTCTTACCACCGTGTGGCATGTTTTACACGGTGGTCAGGATTGTTCTTATCGCCGTGTAACTGCCCTCTGTTTGATAAAGTTCAGTTTTCAATGTTTTACACGGCAGTAATTTCATGACCGCCTTGTAACCCCTATTTTCCAAGTTTGATTTGTAACATAATTGCCTTTGTTTGAGTTAAGCATTGCCATAATCATGCAATAATATGTCTAGCACATAAAGAATGAAGTCTAAACTGTAACATTTCATATGAGATATGTTTGAATTATATGTATTATTATCAATGGTTTGAGATAATAATTACAGTTATTGCTGAATGCCCATTGCTTTGTTATGAGAATGAAATGATTAATGTATAATTAGCCTGCAATAGTCGAGTTGTGGATAGGTAGGCATGCCTATAGGGTTCTGTTGTTGCCACCTATGCATTTTCTAGATCCTGATTAAATCCCTATGATTCTGGACTCCGATCAAGTCCCTATGAATTTGGATTCCTTTGAATCCCTATGTGTTTAGATCTTGCTTAAGATCCCTATGCATTTTATTTTTCAAAAGAAAAAAATTTTATTTTTTTTGTACTTACGGGTACCTATGCGTTCTTACCCGTTTATCCACCACATTGAATATATAGGCATAATTATGTGTATAAGTAAGAAATGGAACAAATTGAAATATAAGAATTTATGCATAAAATTCGATGTATGGAAACTGTGATGTGAACTCATGATACCTTTTGCTTTATTTTTCTTTATATTATGAATTATGAGAATATGTAATATGTTACATGCGTATGTGTTTTGCATTGATGACCACTGTGAGTGGTTGTTCATTACATGTTTTCCCCACTAAGCCTTGGCGCTTAGGACGGGTGTTTCGTCCGTGCAGGTATAGAAGTAAGAGATTTTGGAAGGACAAATCCGTAGCCTCAAGAGCCAACACAATAGGACGAGTTTTTGTATGGGTCCTTAAGTTTTGGATTTGTAATTTTTGTTGTAATATTTTAAATTGTATTAAGAGACATAGTATGTAGTGCTTTAACTCAGATATTTATGTAAAGATTTGTCATATTGTATATTAGAGTGACATTCATATTGTAGACACCGGGTCCCGAGATGGTCCAACATCAGAATTACCCGATGATGAAAATGATACCAGCTTATAGACGGAGGTCTCGAAAATGATGTTTTCCTTGTCGAGACCCTCGTTATTTTTAAATAAAAATAGACAAATAAATATATCTAAAAAAATTATTAGTATTAAAAAAAAATTATTAATTAAAAATTATTAGGAAGTGTTTTTTATATACATATCAAAATTTTTGATATTTTAAAAAAGAGAATTAAATTAATTAATTAAAAAAAGGGATTTAATATTAAGATAAAGAAAGAATTTGAAAAAGAAAAAAAAAAGAAGAATTAAAAAATTAAAAAAAAAAACTTATAAAGTGGCCATAGTGGCTGTGGATGGCCACTTTACAAGTGGCCATCACGCGGCCACTTTATAAGTGGCTGTGGATGGCAACTTTATAAGTGGCCATCACGCGGCCACTTTAGTGGCCGCGTCTCATCCCTTGGGCGCGCGCCCATGCGAGAGCGAGTCTCGCGTGGGAGCGCGCGCCCTATTGGGGGGTGTTTCCCGCAGGCGCGCGAGCCACTTGGGGCGTGCGTCTTCCCTCCGTCACGCGGGCATATTTGCCCGCCCAGTCCCTTTCGCCTGCATTTTCTGCATTTCCTGCATTTTCTCAGTCAGTTTTTTCCAGTTTCTTTCATGTTTTTATGTATGTTTCGGTTAACTAAAAATAAAATAACTTTTGACTCTTTCCATTTTTGGATGAGGCAGAAATTAAAAGGGTTTTTGGGACTCATTTCTAGGGGACTGCAAATTTGATTAAAAGAAAAAATGCTCGATCTTCTGTCAACGAAGAAAAAGAACAGCAGTTGGGTTTTCAAGCAAAAATCCCAAGAAATTTAAGATTTTAATCTTTCTTCTTTTTTTCTTCAAGAACATTTAGTTTCCAGGTGATTTTTGAGCTTGGAAAATTAATTTTCTTTGCTCAAAACTCCTACCAAAAATATTTTCTTGACTTAAATTTGTTCAAAAACATCAATTTTTACATTTTCTTCAAATATTCACCACCACAAATTCGACAAGGAGGACGGACCAAGACACCGCCTTTCTCTAATCTATAAAATTCTGAGGGTAAATACTTGGGCCTTACTCACAGTTTAATTTGAACAGCTTTCACTATTATTTTCTACCATTATTACTATGTCCATGGTTTATTTTTAATTTTTTTCGTGTGATTACCACGTTTAACATGCCATGTGATTTTAAGTAGTTTTTTTTGTCTCATTTTCCACCCCTGTGCACTCCACTGTTGACATATTGCTTGTTCCTTTTTAATTTGATTTCTTTATGCCTTAACTTGACTAGCATCTCTTATTATTATTATTATTATTATTATTATTATTATTATTATTATTATTTGTTCATTATTATGTTATTTATTTGTTTCATATCATTATTATTATTATCATTTTATATTGTTATCATTATATTACATTATTATTATTATTATTATCATCATCATTTCATTTTGCCATCATTTTTATTATTATCCTTTTCTTCAGCTTTATATATTTTTAATTCCTTTTACATGAAGATTGTTTGTTCATTAAATTAATTTGCCCAATATTTATTTCGTCTTTACTTAATTTTAGAATCATTACTAATATTTTTGATATTAATTTTTTGCCTAAGATTTAAATTTGGGATGCACTGTGTGAGCTTCTTCGTGGCTCCCTTGTTGGGTCACGACACATAGACGAACACTCCGATTTTCGGTGAGATCCTTCCGACCCCCTTTGTTATGTGTTTAGTGTTTGTTTGTAAATATTTATTTTATTTATGCACGAGTGGGATAAAAAGTCACAAAAACACTTTTATAATTAAATCAGGATTTTCACTAATAAAATTGGGACCAATGTCCCTTGTTTTAGCCCAACAATAAAAATATCACGATTAAAATGAAGAGTCAATTTTTCTCAAAAAATGGGATCACTCATCCCCGTTTTCATCAGATAACCAAAATGACTCTTCGAACCCTCTTTAAATAAATGTGAAGGAACAAATGTTCCTAAACCTTCAAACGAGCGCGAAGGAACCAATGTTCCTAAAACTTAAACGAATCCCCCGATTTATGTATGTCTTTATTTAATGTTTGATTGTTTTAAATTTATGTTCATTTCCTTTTGGGCCCTTGTAATTAATTTTGGGGCAATGTTATTTAATTTTGGAGACTGTATTCCGTCCCATTTATATTCTTAATCTTTTTTCAATGGGGTTGTATTCCCCCCCAACTTCTCTTGTAATTGTGTGCTTGACGTGTTTATTGCTTTCGTTTACCGCTTCATTTTTCGCTTTACTTACAGCTTTTCTTTATAGCTTTCATTTACTGCTTTCTGAATGCTTGCGATGTGCCTTTATTTAAATGCATAAATCATGTGAGATAGGAGGTATAATTTTAGGAAGTTAAAAACTCACTTATAATTAACCAAAGCATAAATAAGAGTGAAGTTCTGAACACCAATGGTCTAGACCAATAAGAGGTTAGAGACTTTTTCCAATTTCTTGCAAATTGGGTGGCGACTCTATGATACCTCAAAGGTGCCTATAGGCGTCATGGGGCTAGATGTTCCTTTCCAATGTTTTATTGGGAAGGAAGCATCCAAGATGTCTCATGGTGCCCATGATAAAAAAGATGCGAACCAGTCTCTCGAATCCTAAAAGCGGATTTAGTCGAGGGCCCTTGCTGGGTTCCGGCACGCGTCACAGTGGCGACTCCGTTGGGGACCTTGTTTATGACGTTGCTCTGAAAGTGTTTTGGTTAAAATGTATAATTGAGTTTTTAAAACTTAAAATTCTATCTCTTTTCAAAAATTGCATTGCATCATTTTAGGGCCTTAGAACTATGTTAGTGGGTCCCTTATCTTACCCCGGTGCATTCCTGAAGTATGACCCTACTTTCACTCATTGTAGGGAAGTGTTAAGGATAATCACCAGCCCAAGCCTCGTATCATTAATGGTATATCAAATGGAGACCCGATCGGTCGCTACGCTCGTGATGAGCTAGACCTATTGGCAGGGACCATGCTTGGGTAGCCCTAAAGTATCATCACCTTGACCAAAGATCATGTAATGGCAAATAGAAACTTCCACTATGTGGTATGCTCCTTAATACAATGCTTGTGATGTGGGCCGTCATGTATTAAACAAAATCAAGCAAATTAAGTGGTCCTTTATTAAAGGCTTTCATGCCCTGGTAAGCCCACCTTAACTTGATTGAAATGTCCAAATACGTAATGGCCAAAACCCATACGCATGCGCTTTAAATTAAGAGTGTTATGCTGCCGATTTTCTACCGTGCACCATACGTGTCCAATGGGTTCCCTGTTAACCCTCAGATGAAGCCCACCTAGGAAAGAGATCACATGACCTCGTGTGTGGGAGTGATAAGGTTGGAAGGATCTATCTGCTTGCATGTGGTTGTGGATACTGCACAATATGCTCATGCATCGCATGTCAATAAAATAAATATGTGTGTATATGAGTATGTGTGTATATAAATATTAATATATTTTCTCTCATGCTATGCGTGTATATACCTTTTCATCTGCATATTTTTTTCACGTGTACATACCATCCTGCGTGTAATTTCTTCCATACATCCCATCGTATTATGGTAATCCGTTGATCCCGCACTCATCAAAGACCATTTGCATGGCACGATCATGCATTGTATATGTCGTCCATGCATCATTCTAACAATTTTGACCTTTTAGTCGTCATAGATTCATCCAAGTGGACTAGGGTTTCTGACGGTCGGCTAGTGAGGACAGACTCGCACTTTGGGTTGCTGGAACTAGTGTCTATTTGGGATTCTGAGTCACTCTCTACAGCCAGTGAATCATCTTCCATCGTAGAAGAAACCGAAGCTTTCACTACTCCAGACCTCGCTAGGAGACTAGAGGAATTTGAACGAAGGATGTTGGACATGATAATGGCCGAAAGGATTGCTCAGCCTCCTGCTCTATAAGCACCTGTGGCTCCACAACTGTCGGAAGCCCCTCCTCGAGGGCAAGCCGAACCGCCTGCTGGTGGGGAGGCTCCCCTCGTTGGAGTTGCTGCCCATCAACCTATAAATGAGTCTCAAGCTACTGCTATGCCAGTTGGACCAGGAAGAGCAAGGATCCCAAACCCTGATGAGGATTTTATAATGGAAGAGGAGGTTGAGGAGATAGCATCCCATCAAGCCATGAGGGGTAGAACACCCAGGGTAGAAGACGAGGCTATGAGGGGTTTGAGACAGTAAATTGAGGCAATCACCCGCATGTTAACAGCTGGCAAGGGAATCAGCCCTGAAGAAGTGGATTTGGATGATGGAGAGCTGTTGCCCCAGAGGTTTAAGATGCCAGACCTGCCAAAATTTAACGGTACATCGGACCCTTCTGCATATGTTAAGCAATACACCCTGATCATGAAGGGTACAGGATTGACTAAGAGGCAAAAAATGGACTATTTTTGTCTCAGTCTAGCGGGTCCGGCAGTAGACTGGTATCATGGGTTGGATCGAAGAATGAGAGAAGATTGAGACTTATTGATATAAGAATTCCTTAGCCATTATGATTGCAGTACCAGGATTGAGGTCACATTGAAAGATCTATAACTGTTGCAGCAGAAGTCAGGGGAATCATTCCATGAGTACCCGACCCGATGGAGAAATCGGGTAATGGAGATGAAGAGGAAGCCTTATACCTCAGATCAGATCAGATTATTTATCAGGAATGCTAGTCCATATTTAAAGGATGGGTTAAAAATGAAGGGACTCAAAGACTGGGAGTCACTTAAAGACATAGCCATTGAAGCTGAGGCTGAGCATTTAGATAAAGTGGCTAGATCTGCAAATTTAGCCTTGGGTAAGGACAAGGGAAGCAGCAGTGATAACGGGGGTAATGATAGGGTAGCAGAAGTCTTAGCCGCAGGAATGGCTCCCAAACACCTCACCATCTCAGGCAGACCATTATCTTGGCACTTCACCCATCTCGTTAGGGAGGGAAAGTTACAACCCTTGCCAGCTGGGCCTGCCCCAAGTCAAGGAAAGCCTAGGCACAGAACGGATTGGTATTGCGCATATCACCAGTACATAGGGTATAGAACAGACTATTGCCATCCTTTAAGGGATCGAATTCAAGGCTTGATCGACAGCAAACAGATCACTGATCCTGAGCAGGGGAAAAGTAGGAAGAAGTCAGCCTGTAATGCCATGATTGGTTCAAGCTTACCTGAATGGTATGTACTGCAAGACTTGTTTGGAAATAGGTATGCCACTATCACTCGCCCTGAGGCAGATGAAGGAGGGATTTTCGTAACAATGATAGGTTCTTGGTCCACTAGCGAGAGCGAGGAAGAAGGTGGGGAAAGAAGACAGGAGGGGTCTAACCAAGCATTAAGAGTGGCTGATCTTTCACGACAGATCAAAGAGACTCATACCTTAATGGCTCAAGAGATTGATTGAAGGTTCGAGGAGCTTGAAAAAAGGTTATCGACCATGATTAAGGAAAGAATAGATGCCATGGCACTGGTTCTTCAAGCTCGACTAATGGCGACTACCCTTAATTAGGTTGAGCCGGCCACTGTCGAGAAGGTCTATACAGTGACAACCGCAGCGTCTCCCTGTGCTTCTAAGCCCAGAGGCAAGGGACTGCTTGATTTACCAGTGGGGCAAGGAGGTGATAAGAGGCCTACTCTGGAACATAACATTGTGCCTGAAGGGGATGGAGATCTGGTGAGGATGCATGCTCTGAAAAATGCAAACCCAAGTATCCTCAATGGCTGTAAGGGCAATGTTATGAGGACTGGAGAGCCATCAGCAAAAATGAATCAAAGGCGTTACTCTGATTTGGGTAGACCCTTGTCGTGGGTTCTTGAGAAGCTAGTAAGAAAGGGAATGTTGCAGCCATTGCCCGCTAGGCCCGCCAGTGGCCAGGGGCAGCCCAACCACAGAGCGGATCAATATTGCGCATTCCACCAAAACACTGGACATTTGACGGACTATTGTCGGACTTTGAGAGACCGGGTTCAGGACCTCATTGACAGCAAGCTGATCTCTGACCCAGAGGAGCGCAAGAAGATGCATGGGGTAAATTGAGTACCTAAATGGAGGAGGGAAGACGGTTCCTGTGGACGGTGGTGAGCCATCGGCCAAAGTGTCTCTACCGGTGGAAACAAGAGGGTGTTATCCATTTAGATGTTCCTTTTTATTTTTGAACTATTTAATGATGACTTTTTTAATCTCAGTTTTCATTGAATGAAATGAATGTTTTTATTTATTTGTGTGATATTTCTTATGATTTCATTATGCATAATCATGGCACTTTTACATTTAACGCTTATTCAACTAATGCCATTCCCTTTAATCTCGAAACTTTGGGAGAACCCAAAAAAAATCTTGATAGCATCTGTTATGACTCCTGAAGTGAGATAAAATTGGAGAGAATAAAAAAAATGAAATAAAAAGTCTTCGCCTGGACCTACGAAGACATGCCAGAAGATGATTGTGAAGCCGCCGAGCATGCTATGCCAAACATATCCTAATCATGGACAGGTGACACAGAAACTCATAAGACTCAAGCTGAAATGGGCAGAAATGGTCGAAAGGCGAGATCCATAAGCAGGGAAGGGACCAAAATTCTTACTGAGATGCAATGCCCGACTAGATTGAACAACAATGGTCCCAATGTTCGAGAAGAAAAGTGCGCATATGTGTAAACTTCAGGATTTGAGCGAAGCTGGTTAAAAAAAAAATTGGGAGCTAAAAAAAAAAATTGGTAGAAAAAAAAATAAAAAAAAAATAAAAAAAATAAAAATAAAAATTAGGGGGCAAGGGAATGTTATTTAGGGGGCAAGCTTTGTTCAAATCCTGCGGATCTACACATACCCGCATCTCGCCATTCTTCTTTTACCACTAGGCAAGACCTGAAGACTAATCCATGAGCCATCCACCCAATCCAGAAGTATAAAGGGTGTGCTGTACGAGAGATGAGCTGATGACCCACAGCTGAGATGCCAAACGAGGGGAATGCCAAGAAGGTTATGGAGTAGACCCATTCTGGGGTCTGCAACTAGAACCCTCACAAAAGTCACGCTTTACACCTTAATGCATGAGGCGAAAACATTACCGCCCGTTGAAGCACGCCAAATCTTTGAGGGCCAGTCATGGAAGCAACGGTTGCAATAGTCAAGCACGTCAAACGAAAATGGGTTTCGGGATTGCTATCACTATCAGATCTATCAGAAAAAACCTTATCTGATCATTTGGCAAGAAAGTCAGAAAGCACCCGCCGAAAGAATGAGATTTGGTTTTTGAGTAAATAGGTCCGGGTATTCGAGATGGACGAGGTAAGCTCAGACCAACACATAAAGACCCACTCATTCTTGAAAAAATTATTATCTAAGGAAGCAACATCCTGACAGACAGCAAGGGAAGCAAATTCAATCAACACCGACGAAATGAAGGAGGGTCCATGGCAGAAGCTAAAAAAAATAAAAAAAAGAGAAAATATTCAATCAAGAAAACTCGCGAGGGCTGATTGGAAACAGGAGTCTGATACTTACAAGATCCACTCCGAGATTAGATGTAATTTTGCATTCTGAATCAGTGTTAAACGGTGATCATGTATGGAGAAATCATGCCGAAATGCACACAGTCTTTGCAAACATATAAAACAAAAGCAGTTTAACTCATCATTTCCTAGTTCTTTTATAAAAAGAGAAACATCATTCATTACTGAATGCGTGAAATCTAAATGGCTACTCTACTTCTGCTCTCACCAACCAGATGCCTAAGCCGATGGGTCCTATTACCTACTGTGGGGCTAAGTACCCTTCTCTTACATGCGCTTATGGAGGCAAGGGCGTAGTCTGTGATCAGAGCAGTTCATTTTGCTTACTCAAAGTTGTCTGGTTCCAGCATAAAGTCAGCACATTGGTACTATTAATCCTCTGCCACTCTCGCCACTCATGGACTTCAGTCAACTCATCTTGCTACCCACTATGAAGCCAATCCTATAGCACCTTCACGATAAAGAACCAAGCTCATACAACCATAATCTGAGACATACGTACATGCCAATCATACTCGAAAGATCTTTCGCAACAACTCCAACTTCTCTCACAAAAAAAAAAGAAAAAAAGAAGAAAAGGGGCCGTTAGAGATGAAAACCGTGACTGGCGCTCTAAGCAAAAGTTAGGCCAAAGGGCAGGGTGAAAAGCTGGGAACAGGCAGTCTGTCCTATAAAAAATGAAATAAATAAAAGCCACTGGATTGGGTTGGGTCCATTCCAGGCAAAAAATAAGGCACAGGGTTATGTGAAAATCCGAACAGGATGCATTTCCCGCTAAGAAAAGCTAGTGTGAAAATCCACGAGGGACGCACTACCTTAAAAAAATGAATCCACGAGGGACGCACTACCTTCAAAAAATGACTATAGGTATCAGAGGAGAACCTCATAATCCCTCAAAGGCAAAAAATTCAAAAGCAATTCCAGGGATCGCCGATCCTACTGCAAATTGCGACCAAACCGGCTTTCGCCTCCCAAATCCACTCAGATGAATCCTTATCCTGCATTACTGCATACATATGCATCTCATGGGCATGGCATTTGACGATGCCCAATGTGCATTCATGCATGCATGAACTTTATATATATCTTGCATAAGTAATTCTTCGCGCACATAATCTCTGCGTACTTGCAACACATAATTCTTTGCACATGTCTAGCGTGCATAGCACAAGCACTTATCACATGCATCTAATCTTTTACACGTATAGTTGTGTACACATAATTTTCGCACATCAATCCCCAGCATGGTTTGTTCATATGGCTTTGCACATACATCTTACATCCCATTATTTTTAAGTCCTTTCTCAAGGCATTCTCAGTCTCTTCGGAGCATTATCTTAAGTCCCTTTTCAAGGCATTCCCAGTCTCTTTTGAGCATTGTCTTTAAATCCTTTTTCAAGGCATTCCCAGTCTCTTTGGAGCATTATATTTAAGTCCTTTTTCAAGGCATTCTCAGTCTCTTCGGAGCATTATCTTTAAGTCCTTTTTCAAGGCATTCTCAGTCTCTTCGGAGCATTATCTTTAAGTCCTTTTTCAAGGCATTCTCAGTCTCTTCGGAGCATTATCTTTAAGTCCTTTTTCAAGGCATTCTCAGTCTCTTCGGACCATTATCATTAAGTCCTTTTTTAAGGCATTCTCAGTCTCTTCGGAGCATTATCTTTAAGTCATTTTTCAAGGCATTCTCAGTCTTTTTGGAGCATTATCTTTAAGTCCTTTTTCAAGGCATTCTCAGTCCCTTCGGAGTATTATCTTTAAGTCCTTTTTCAAGGCATTCTCAGTCTCTTCGAACCATTATCTTTAAGTCCTTTTTCAAGGAATTCTTAGTCTCTTCGGACCATTATCATTAAGTCATTTTTTAAGGCATTCTCAGTCTCTTCAGAGCATTATCTTTAAGTCCTTTTTCAAGGCATTCTCAGTCTCTTCGGAGCATTATCTTTAAGTCCTTTTTCAAGGCATTCTCAGTCTCTTCGGAGCATTATCTTTAAGTCCTTTTTTCAAGGCATTCTCAGTCTCTTCGGAGCATTATTTTCAAGTCCTTTTCCAATGTATTCTCATCCTCTTCGGAGCACTATCTTGAAGTCCTTCTTCAAGGCATTCTCAGCCTCTTCGGAGCACTATCTTTAAGTCCTTCTTCAAGGCATTCTCAGTATCTTCAGAGCATTATCATTTTAAAGTCCTTTTTTCAAGGCATTCTCAGTCTCTTCGGAGCATTATCCTTCGTAGCATTGAGCTTTTTCCAAAATATTCCAAATCCTTTCAATCCATGAGGATATCTATGTCAATAGGTTAGATATCGACACGGCTGGGGCTATACACTGCACAGGTTAGATGCCACAACGGAAGAGGTTAGACACCACATTAAGCTCAATTACAGACCACATTAACAAGGCTAGACACCGCACAGGTTAGATGCCAAAGCAACAGGGGCTAACACATCAACGAACAGACGATAACTACCCGCAATAACCTCAGAGGACGACCGCCTCAGGTACGCGCTTCTCTGCTTTCTTTTCTGAATTTTGGCTCACTTAGGCACCTAGGTCCTAGAGTTCCCTAAAATTAGGGGCAACTGTAGACACCGGGTCCCGAGATGGTCCAACGTTAGAATTACCCGATGATGAAAATGATCCCAGCTTACAGATGGAGGTGTTGAATGAGAACATGAGGAGCATTTGCCAATTGTACTTCAGATTTTGAGTGACCAGCAATTGTTCGTAAAGCTCAGTAAATGTGATTTCTTGTTTAAGGAAGTATCTTTCTTGGGTCATATTATTTCTTTGAAAGGTATTAAAGTTGATCCATCTAAGATAGAGGCGATTGAATTGGAAAAGGCCTCGGAATGTGCTAGAAGTGAGAAGTTTCTTGGGATTAACAGGTTATTACCGACGGTTTGTGAAAAGATTCTTCGTTATTGCTTCGCCTCTCACTAAGCTGCTATGGAAAGGAGTCAAATTTGAGTGGATTGATAAATGCCAAGCCAGTTTTGAGCAGTTGAAAGGATTGCTTGTTGAAGCACCTGTAGTTACTCAACCCATTTCAGGTAAAGAGTATACCATGTACAGTGATGCTTCGGGAATTGGTCTTGGCTGTGTGTTGATGCGAGGTGGGAAGGTGATAGCGTATGCTTCAAGGCCGTTGAATCTCATGAGCAGAATTACCCGACGCATGATCTTGAATTGGCTGTAGTTGTGTTTGCTCTGAAGATTTGGCACCATTATTTGTATGGTGAGAAGTGCAGAATCTTTATCGACCATAAGAGCCTCAAATATCTGCTTACACAGAAAGCGCTCAATCTAAGGCAACGTCGGTGGCTTGAATTGTTTAAGGATTATCACTGTATAGTGGATTATCATCCGAGCAAGGCTAATGTGGTTGCGGATGCTCTGAGTAGGAAGTTAGTTTCAGCATTACAACTTAAAAGGTGGAGGATAGCCTCTAATGGAGCACTGCTCGCCCAGCTAAAAGCTAGGCCTTGTAACGCCCCATACTCGCAATTGGTATGGATATCGGATGTCACTACATTACTGAATGATCGATGCTTATGACAATTGCGGTAGAATTTTTTTTTTTTTAACTTATAACACCATTTAACTTTTTACACTTTCATGTCACTAATACATTTCATTCGATCCAATCTAGACATTACATTTAACTTATCATGTCATTCGAAAATCTATAACGTTCATCATAATACTCAATACATAATCAATGCTAAACCATTACACATATATACATACCCCTAACACTATTCATTTGTTCAAAATTGGGCAGCATAACATCTATAACATTAGCTACCCAAAACCTGCAATTCAAACAAACACACAGCCAACTCAGGGCACAACAATCATAACTTAATATCCATTCACTATCTTAATACATATAAACTAATCCAATACAATAACATTTACTTGTACGTATAACTATTCCAATATTACATAGTATTCATATACCTTTTATAACAACAACAACATACTATCGTAACTTCAATCCAACGGTCCGGTCCAATCTCAAAGCCGGTGTTGTGTCTGCTCTGCAGACGTCTTACTCGATACTACACGCAGTCAAACAAATTATGTGCTGAGCATTAAATATGCTCAGTGGTGATTATGAATCTAAAGATTTCCAATGCTAACTTACACACATACACATGCATGAAACATCCTATACTTAACAAATTCCTTATTATCATGTAAATCACTCATTATAATTTCACTTAGTGCTATTTTACACTATAGTCCTTTATTTGCCCTTCTTATTGGCAAATTACACTTTAATCCCTAATTTATTCAATGCTTATCATATTAATTTTTTCATTTAACTAAATTGCTATTTTTCCACTCCGTTTGCATTTATTTACAAAGGTCACTCTTATTTACTTAATGGCATCTAAATTGCTATATTACCATTTAGTCCTCAAACTTTCGTTTTAGTTCTTATTAGCTCATTACTTTACTCATTTAACCTCATATTACTATCTTTTACTCTTTTCACAATCATACTATTCTTTTAACACTCATTTACATTTTATACATGTAAATTTATAGTTTAGTACCTCTTTTGTCACTTTGTGTCCATTTGACATATTGGTTCATATTAAGTCTTTACATTGCATTTAATTTCATTAATCATTCACTTTATCATTTTATTCATTTCACTTATCATCTCATGTACAAATTACCATTTAGTCCTTATTTTATCAATTTTTAGGATAAATTACATTTTTGTCCTTATTTTGACGTTATTTACGGAAATGCCACTATTTCATTTCTCTTTTCATTTTAAATCATCATTTGACTTACAAATTACAATTTAGTCTTTAAATTAACATTTTCATGGCAAATTACATTTTAGTTCCTAAACTTTGGGTTCTTTACTGGACTATCATTTTAATTTCACTTTTTATTTACATGTCACTTTTTAGTGTACTTTTACACTTAATTACGATTTTGCCCCTACTTTTGGCAAATTACAATTTCGTCATTCCTTTAACGTTTACTTATACTTTTGTCGTTTATTCACTACATTTTCACATTTATTCACTTCTTAACTTATAATTTACCAATTAGTCTCACGACTAGTTGTCTTTGCAATAAATTACGATTTGGTCCTTAACTTTTGATCTTCTTTCATATAAGTCCTTTTTCATTTAAATTTTCATGTTCACTATACTTTTTGTATTTCCAGGTTATTTTCATCATTATGACCCGTTTGTCTTATACATTGGGGTAAATTACCATTTTACCCAAAACTTGTTTTTCTTTCTTTTATTTAGGTCCTTTCTCATATAACTTTTCATTTTCATGTTACTTTTCACATTTTCAAGTCATTTTACTTTTGACAGAATCATATCATTTTACGATTTTGCTTGTTACACTTAGGCTTTTTACATATAGGGCTTGTATTCATTATACATTTTACATATTATGTCATGTTACATTATGGTTTTCATGTTATACTTTCACATTAGGCTTTTACATGTGATGTCATATTGCATAATATCATGTGACATTATGCCATTACATGTTACACTTTTACATATTATCTCTGTTCATGTTTGATTATTTTAAATTCTATCACTTCACTTTATATCATGTTACATATTATCGTTTTTCTTATTATCATATGACATATTATCATATTACTTTTTATCATATTACATATTATTATTTTACTTTTTACATTTCAGATCATTTTACAATATATCATATAACATTTTATCATATTACATTTTAGCATGTTATATTATCTCATTATGACCCTAGTACAATGCCGGCAGAAAATCTGCAAACTGGATATACGGGACGTGGGCCACAAAGTCCCACTACAATACACTAGGGAATGACCCCGAAGAATCACTCCATTATGTAACATATGACGTATGACGCATGACGTGTGACATATGACATATAACAGAGGGCTATGAGAGACCATCGCGAATCTGTAATAACAAAGCAAGTCGTCATGACTCGCACCGCGGTATAGGTGTCCCTATGGCTAGCCAAACATATCCTAGACTAGATTAAACAGCCAGACCACTAAGGTCAAAACTTTCACATTTATCAAAATTCACCTGTTCAAATAGACTTTCAAATCCACTTTCGTTTACATATAACATATAACATATAACGTATAACTTATTAATGCGCTTTCATACTTTAACATTTTCATTTCCATTTCAGTAACTTCATTTTAATTTCTTTCACTTCATTATCATTTCAATACCCTAATTGATCACTATTCCGATCAATTAGGCACAATTTTAACTATATACTTATTTCTCATAATAAGTATACTTAAGTCATGCAATGGCTATAAAATCATTTTAAAGCTGATTTCATTCATTTCATATCATTTTAAAATCAATTATTCAATGTTTATCATTATTTTCACTTTGAACAAGATGGAATATCATACTAAAAATATTCATATAAATTTCATAAATTTCAAATAAATTTATGGACACTTATTTTCATGTCTAAATTCATTTTAGGCTATTATATTTCAATTATACTCAAGAGATACCCTAGTGTACTCTAGGGTACCATTCGGTTAAGGTGATCATTTCACCTTACAATTTCTTTAATTTCATTTTAACATTTCAAATGCATTTGATATGAGCTTAAATAGCTCATAATTAATCTATATTTTGTGGTTAGAAGTAATGTTTTAAGTGTTTTTATTTGTTGGAATTAGGTATGTTTTATGTGTTTTATTGAGTTTTGTATGTAGGAGGAAAATGGAGAAAATATGGAGTAAATGGAGAAAAGAGAAATGAAATGAGCCAAGGCAGAAAAGCTTCTATCACGAGCGCGACAGAACGCGCTAAGGGAAGACCAAGAGAGAAGAGAAGAAAGAGAAGAAGAGAAGCTGTCGCGACCAAGGAAAGGCATCTCGAGGTCGCGACAGGGCGCGGAGAAGGCACACGCGAGGAAAGGCGAGCGAAAATGAAGGCGTGCTCTGTTGCGAGCGCGACAGACATCGCGATCACGATAGAGAGATCCGTTAGACACTAAAGTTCAAATTTGAACTTTAAGAGTTGTGCCTTTCCACCAACAATTACAACCTTTGTAGAAGGGCATCTGAAGGGGCATGAGTTGGTATTATAAATGCTATTTCTAACTGTAATTTATATATAGAAAAAAGAGAATTGAACATTTGAATAATTTTCTGTAAGTTAGAATAGTTTTTCTTTAGTTTTTCTTAAGTAGAGTTTATGTGTTAAAGAGAAGATAGCATACAAGGAAGAAGACTACAATTGGTGACTTGAAAAGGGTTGAGAAATCTCCTTCTTCAATTCTTATCTTTTAATTCTTCTTTGTAACTTTTATGATGTAAATTCTGAACTTGAATGTTAATATCAAATATTTTATTGTTCATATTAATTTAAGTGTTCTTACTTGTAGAATTTCTCATTAGTACATTATTTATGATCATTATAAGTTTGAGTTTAATTGAGAAATAAATTTATTCTTACATCTAATTGGAAATTCATCATCAAGATATTGTTTGAGAAATCATAATATTGAAATGGTTGTTATAGGTTGTGTTCTATTCCTAAGATTTTCATGTATAATCATCTAGTTCTTAAATGAAAGTTTGGAATTAGACTTATATGTGTATGTTTTAGGCAGTCCTATTTATATTGAGAGAGTAAGTAGGAAATTTATTCAACTTAGCTTGCAAGATAAGAATGCTAAAATCATTAAGAACAATTAATTCAAATTCCATCTTTATACTTAGCATCATTAATCTTTTCTATCTTCTTGGATTCTCATAAACTCGATTTAATTAGTTTACATGTTAGATTAGTTTAGAATCACTTTTCCATCATTTTATCATTGTAAACAAGATTAAAATTGATTAGTAATAGTGTGTAAAAAACGTTCCTCGTGGGATCAATATCTAAAGTACTATTGCGGTACACCGTATACTTGCGGTCAATAAGCATATATAAAAAATGCTCAACAAGTTTTTGGCGCTGTTACCGGGGAACGGTTGTTTTGCCATTATGAAACTTATTTTATGATTTTGGATTACAATATTTTATTTTGTTTTAATTTATTTGATTTAGTTTAACTTTGTGTTTTATTTTTGGTTTTGCAGGATTTAGAAGTTCATGCCTAGTACAAGGAGTTCTTTAGAAGAGCTTAAACCCTTAAATCCTGAAATTGAAAGATTCTTGTCAAGTAACCGGAAGTCAAATAGAAAGAAGAACAAAAATAGGAGATCAATTATCATGGCCGACGAAAATCCACCAAGACTTATGGACTTTGCCACACCTGCTTTGAGTGGTGCTCAATAAGGAGTGGTAAGGCCAACGGTAAATGAAAATCAATTTGAAATTAAGCCTTCATTTTTACAAATGATTCAAAATAGTATACAATTTTATGGTTTGGCAAATGAGGATCCAAATGCTCATTTTGCCAACTTTCTTGAAATATGTGATACCTTTAAGATCAATGGGGTTTCGGCTGATGCAATCAAGCTTAGGCTTTTTCCATTCACTTTGAAGGATAAAGCAAAGGCTTGGTTGAATTCATTGACAAGGGGATCTATAACCACTTGGGACCAATTGGCCCAAGCATTTTTATCAAAATACTTTCCTTTAGCCAAAACTGCAAAAATCATAAAGGATATCACTACATTTGTTCAAAATGATAATGAATCATTATATGAGGCTTGGGAAAGATTCAAGGAATTGCAAAGGATGTGTCCACACCATAACTTGCCAAGAGAGCTGTTGATGCAAATATTCTATAATGGAGTTAACCCTACCACAAGAGGGACTATTGATGCTGCTGCTGGAGGTTCTTTGATGAGAAAAACTACTGAAGCGGCATTTGAATTGTTGGAGGAGATGTCCATGAACAACTGCATGTGGCCTACCGAGAGAACTATAGATTCAAATTCTACTAATGTGAGAGGAGTTCATGCACTTGATTCAGTGGTTGCATTGCAAGCTCAAGTGGAAGCATTGACTCACAAACTCAATAATTTGGGTATGGGAGGCAGTCAACCAAATAGATTCAATATTTGTGGACAACAATGACATCCAAGTGAGGTATGTAATTTGGGCATAAATAGTACGGAGGAGCAAGTTAGCTTCATCCAAGGGCAAGGAAGAGGTAACCCATTTTCCAATACATATAACCCTGGATGGAGGAACCATCCAATTTTTTCATGGGGGAATAGTAGTAATCAAAATAAAGGAGTAAGTTTTCAACCACCTCAAGATAGGTTTGGAGCCTTAGAGGTTAAGATGGATAGGTTCTTGGAAGGGATTAATATGAAATTTAATTCACAAGAGGAGAACCAAAAGAGGCTGGAAAATAAGTTTGATCAGATCACAAAGAATCAAGCCTCATCCATTCATAACTTAGAAGTGCAAATTGGGCAATTAGTAAAGGCTTTACCCTTAAGATTACAAGGTACTCTACCAAGTAATACGGAGGAGAACCCAAGGGAACATCTAAAAGCCATAAATTTGAGGTTAGGTAAATCTTACACTAATGAATTTGTTATTATTAACAAGAATGGAGAATTTCAGGAAAATAAAAAGAAGAATGACTCTTCTGTGGCGAGTGCGATGCCTGTCGCGATCACGACAGAGGAGAAGCTGAGCAATGTCGACGTCACGGTACCTGTCGCGAGTAAGCTGGTGGAAGGAGAGCATTCTGTCACGAGCGCGACACCTATCGCGGTCGCGACAGAAGGGACTTCAAAAGATGATTTTCCTAAAGCATTTCAACCTTGCCCACCGTTTCCTCAACGCCTGAAGAGACAAAACCAAGATATGCAATTCCAATCTTTCATTGATAAATTGAAGCATCTGCACATAAATTTGAATTTTATTGAGGCCATATCACAAATTCCCAACTATGCAAAATTTCTTAAAGAATTAATTTCTAAGAAAAGAAGTTGGGAGGATATATCCACTATTGCATTGACTGAAGCATGTAGTTCTATAATCACAAATAATTTACCTACAAAGTTTAAAGATAATGGTAGTTTCACCATTCCATGTATCTTAGGGGATGTTGAGTTTCCTAAGTGCTTGTGTGATTTGGGGGCAAGTATTAATCTCATGCCTTATTCTATCTTTAAAAAGTTGGGTTTAGATTATGTTAAACCTACTTCCATGGTTTTGCAATTAGCTGATCAATCTATTAAGAAACCATATGGAATAGTTAAAGATGTGCTTGTAAAAGTGGATAAATTTATTTTGCCTGCTGATTTTGTCATTTTAGATTTTGCATATGATGAGAAATGTCCCTTGATATTGGGTAGACCTTTCATGAGGACTGGTAGGGCTTTAGTTGATGTCTATAAGGGCACATTAGTCTTAAGAGTAGGGGATGATAGTGTTGAATATCAAATGGATAAGGCACTAAAATACCCAATGGATGAAAATGTGTGCATGAAAATAGATATCATTGATGCGTGTGTTGTGGAAGTATTAGAAAATGCAGATGAAGAGGAAGTCCAAATGGAAGAGGAAGTTCATGAAGAGGTAGAGCAAGAAAGCTTTAGACGTGAACCTCTTTATCGCAATGAAGCACCTTTGCTACCTTCAATTGTAAGTTCTCCAAATGTAGATCTAAAGGAACTACCAAATCATTTGAGGTACGCATTTCTTGGACCTAATCATACTTTGCCTGTTATTATCTCTAATAAACTCAATAAAGAACAAGAGCATGCATTATTAGAAGTTGTTAGGAAAAGGATAAAAAGTATTGGATGGCAAATATCTGATTTGAAGGGTATTAGTCCTAATGTTGTCATGCCTAGGATAAATATGGAAGATGAATGTCAACCAAAGGCTAATAGACAAAGGAGGCTTAACCCTCATATAAAAGAGGTAGTGAAAAAAGAAGTTATTAAGTTGCTTGATGCTGGAATCATCTATCCAATTTCGGATAGTGATTAGGTGAGTCCAATACATTGTGTTCTAAAGAAGGGGGGTATAACGGTAGTTAGGAATGAGAATGGAGATTTAATTCCAACTAGAACCACCAACGGTTGGAGGGTGTGTATAGATTATAGGAAGCTTAATTTGGCCACTAGAAAGGATCATTTTCCTTTACCATTCATTGACCAAATGCTAGAAAGAATTGATGGCCATTCTCATTACTGTTTTCTTGATGGATATTCAGGGTATTTCCAAATTTTTATCTACCCTAGTGACCAAGAGAAAACCACATTTACTTGTCCTTATGGAACCTTTGCTTATAGGCGAATGCCTTTTGGGCTTTGTAATGCCCCAGCTACATTTTAAAGATGTATGACTTCAATTTTTGGAGACATGATAGAGGATATAATGGAAGTTTTCATGGATGACTTTTCTGTATATGGGGATTCATTTGAGCTTTGTTTACAAAATTTAGACAAAGTTTTAGCTAGGTGTGAAGAAACCAACTTGGTTCTTAATTGGGAGAAATGCCATTTTATGGTAGATGAAGGGATAGTCTTAGGGCACAAAATTTCAAGTAGGGGTATTGAGGTTGATAGAGCAAAAAGAGAATTAATTGAGAAGTTACCTCCACCCACTACACTTAAGGGGGTAAGATCTTTTCTTGGACATGCTGGATTTTATAGAAGATTTATAAAGGATTTTTCTTTAATTGCTAAACCTCTAACTAATTTATTAGTTAAGGATGTTCCTTTTGAATTTTCTAGAGAATGTATTAATGCTTATGATACTTTGAAGAAGGCCCTTATAAGTGCTCCTATTATTGCTGCTCCTAATTGGGAATTGCCATTTGAGATTATGTGTGATGCAAGTGATCTTGCTGTGGATTGTGTATTAGGTCAAAGACATGGTAAGAATTTGCATGTGATTTATTATGCTAGTCATACTTTGTCTCCTCCTCAAGTTAATTATACAACAACTGAAAAAAGAAATGTTAGCTGTGGTTTATGCATGTAACAAGATTAGATCTTACTTGTTGGGATCTAAAGTCATAATCTATACTGATCATGTTGCATTGAGGTATTTGTTTGCAAAGAAAGATGCTAAACCTAGGTTGATTCGTTGGGTATTGTTATTGCAAGAGTTTGACCTTGTAATTAAAGACAAAAAGGGAAGTGAAAATCTTATTGCTGACCATTTGTCTAGGTTAGAAAGCAATGAACAAACTTTAGGTGATGGTATTGAAATTAATGAATCGTTTCCGGATGAATCATTAATGTCAATTTTGAATATGCATGTACCTTGGTATGCTGATTTTGCTAACTATCTTGTTGCTGGAATTGTACCTGAAAATTTGACATGGCAACAAAAGAAGAAATTCTTTAGTGATGTTAAAAATTATCTTTGGGAAGAACCTTGCTTGTTTAAGATAGGTGGGGATGGTATAATTCGTCGTTGTGTAAGTGAGGAGGATTATCAAAACATCTTGATGCATTGTCATGCTGCATTGTATTCGGGTCATAATGGTGCCAATAAAACTGCATCTAGAGTTCTTGAATGTGGATTCTTTTGTCCAACTTTATTTCATGATGCAAAGATGTATGTAGCCAAATGTGATAAATGTCAAAGGGCTGGTAATATTGGGAAAAGAGATGAGATGCCTTTAAATAACATATTGGAAGTTGAAGTGTTTGATGTGTGGGGGATTGACTTCATGGGTCCCTTCCCTACTTCTTTTGGTCAAAACTACATTTTGGTTGGAGTTGATTATGTATCAAAATGGGTTGAAGACAAAGCCACACCTACCAATGATTCAAAGGTGGTGATCAAATTTTTGAAGAAACTTTTCTCAAGATTTGGAGTGCCAAGAGCCATCATAAGTGATGGAGGTAAGCATTTCATTAACCGTTCTTTTGATTCTTTATTGCATAAATATGGTGTGCATCATAGGGTAGCTACACCATATCACCCACAAACAAGTGGTCAAGTGGAAGTGTCCAATAGGGAGTTAAAGTGGATATTAGAAAAAACAGTCTCTACTTCTAGAAAGGATTGGGCACATAAATTAGATGATGCTTTGTGGGCATATCGCACAGCATTCAAAGCACTAATTGGTATGACACCATATAGGATGGTTTATGGAAAAGCGTGTCATTTACCTGTGGAGTTAGAGCACAAAGCATATTGGGCCATTAGAACTTTGAATTATGATCTTAAAGATGCAAGTGTCAAAAGATGTTTACAATTAAATGAGCTAGATGAATTGAGACTTCTTGCATTTGAAAATGCTAAAATATATAAAGAAAGGACAAAAAAAATGGCATGATGCACATATCCGGATTAAAAAGATTAATATTGGGGACAAGGTTCTATTGTATAATTCTAGATTGAAACTCTTCCCTAGAAAATTAAGATCTAGATGGAGTGGACCCTTTGAAGTCACCCAAGTTTTTGATCAAGGATTTTTAGAGCTAAAAAATGGAAAAAGGGAGTTATTTATAGCCAATGGTCAAAGATGTAAGGTGTATTTGGAGGAAACATTTCATGGAAGGGAGGTTTCATTTCTTTCTTTAAAAATGGTTTGATGGTTACTTGGTTTTATTGTTCTTTTTAGTTAATTGTTGTATTTTATGTGTGATAATTATATGTACTAATGTAATTCTTTTTGTTCTATAGATGTTTTTAATATGTAAGTTCCAAATATGTACCTTCATGTGATGTTTTTGAAAGGGAAGGAAATTTGATTTTTCAGTTTTCTTTCTGTCGCGAGCGCGATAGAAAGGGGAAAGCGTATTATAGATTTCATTGCAACGGCGCGACGACAGGTGTAATCGCGATAGTTTCTTTTTTGATTTTTCACAATTGCTTTCTGTCGCGAGCGCGACAATGTCGCGAGGTAACGATTGCTAAGGGGTTTATTTTTCGCGATGTCGCGACGTATATCGCGGCATGCTAATTTTTCAAATTGCTTCTATCGCAATCGCGACAGAACGCGGATTTTGAATTTGTTGGTCAAACTAACCGTTGGGATCTCATTTATTTCCCCAACTTCCCTTTTATCTACCCTAATTACTCTTTCTTTCTAATTTTTTTTGCCTTTTCGGTTTTCTTCTACTTAATTTCTCTCTTCTTTCTCAAAATCTTCCTCACGATTCTCTCTAACTTCCTCACGCAAATCACGTATTTCTTCTTCTCTAGTTTCCTGCTCTTTTCTTTTATTTCTTTTTATTTTTATTTTGTTCATCAAGTGGTAAAACGATTTTACGATGGTGAGGACTAAGCATGTTGGAGACAAGAGCAAGGGAAAGAGGCCTATGGGAGAGTCAAGCACACAAGATGAAGATGGTGAAAAATTTCAATATTTTGCCAATAAAACTTATGTTGGTATGTGGGCTTTGGATTTTGCAAATTTGAATACGATGGGCTTGCATGATCAAATTAATAGTTTTCTTACATATATGAAATGGGGAAAATTTATCACTTTCTCATTACCTGTGAGGAAAGAATGGGCTATAGAGTTTTTTGTCACACTAGATTATGTGGATAAACGTAGGGATTCTATGAAATTTAGACATCAGGGCGTAAATCATACCTTTAGCAATGATGATTTGCATTCTTGGTTTAGTTTCATGTTAAATGGAAAATGATTTGATTCCCATATTTTTCAACCTTCACCTATTTGGAATAGATTGTCTAGATTAGAGCGTTTTAATAATAAGAATTATACTAACAGGCAAATCAAAGGTAATGCATTGATGCTTTTTCATAAGTTTCTTTGTAATGCTATGTATGGGAGGGTAAAGAGTACCAAGGTTCAAACCAAGGATTTGTTTGTCTTAGACCTATTGCAATCCCATAAAACCCCTGATTCCATTGATTTCATTTTAGATGGTCTTTACCATGCATCTATTGCTCGTAGTAAATAAGTGGGGATGTGCCATATGGTGACTGGTATTATTTTGGGATGTATGGGTGATTTGAATAATTTTGTCATGGCTGAAAATGAATCGATTCCTTCGCTTGATGTTGTCTACTTGCGGAGAGCTAATATTTTAACCAAGGGAGCTTGGCCCCCAAGGTTTGTTGATCGTTTTGCAGGTGAACCTAGTGTGGCTGGACCTAGTGTGGCACATGAAAGGGCACGTGAATCAGCCTCAGCAGCTGATGCTCATGACTCCTCGGGTGAGGACGAGGCGGCTGCTGGTGTTGATACTGATAAGAGGAGGAATGTTAGTGGCGCTGCTGTTGATTTGGAGCCGGTTTTACAAAGATTGGATGGTATCGAGGCCGCCAATCAAAGTATGGCAGCGCGAATGGATGTGCTTGAAACAGATGTGCGGGCTGTGCTTAAAAATCAGAAGAGTTTGGGTCGCAAGCTCCTCAGTTTTTTTCGCAAGCAAAATGTGGATCTTTCTCCATCTCCACCTAGCTCCCCTAGTGGGAGTTTTTGAGTTTGTCTCTTACACTTTTCCCCATTTTTATTCATTTTCTTAGTTTTGTTTGTTCTTGTGTTCATTTGTGTTTTTTTTTTATGTTAGTTTGTTCTTTTAGTTTATTCCTTTTTACACAATGGGGACATTGTGTCCTTTAAGTGTGGGGGGGTCTATTTTTGTTGTTATGCATGTATATATACATGTTATTGTTTATGTATGAGTAGTGTAGCTTGTGTTTTGCATGAATTGCTAGATTTAGGTATGAATTGTTATGCTTGTATGTTTTTAGATTGTTTTGGAGTTTAGTATTTGATGATTATTTGGGAATTAGAGCATGTATAGGTTTTATATTTTTGGCCATTAGCCTAGATAGTAACTTTTTGACCATTTTCATTATTTATTTTACTTTAGCATTCTGTTGTACATAGTGAAGGGTATGATTTAGCAAAACACTTTGGTGTAGGTTCTTTTTAAGTTAGGTATCTTTTTACATGTAAATAAAGATTGTTTTTCCAATTTATTGCCTATGATAGTTTGACCTATAGCCATGTGAGCTTTTGAAGCCTTATACACTAATTTTTCTTTGTATGAGAGCCTTATTATGCCATATCCTCCAAAACTTGTTTGTGGTAAATTTTGAGACTGCATTTTAGTATGGGATGTACACGGGATATGATAAGGGCACTTAGAATGAACTATTTTTGGCTTACTTTTCAATTCCTTACCTTTTGACTTTAGGTTGCCAACTTTGAGCCTATATCCTGTTTTTGTTGTTTTTCTTGTTTAAACATATAAATAACCTAATCTTTTTGCTTAAACAAGGCCCTATTTTTGTTGCTTACCCATATTGTGGATGGTTTAGTATTAATATACTATAGGAGATGTCATTATTGACAAGCATGAAGTAGCAAGTATTAAAATTCCCTTGTTTGTTTTACTTAGTATTAATTATGCTAGTCTATACATAAAAAAATATATATATAAAAAAAAGAAAAAAAAAAGACAAGCAAGATGTACATTAAAAAAATTGCTTAAGTTTGGGATGGAGCATAAAATGCACCCATGCTAAATTCTCTTGCTATCCTAGAAAAAAAAAGAGTAAAAGTAAGAGCTAGCAGAAAATTTGTATTCTTAAAAAGGGAATTAGACTAAAGTATCATGCTTGTTATTATTCTGTTTTGGTTAAATATCCTATGTTGTATTGATGCTTTTCTCTACACAATACTAGCTGCTTAAATCCAAAAGTTTCCTACCGTAACCTAAGCCACATTACAACCCTTTTAAGACCCTTTGATCCTCTTTACTACCTTATACTAGTAGTGGAGATTTTTACTACTTACAAGCCTATGGTATGTAATGGCATAATCAAGGAATGAGGGAAAACACTAACCTTTATATACTTGAGTGATTGAGTGTTTATCAAAATAAATGTTGAGTGAAAATTATCTTAGGCAATATTTTGTGTGAAATAATCTACACATGTGTTAAGATATTTGATTTCTTGAGATCAAACATCCTTGTGTTTTGCCATTTCATGGTTTTCTAAATGTGCATAGAGGTTAAAGTTTAATGAATGATGGGAATGTTTAAATAGTTGCATCTTGAGGCTAGTGTGTTAGAAGGATAAGCCTATGCATGGTGTTTTCAAATGTTTGTCAAATGCCTAAATAAGCTCCAATATATTGTGTTTATAGTGTACTGTGTGTTTGTGTTGTTTAAGTGTTTTGCTTGGGGACAAGCAAATGTTTAAGTGTGGGGGTTTGATATGAGCTTAAATAGCTCATAATTAATCTATATTTTGTGGTTAGAAGTAATGTTTTAAGTGTTTTTATTTGTTGGAATTAGGTATGTTTTATGTGTTTTGTTGAGTTTTGTATGTAGGAGGAAAATGTAGAAAATATGGAGTAAATGGAGAAAAGAGAAATGAAATGAGCCAAGGCAGAAAAGCTTCTGTAGCGAGCGCAACAGGCGGCGCGAGCGCGACAGAACGCGCTAAGGGAAGACCAAGAGAGAAGAGAAGAAAGAGAAGAAGAGAAGCTATCGCGACAAAGGGAAGGCATCGCGAGGTCGCGACAGGGCGCGGAGAAGGCACACGCGAGGAAAGGAGAGAGAAAATGAAGGCGTGCTCTGTCGCGATCGCGACAGAGAGATCCGTTAGACACTAAAGTTCAAATTTGAACTTTAAGAGTTGTGCCTTTCCACCAACAATTACAACCTTTGTAGAAGGGCATCTGAAGGGGCATGAGTTGGTATTATAAATGCTATTTCTAACTGTAATTTATATATAGAAAAAAGAGAATTGAACATTTGAATAATTTTCTGTAAGTTAGAATAGTTTTTCTTTAGTTTTTCTTAAGTAGAGTTTATGTGTTAAAGAGAAGATAGCATACAAGGAAGAAGACTACAATTGGTGACTTGAAAAGGGTTGAGAAATCTCCTTCTTCAATTCTTATCTTTTAATTCTTCTTTGTAACTTTTATGATGTAAATTCTGAACTTGAATGTTAATATCAAATATTTTATTGTTCATATTAATTTAAGTGTTCTTACTTGTAGAATTTCTCATTAGTACATTATTTATGATCATTATAAGTTTGAGTTTAATTGAGAAATAAATTTATTCTTACATCTAATTGCAAATTCATCATCAAGATATTGTTTGGGAAATCATAATATTGAAATGGTTCTTATAGGTTGTGTTCTATTCCTAAGATTTGCATGTATAATCATCTAGTTCTTAAATGAAAGTTTGGAATTAGACTTATATGTGTATGTTTTAGGCAGTCCTATTTATATTGAGAGAGTAAGTAGGAAATTTATTCAACTTGGCTTGCAAGATAAGAATGCTAAAATCATTAAGAACAATTAATTCAAATTCCATCTTTATACTTAGCATCATTAATCTTTTCTATCTTCTTGGATTCTCATAAACTCGATTTAATTAGTTTACATGTTAGATTAGTTTAGAATCACTTTTCCATCATTTTATCATTGTAAACAAGATTAAAATTGATTAGTAATAGTGTGTAAAAAACGTTCCTCATGGGATTGACATCTAAAGTACTATTGCGGTACACCGTATACTTGCGGTCAATAAGCATATATAAAAAATGCTCAACATCATTTTAAGGGATTCTTAATCATTTTTCTAAGCTTGAACTCAAATAAACTTATATTTAACATAAATTCATTTAAGTCAATTATTCACTTTTCATGTATATCTTTTCATTTAACATTCCTTTACACTTCTAATTCACTCACTTATCTAATTCACATCTCGTATAACATATACATCACATAACCTATCATGTTCTTCTCATTGAACCATTCGGCCCTACTTAGGGTTTGTCACTAGCATTTTAGTTTCCGTATACATATTACTTATTACACTAAATTAGGCTCCAATTCATATGTATATACCATTTAATTTCATTTAAACACTACATATACCTCAAATATACCTAAGTATACCATTATGTTTTACTATGGCCAATACTTGCCATTGGTTTTCTTTTAAACTAATCACTCTAATTAGCTTAGTTATCTTCCCTAAGCTCAATTATCACTCCAATTTCAATTACACATGCAAGTCACACATAGTCACTATATAACATAATAAGAAACCCTAATTTTTCCAAAGGAAATGCATGGATTTAGTAATCACAAACCTCATATCCATGCTCTAAGCTCTTCAAGCTCCTCAATTCTTGCCTTTGGCCCTTGAAAAGCCAATTTTCTCTAAAATCCTCATGGTGGCAGAATTTGCACAACAAAGAAACACACATCAATTTTATTTTTTTATCAAATCTAACCTTATAAATATACTCTAGACACCCTAGAGTACTCCTAAAAATAATTAAATCAATTTAAATCAAACTATTTCTCTTACCTCCAATTTGAGACATAATCTTTGATTTTCACTTTTCTTGGCTTTTAATCCATCAAATGAATACTAGAGGCTGCTATAGACTCATAGAGGGGATAAATTTTACTTGTGGGGCTTAGTTTTGAGGAAAAATTGAAAGAACAAATGAAAAAAAATGGAGGGAGAGAGCAAGGAGAATCATTCAACCACTAACAGAAGGAGAAGAGCAGAAAAGGGTTAAAGATTATGCACCCACCAACTAGCATCAATTGCTTTTATAGTGTCCCAAAGTGGTTCAACTAATGGTCTAACCAAGGGTCCAACCTATAAGCACAATTGCACTTTTAAGCCCAATATGCAAATTTTTTATGGTTTTCTCACTTTCCAACTCCAAATTTGATTCCATAATTCATATCATGTAAAAAATAGGCTATACACAAAATTTCCGCCCAATCAGAGTCCGTTTTTGGTCCGATTCAATCAAATCGGTCCGGTTCAGTAATTATCAATGTTACCGAAAAATTTCCTTTTCACTACCAAAAATTTCCACACATCATTTAGGGTCAATCTAGAAGTTCCTGCAATTTTGGATATCATTTGCTATTTTTAAAGTCTCGGTAAGACCTCCGGTCAACCGAATACTATTCAAACAGAAATCACATCTTTTTCCTTACTCTCTAAGGTCAATTCCTAATAAAATTCACTTCATAATCATTAACATATATTCATTAGACTCCAATAATATTTTGGGGTCAATCGGAAATTATTTCTCGGTCCGGTAATTATTTACCAGTCCGATAACTTAATTTTTCAGTGTCACTAAAATTAAATTTTTCATTACCATATGATTCTACTCATCAATATGAGTACGTTCATATCCTCAAAATATTTTTCTGAGGTCCGCAGCATCTTTTACGGTCCAGTCAAACTCTTAGTCAACCTAAATTACTATTCAAACCAAAGCCGCTATTTTTTCATATTTTCGACTTTTGATGCCCTATTTGACCTCGATTTCACTCAAAATTTTAATCTCGAACTCACTGTAACTTATATTTTTCACTAGTCAAATAAAATATTTTTCAACCCCGGGAGGTACTATTCACCCTGGTGTCACTATTCACTATCGGGAAATACTATTTCCGGCTAATTCGGTATTGGGGCCATTATAGGCCTAGTTTAAGACAGATGATTATTGATGCTCAAAGAAATGACATCAAGTTAAAGCAAACACTGCAATTAGTCAAGAGTGGAGAGAAGACTGACTATTCAGTGAGCAGTGATGGGGTGCTTTAGTATAAAAGTCGATTGTGTGCGCTAAATGACAAGGAAGTGAAGAAAAGGCTTTTGCAGGAAGCTCATACTACGATTTTTACTATACACCCAGGAGGTAACAAAATGTATCAAGATTTGAAATAGTTTTACTGGTGGCCTGGAATGAAAAAGGATCTAGTGGATTATGTATCCAAGCGCCTGACCTGTCAGCAAATGAAAGCTGAACATCAAGTTCCTTTGGGTTTGCTTCATCCCATGCCAATTCTGCAGTGGAAATGCGATAACGTTACAATGGATTTTGTAATAGGTCTTCCCATGACACAATGAAAGAACGATTTAGTATGGGTAATAGTCGATCGACTTACCAAACAACTCATTTTTTTTAGGTATGGCTATAAGAAAAGCTGAAGCTGTTATCAGAACCTCCTCCCAGAGTGATCAACACATACTCACTAAGGCATTTTTCCTCATGAAGGTGCTATATGGTTGGCCACAGTGGCAGATGGTGATATAAGCTTCATGTGCCCATGGTCGATGCCTTCTTTTATGACTCGAGATGGGTCTTTTGGATGTGTACCATTGTGTGGTCTGCACAGAGCTAACTTTTGCATCACAACTCGTTGCACGAGATAATTTGGAGAATGACAAGATATTGTGATGTGTTCGCTGTTTTTCTAGGGCGGTGTTCTGTCTCTGCCTTCCTTTTTGGTTGTCATTGCCTTTGGGCACAATTACCTGTGACAACCCAGATTTTGAAGATTGAGGACTGTGACTTCACTACTTTTGCTGAGTACAAGAGATGGGTCAATAGTCCCACGCTTGGTAATAGGACTTACTGGCTGAAGGATCTAGCTGGCAAAAGTGGCATAGAATAGCTAGTAGATTATATAAATTCAATATAGAACAATGTATTTCTTTTTATAATAGAACTAAGCAACTATGAGTATGCAAAAGAATGAATTAATCTACTTATATTTAGTTGCATAAATGCGTACATTTCAATATGATTTCATTACACATGATCATTATTTAATACTATGCTCAAAATACAAGACAACATCTAATCTCAGGATAAATCCTGTAAGCATCAAACCCCTATTATCAATCAGTCCACTCAAGTTTTCATGATTGAATATTTTCTTTCAGCCCCTAATTTTAGCCCAGGATGCCTTTTTTCGATTTTCACCTGAGATGACACACAATTTTAGTAAGGCCGCATTTTTTCGATTTCCAACCCATAGGGTTTTATTCTCTTCTTTTTAGTTTTTTAGTCTTTAGCCATGGAAACTTTTTAATCTATCCACGTTGACCGGCTCCTTGAACTCATTTCCATCACTATCCATTAAAATTACCACCCCCTTTGACAACAGTTTTTTTAACACAACTTGCCTCTAATATCCGGAACACTTGGTCTTATTTGTTTGAAGACTAAATCCCCTTGTTTCAATGGATGACTTTCTTCCTGAACAACCGAGCTAGTCTTTTCTAATAGACCAGATTATGATAATAAGCTCGCATTTGATCCTCATCTAATAGGTTCAACTGTAGCATCCTCTGCTGTGCCCATTCTACTTCTTATAGTCTGGCTTCTAAAACTGCCATCAATGATTGGAGTTCGACTTCTATTGGTAACATTGCCTTTGTTCCATAAACTAACGAAAATGGCGTGGCCCCTATTGAAGTTCTAACAGTAGTCCTATAACCCCATAATGAGAACAATAACTTTTTTGCCCAATCCATATATGTCTGCATCATCTTGTACAGTATCCTTTTCACATTCTTGTTAGCTGCCTTGACTGCCCCATTAGCTTGTGGGCAATAAGGAGAAGACTTATGGTGTTGGATACCATACTTCTAGGGCATTTGCTTGGTCTCAACATGGAACTGGACTCCATCATCCGACACAATGTGATGTGGAAGACCATATCTGCATATCAAATGTCATTCGATGAATTTGGCCATTTCTTGAGCACCCAACTTCTTGAAGGACTCAGCTTCTACCCATTTTGTGAAATAGTCAATGGCGACCATGATATATCGGTGCCCGTTTGAAGCTATTGAGTGTATCTCTCCCATGATGTCGATTCCCCAAGCTACGAATAGCCACTGAGATGTAAGGTTGCACAATTCTGAAATCAAAAAATGTCTCAACTTTGCATACTGTTGACATAGCTAACAATGCTTTACATACTGGGAACAGTTTGTATCCATTGTGAGCCCAAAGAACCCTTGGCGCATAGTCTTCCTCGCTAATGTCAAGTGATTCATGTGAGCTCCATAGACCCCGGCATGTTATCCTCTATAACTTTCTTAGCTTCCTTCTCGTATAAACACCTTAGCTGGATACCATCGGTTTGTCTTTTGTATAATACCCCATCTACACTGATAAATTGGATGGACAGCTTGCGAATCATCGTTTGGTCCTTGTCGGTAGCTTCTTTTAAGAACGTTGACTTTTCTAGGTAGTGCTAAACATCATATTACCATGGCTTCCCAACTGTAGTCTCAATATCCATTACTCGCTCGGTTTCAAAGTGCGGCTTGTCTGAACTAGTAATCAATACTGGCCTCATGACTACCCCTTCTGGGTTATCCCATATGGACACTAAGGTAGCGAAAGCATCAGCCAACTAATTTTCATTCCGAGGCACATATGCGAAATTATAGATGTCGAACTGACTACTTAATGCTTTTAAACACTTTATGTATGATAGCAGTAGTTCTTTCATAATGGACCGCTCACCCCAAACTTGATAAATCACCAATGACAAGTCTCCGAACACTTATGCAGTTTTTGCCCCCATAGCCAAGAGTTCTTCTAACCCCAAAATGCAGGTTTTGTACTCAACTTCATTATTGGTAGCCTTGTATCTCAGCTTCTTGGCCAAGGGAAGTTTCTCACCATTTGGAGTTGTAAGGATTACCCCTGCTCTAGCTCCCTTATTATTAGCTACTCCGTCAAAATACATTTGCCACTTTTGCACTGAAATGGCTGCGACATCTTCGTCAGGGAACTCATATTCAACCCGGTCTCCTTTAAGGGGATGCTCAGCTAGAAACTCTGCTATGACCCATCCCATAATGGTTTTCCTAGTGATGTACTCTATGTCAAACTCTTGTCGTAGTATCAACCATCTTCCCATCTTTCCTAACAAAGAAGGTGCTTTTTGAAGATATCTAAGTAGATTCTGTTCAGCAACTGCTTGTACCTTATAAGAATGGAAATAGTGTCTTAACTTCTTAGAAGCCCATATTACTCCTAAACAAATCTTTTCCACTTCAACATACTTGGCTTCATAAGGAAAGAATTTCTTACTAGGATAATAAACAACAAATTCAACCCCAAACTTGTCTTCTCGAGCCATCATTGCGCCCACAGAGTGTAAGGCCCCGACTTTTACCCTAGTCATTTTAAACACCATTGGGGTATGAGAGTGGCTTAATATGTGTAATTGACTAAGTAGTTGTGTTTGGGACATGACTGGTATTAATTGAAAAGTGAAGGTTAAAATTGTCATTTAACACTTATGGACTTAAATGCATGATTTGAGAAGTTAGATGGGTTAATGTATGGATTTAATTAATTGATTGGTTAATGTGTGTTTTAGGGAAAAAAGAAAGACTAGAAGAAGAATTTGCTAAAGTGACCATTGGATGAGTGATAAATGGATGGTGAGGACTTGGAGAGAGAAGTGAAAGGATAAATATTGCTTAAAAGCCATGTGAAGAACGTGAGAGAGGGAGCAGAAATCTGTCCCTCCTCTCTCTCCTGTTCTCCTCCTTCTTCCCCTCTCTTTGTTCCTAAAATCCACCAAATCCATTTGTTTTTCTCAATTGATCAAGTGAATTCAAGTTTGTGAAGGTAAGTGAATAGTTCTTCTTCTTCTTCTTCTTCTTCTTCTTCTTCTTCTTCTTCTTCTTCTTCTTCTTCTTCTTTTATTTCACGTGAGATTGGTTTAAGCTTTGAGTTAAGTTCTGAGATTTTGGTTTGATTTGTAGTGGAGAAATCAAGAGAAGCCAAAGGAAAGGAGAAAGCTAGTGGAAGTGCAGCCAATTGATCAATTAGGAGCAAATAAAGATAAGGTTTGGGAATTTGTGATTTTACATGAAAATTATGTAAATTGATGAATTGATGTGTTAGGATATTTATATTTGGATGTTGAGGTTGATAGAACTGAATTAGTTGTGTTTTGATAAGTAAATTGGAGCTGTGGTATGTAAAGTGGGTTAAGAAGGGGAAAAGCAGAGCATGGCTGTGTTTTTCGATAAAAGCACAGCTATGCCATAAAAAACACAGCTGTGTTCTAGTGTTAAAGTAGATTTTTATTGATTCACATGGCGGTTAGGAAATTCCATACCACCGTACAATCGTGTTTTGGTTGACGAATTTGGTTTGTTCATCAGATCACACGGTGGCAAGGTTTCCTTGCCCACCGTGTGACATCTTACACGGCTAGAAGTCCGCTTACTATCATGTAAATGCATTATGCCTAACATTCTGGAAATTCATTCTCTTACATGGCGGTCAGGATTGCTCTTACCACCGTGTGATTGCATTCTGTTTAACATTTTGGAATTCCTGCATATTACACAGTGGTCAAGATTATTCTCACCACCGTGTAAATGCATTCTATTTGCTAGGTTTCAGACTCTGGCATTTCACAAAGTGGTCAGGTTAATTCTTACCATTGTGTGGCATGTTTTACACAGTGGTCATGATTGTTCTTACCGCTGTGAAAATGCCTTCTATTTGGTAAAGTTCAATTTTCAACTTTTTGCACAGCGGGCAGGATTTTTATGACCGCCATGTAACCTCTGTTTTCCAGGTTTGATTTATGAAATAATTGCCTTTATATGAGTCAGGCATTGTCATAATCATGCAATAATATGACTGATGTATAGCAAATGATATCTAAAAGATAAAGTTTTATATAAGATAAGTTGAATTACATGTATTATTATCAATGGTTTAAGATAACAAGTTCAGTTCTTGTTAAATGTTCTTTGCTTTGTTATGTGAACGAAAGGATTAATGTGTAATTATCCTGACATAGTGGAGTTGTGGATAGGTAGGCATGCCTATAGGGTTCTGTTGCTGCAGCCTATGCATTTTTTGGATCTTAATTAGATCCCTATGCATTCTGGACTCCGATCAAGTCCCTATACATTTGGATTCCTTTGAATCCCTAAGTGTTTGGATCTTGCTTCAGATCCCTATGCATTTTTCAAAAGAAAAAGAAAATGATTTTTGTACCTACGGGTACCTATACGTTCTCACTCGTTATCCACTGCATTGAATATGCAGGCATAATTATGTGTATAAGTAAGAAATGAAACTATATAAATGAATGAGTTGATGCGTAAAATTTGATGTATGGAACTTTTATATGAACTCATGATATCTTCTGTTTTCTTTGTTTTACTGTATGTGATGAATTATAACATTATGTATACATGTTACATGCATATGTGATTTGCATTGATGACCACTGTGAGTGGTTGTTCATTACATATTTTTCCCCACTAAGCCATTGCGCTTAGCACGGATGTTTCATTCCTGCAGGTATAAAAGTAGGAGATTCTGGAAGGATGAATTTGCACCCTCAAGAGCCAATACAATAGGACAAGCTTTTGTATGGGTCCTTAAGTTTTGGAGTTGTAATTTTGTTCTATCATTTTGAATTGTATAAAGAGATGTAATATGTAATACTTTGACACTTATATGTAAAGACTTGTAATTTTGTGTAATAAAGTGATGTATATATTTTTGTAAATGGTTGCATGAATGATGTAACTATTTTTGGAAGAAATTTTATAACCCCGATTTTATTATAAGTTTTTGATTAAGTTATCGCTTGTATGATATGCATGCTTTGTCTTTGTGTAGCAACCTGTGACGCGCGCTGAATCCCGAGCGCCGCCCTTTCGGACCGCCCGCACGTGGGCGATCGGGGCATTTGCGGGTCCGTTGACAGCTTGCGATAAATCGCAAGTGCGTCTATGTTGGGCAACAAGGAGGTATCATGGAGTCGCCACCCAATAGAACATTGGGAAAGTTACTCTCGCCTCGGAGAGCCTAAGACTGCACTTGGTATCCATTTTGGGCCAACCAGAGGGGTCACGGAAGGTGAACTTCTCACCCTAAAGAGGCTAGGATTAGCGCTAAAGCCTCGTGACCCAAGAAGTATTTTGGAGGATCACCTCTAATCTCTTGAGCTCAAAGACCAGAGCTGGGTCCGGGATTTCTCATCTATTTCTACCTCAATTATCTTATGATCAAATTTTAATATCATTAATTCGCTCTCTCCACACTATGCAGTTGATTAAAAGGCGCATTTATTCACATCTTGAAAGCAATAAATGATCAAATAGATAGTGGAAGCAATGGATTACAATAATATAAGGAGCGGAATACAACTCCCTTTCGTAAATGTGCGAAGCATGCATAAATCGGGGCATTGCTTATTTTGAGGACTTTGGTCCTCACATGCATCATTATTAAAGTTGGAGATTTTTGTTTGCGATGATCTTTATGGGATAAAAATAGGGCATTGGACCCTTGCTTTTGTGTAAACTTCATTTTATTGAATATAAAACATTGAGTCATTTTATACATTAACGGGATATGAAAGGAGTACATCTGTATACATAAAATAATTAGTGAATAATAAATGAAGAAAATACTTAAGAGGATTAGGAAACTAAACCGGACGAAATCCTCCAAATATGGTAGACAGCCACTCCGACTCGGAAAAGTCCAAGAGAAATCAATGTACACTCATGGAAAAGTTTGAGAGATGTTAATATACATAAAATTAACATGTAGGAAACCAAAAGGGTTTGAAAAAGATAAAAAATGATTTAAAACGATGGAGGCAGAACCCACAGACGGCCTTCCTTAGGTGACCGACGGGCGTCGGTTAAGGTAACCGACATATCGGTCTGTCACTCAAGGAGGGACGTCTGTAAGTGGGGTGACCGACGGGCGTCGGTGATAAAGATGACCTGTCGGTCACAACTGTCTCCGAAAAAAAACAAAATGGAGAAAAAACCTTTTCAAAGTCAAAAAAGTGGGTTTTATCTCAAAAGGAAATAAGAGAGTCAAAATAAAATAAAATAATGACAGATATTCAAAAATTCGACAAAATAAGAAATAAATATGAGGTAATATGGAGAAGGAATCCGGAATATTTACCCTCAGATAATCGCTTTGGGTGAGATTCTTGTGTTGATTAGAGCCCTGCGCGTTCCACGAGAAGCAAAAGATGAAGGATCGAAGAAAGAAAATAAAGCTATTTCTTCTTCAACCCCTCAAAAGATCGATTTTGGAGTCAAACTCTAAAGAAAACTAAATAGTTTTTAGTTCCTTTTGATTGATTTGATCCTTGATTAAATAGATTTCCTTAGTAAATGTGTTTTGTTGGAAGAGAGAGAAAATTTGCTTGAAATTGGGCAGAGTTTCCTCCTTTGAAAATTTTTCCAACCCTTTTCAAGTGAAAATCCGGAGCTTTTATAGCCAGACACGACCGACGGGCGTCAGTGTATGGGGGCGGGCGTCGGAAGAATCCTTTTGACACAAGGATTTGTCCGACGGCCCTGCCACATCCACCGACGGGCGTCGGAAGGGTTGCGTGCTCCGGGAAACCAGGCAGCGTTCTGACAGGGGCGGTGACTTTCCGACCGGCGTCGAAAAATACCACAAGCCGTCGGTGACTCGGAGCGACGGGCTGGCTTCACAGACGGGCTGGCCGTCTGTGGAGGGCAAAAAAGCTTTTTGACTTGAAAAACCTCTGTTTTATCCCTCTCTGCCCAGGAATGATAAAAAAAACCTCATTTCTCATGGAACGTGGGACTAAAACCTTCAAACCCAGCCCCTTACAGGCTCGGACACTGATTTCATCATAGGGTAACCTCTGATCCGGACCGCTCCGGGACACGGTGCTTACAGTTGCCCCCAGTTTTGGATCAACTAGTGCACAAGCGCCTAGATAAGCCAAAACTCAGAGAAAGGTCAGAAAGGAAGCGTACCTGCGACGGCTTTTCACCCTTCATGCCTTTTGCCGGGTGGACCTTGTCTCAATCTGCTCGGCGATGCGAAGATACCTCCATCGATCTTATCTTGACCTGTAGGTATTTGGCGGGATGCAGCATGCTTTGGCTATGACCCCGGTTTGAAGTGTGGTATGCTTTGACCGCGACTTACATCCGGTGAGATGCAGCATGCTCTGGCTACAACCATCGATCTGGTGAAGCGTGGTATGATTTGACCACAGCTCCGATCTGTGAGATGCAGCATGCTCTGGCTACAACCTCGATCTGGTGAAGCATGGTATGCTTTGACCACAGCTCCGATCTGTGAGATGCAGCATGCTCTGGCTACAACCTCGATCTGTGAGATGCAGCATGCTCTGGCTACAACCTCGATCTGTGAGATGAGGAAACCCCACCGGGTTCCTTGTTCCAAAAAAGATCTTTTTAATCGATGTTTATGTTCAGATCGGTATTTCTCTGTACCTGTGTGATAAAAGATTTTGTTAGTTCATGTTTGAGTGGTCATCTTTTAACCTGTCTATTGATGGCGTGATCTTGCTTTATCTGCTATGCCATGTTTCATTTTTTTTTATTGAGCTGTTATTCATAATTTTTTTTTGTATTTTTATTGTATTATCATTTTTATTGACACATAAGTAAATATGAGAACATACACTTTCGGCGATGTGATTAAACAAATGAATGATGACATAAAAATGAAGTTAAAGTTTCACTAGAGACGTCATTTTTGTACAGTGCATATACAAAATAAAAATGTACAATAGATACAAAAAATAACTCCCTGAAGATCAGAGAGGTATGTAGTCAGAGGGCTCATCGGGATCCTCGTCATCCGATATGTGCACGGTCCCTGGCGGAGGTGGAGGTGGAGCTGGCTGAGCCGTGGAGGGTCCTGCCTCGTGATCATGGGCCCGCCTGAATCGGACCTAAGCGTAGCCATCCAAGAAGGGCTGGGTACAGGTGCTCATAAGCTCTCAGGTCTCAGAAACCTTGTCTCCTAACTTCTTGAAGGCTTGGCTCAACTGAATGGTCTGCTCGCTGGCGGCCTTTCTCCTCTGCTCCATCTGCTCTCTAAACTCCCTCATGGTCTGAGAAAGAGGTGGGAGAATCCCCTCTATAGCCTGGACGCGGGATCTCAGAGAGTCGAGTGACTCATCAATCATCTGCAGGGTCATGTCAACCCTCTGAGACGCCTGGTCCTGTGACGTCCTCAAATCATGAGCGAGCTGCTGCCTCAACTCCCTCTGCCCCTGAGCAATCTGCTCGATCAAACTCATCTGCTCCCCCCTGAAAGCCTCCAGGACCCGAGCCTGCTCATCCCTAAAGGCATCCATGGCCCGAGTTGCGTGCTCGATGTAGCCCGCCTGCTCCCGAGCTAAACGCTCCACCGACTGGGACTGCTCCAGAATGGCAGCCTGCTGGCGATCTAAACTCTCATGGATAGCCCTATCCCTCTCATCCTGCCGCCGCTCTAAGGCTGTAAATATGGACGTGAGGAGCTGAGAGAAGTCAGGCTGCACAGGCTGCTGCGGTGCTGGCTCTGGCGGTGGTGCCGAGGAGGTGGATGCCCCTGGGTCGCCTCGGGAGTACGGATGGTATCTCTCGGAGGGCCCGTGGATAGACCTCTGTACCCTGGCGCTCGGTGATGGGACTGGAGTCGGTGCTGTGGACGCTGGTGAAGCGGCAAAGAGGTCGTCCATCGTGATCTTGAAGTCGAAGTCTGAGGGAGTCCTAGGCTGCTCCTGCCGCTGTGGTGGTGGCACAGTCTGTGGCTGAGGAGACTGAGGAGGATGATGCTCTGGCTGAGGCTCGGGCTGAGGCTGGGGCTCGAGCTGTGGCTTGGGCTGTGGAGGCTGCTCCTCCGGGTGCTCCGGGTGGTCTGGATCTGCACCCAAGGGTGGAAGCGAGAACAGCTGCCGGGTCTCATGAATGGTCAACACCCTGTAGGCCTCTGCCTGGCCTGAAATCTGGGAGATCATCCCCATCTGTACTGCCGCTGCGGCGTCTACATAGATCCCCTCCGGCAAAGGTCCTCTCAACCTCTCAGGGTTAACCCCCAACCTCAAAAGTAACCAGGTGATGACTCCTCCTACCATCACCACCGGCGTCAACCCTCTACCGACTCTGGTCAAGTTGGCCAAGATCTTGTGGCTAATGTTAAGACGCTGGCCTGCCACCATGGCCCAGAGGCTCCAGATCTCGGCCGCGTTAAGCGACCCTGGATTACCAGCTCGACCGAGGTACGAACTGGAAAGCACTCTGTGCAAATACCGGAGTGCCTGAGACACCAGTACGGTGCTCTTCGCTGTATCGTGATCGTACAGCACTCCTGGTAGGGCAATAGCCGCCCAATGGGGGCGTCTAACAGCTCACCGCGGGATCTCGACCCCCTCCTCTGTAGGGAGCCCCATGGCCTGAGCAAATCTCTGCCTAGTGATACTGAAGTGGTCGCCGTCAAACCAAAACTGAACCACCCCTGGGTCGGTGTCTGCACTCTGAAAATCGGTGTAGCGAAGAGTGGCCAAGACCTGGCGAGTAACCTCTGGAAACTTCTGGAAGGAGGGCTCAAGGAACTCCGTCCACCCAGTACCCTCGGCAAGTAGATCGAACTCTGGGGCCAACCCTAGGGCCTCCAAAAATGGGCGGGACACAAAACGACTGGCCCGAAACTCTACCTGAGCTAATGCTCTATACCTCCGAGCCGACTCATCATCCATCCAATCCGGAGCTACAAGCTCGGGCTGGCCCTGCGGTGCTCTACGTCTAGGAGGCATCCTGCAAAAGGGAATAGATTAAATATCGAAAATCTGGTAAAACAAATATTTTTAAACTTATTTCCAAGGTGAAGGCCGATTTAGGCCTCACCGGGGCAATAGCGGCCCAAAACAAGATAAAGAATTGATAAAAAAACGAAAAGAGCAAACATCCTGTCTAAGGAAGTAGCTTAAAGTGCCTCGCACGCATCATGGCAAAAGCAAACATGCAATTAGCATGGAAATAATTAAAGTGAATAAGAATGGGCCTTCTAGGTCCCGGGGCATGCATTATACACGAAAATACTCAATTTCTGAATAAATAATAAAAATTTGGGCAGCACCCCGGCAGGGGTATGCCCAACCTCCTGCATGAAAAGGCAAAAACATAGGCCTCAGGCCTCAACAATAATACACGCATGTAAATGGGACGCACCCCGGCAAGAGTGTGCCCCCAACAACACAAAATAATGGCCTCAGCCCGTAAAAGCAACATATGCACAGGATGGTGCGCTAAAAAAAAGTAGTTCTAAAGTACCAAAATTGTAGAAAAATTCTATTTCTATGTGATCATGCAAAAATTCAGGTTTAATTGTACTAAAATAATAATAAAAAAATGGGCAGCATTCCCCCTAAATTCCTAAAGCATTTGGAATTTTCTAAACATTTCTAAAGTTGAAAGAAGAAGAAATGAATTAATAAATTAAATAAAATTCAAAAGAAAGTAATTATTTACTTACTTGTAGTCTAGGGAAATGCAGAAACTGAAGAAAATATAAATATCAAAGCGCTCGGTGAGTAGAAAATGCGAAAATATGAAGAAATTGCGAAAAAAGACGAAGAAATGATTGAAAAAATGCCAAAAAACGCAAAGAAAAACGGTTTGGGAGAAGAAATGAAAGGGACAGTAGCGTTTGCACCGTCTGTCACTCGCCCTTATATAGAATTTCGTGATCGACGGGCTGGGCGTCTGTAAAAGCGACCGACGGGCAGGCCATCCGTCATGCCATAAATGCGAGTTAATGCGCGTGATGAATGCAATGTTGACGCATAAGTCTGCCAGGTGGATCTATACCGACGGGCAGGCCGTCTCTGTTTAGAGGCGGGAAAGCCGTCCCTGTGTAGAGGCGGGCAGGCCGTCTCTGTGGAGAGGCGGGCAGGCCGTCAGTGACGCTTCCTTATAAAATCTTACAAAATTTTGCTTTTCTTATGTCTCTTCATTTTCCAATATCTTGAGCCTTTCATCTTTCTCGAAATGTCTTCTCCTCTAGCCCAAAAGATGTACCGTATCTTAGATGACAAACACATTTGGGGAGAAGGCGCCCTCTTCTCTCTGTCTGGGTTGAAATACCTGTGCCGGGTGAAAGTTGACCAGAACCTCCTGCTGGCGGCGACCCACTTCTGGAACCCCCGGTTTCACGTCTTCCGGTTCACCTATCAGGAACTATGCCCTCTGCCCGAAGAGTTAGCTGCCATTCTGGGAGTCTGGTTCCCACCTAGCGCTCTGCCTTGCATCCCCCGCTGCGGCCTATTTCAGACCCGGGATGTAGCCATGGCTCTGGGCATACCTTCTTCTGAGGCCGTCCGGCTGATCCCTCCGGGCTCTTCCTTTCCCTTGGGGCCACTGATCGAGGCTCTGGATCAGTTCACTGACATCCCCACCTATCGGGTAAGCGTCACATTCTTATTCTGCATGGTGAACTTCCTTACTGTCGTTCCAGGAGGCTTGACAGGTGACTCTCATCTGTTCGGAATCTTGGGCGACTTTCATCTGGGACTATCACCCCTACCACTTATCCTGGCTGAAACCATTCTGAGCTTGGATACGGTGAGCTCTGGATCCACCACAACCTTTTCCGGCAACCCCTTATTGCTCCAGGTATGTCATTATTTTAAAGGTAGTGCGTCCCTTATGGATTTTCACACTAGCTTTTCTTAGCGGGAGGTGCGTCCTTTCGGATTTTCACACAACCCTGTGCCTTATTTTTGCCTGAAGTAAACCCTACTTACTCCAGCGGCTTTTTCTCTTTCTTTCTTCTTCTTCTCTTCTTTCTTTTTCTCTTTTTTCTTCTTCTTTTTTTTTTTTTTTTTTTTTTTTTTTTTTTTTTTTAGATCTGGCTGCAAGAAAAACTAAAGATGCTGTCTGAACCACCCCCTCGCGTTACTCCACAGTATTCGCCGAGCCATTTCCTGCCGCGTCGACGACTGTATGGGTGTGTCACCACTGGTGAAGGCACTACCAGGTTTGGCGAGCTGTCAGATGACGATATCGACTTTACGTCTACCTGGCTCCCATTGTCTCATGTGGTCATTGATGGGCCATCGGGCTGCGTTCCCCTCTGCGGCCTCTGTCAGGCCACCTTCTGCATCACCTCTCGATGTACACGACAGCTCGGGACGACCCAGGATGTAGTGAGGGTTCCCTTGTCTTTCCGGGGAGGAACTCTCTCGGCTGCATTTGCTTCTCGGTATCACGAGCTGTGGGGCAGATTACCCGTGAAGATTGTTATCCCGAGGTTCGGCAATCATTCTGTGTCTTCGACTAGTGAGTACAAGAAGTGGATCCTTAGTCCAGCGTCTGATAACAGGACTCGAGGGCTCAAACATTTGGTGGGCGAGAGCAGCAGTAGGACTTAGCTTAGCCTATATATGTATTTCTTTTGGTGCTACATTTCTTTTTAATGCAGAACTAGGAAATGACAAAAATGAATAGAATAATATTCATTCTATTTCACGAATTTGTGTACATTTTCATATAATTTCAGCATACATGATCAGTTTTGGCATTTACTCAGCTGCTTACGCGCTGTCAATACATGAAACCAAATTTTAACAGCATCAACTCCTGTTACCAATCGGCCCTCTCGGGTTTTCTCGATCGGACATTTTCTCTTTTGCCTCTAATGTTTGCACAGGATGCCTTTTTTCGGTTTTCACCCTGTCGAGGCGCCCAATTTTAGCACAGCCGCCTTTTTTCTGTTTTCGACCTGCAGGGCATTTTATTCTCTTCTTTTTATTTTGGTCTTTAGCCGTGGAACCTTTTGAGTCTGTCGACATTGATCGGCTCTTTGAATTCGTTCCCATCACTATCCGACAAGATTGCAACTCCTTTGGACAGCAGCTTCTTAAGGATATACGGCCCTTCCCAGGTAGGTCTGAATTTTCCTCTAATATCTGGTATGCCTGGCCTCATCTGCTTGAACACCAAGTCCCCTTCTTTCAGTGGATGCTTTCTCACCTTCTTTCCGAAAGTTCTTGCCAATCTCTTCTGGTAAATCTGATTATGATAATAAGCTTTCAGCCTACTCTCATCCAGTAAATTCAAGTGATGTAGCCTCTGCTGCGCCCATTCGGCCTCCGGGATTTGGGCTTCCATGACCACCCTTAGTGATTTAAGCTCTATCTCTACCGGCAACACTGCTTTAGTTCCGTATACCAGGGAAAATGGTGTAGCACCTGTAGACGTCCTTACCGTCGTTCTATATCCCCACAGGGCAAAGGGTAACTTTTCAGCCCAGTCTTTGTAGGTTTGGACCATTTTGGACAGGATCTTCTTAATATTCTTATTTGCGGCTTCTACTACTCCATTCGCTTGTGGTCGGTAGGGAGAGGATTTATGATGCTCGACACCATACTTCTCGAGGAGCCTCCTGGTTTCTCCCATGAACTGCACCCCATTATCAGACACTATGTGATGAGGGAGGCCATATCTGCAGATCAAATTTCTCTCTATGAACTTCGCCATATCCCTTGCATCAATTTTCTTGAAGGATTCCACCTCTACCCATTTGGTAAAGTAGTCGATCGCGACTATGATGTATCTGTGCCCATTGGACGCTATAGGGCGAATCTCTCCAATGATATCTATCCCCCAAGTAGCAAAAGGCCAAGGTGATGTCAGGTTATGTAACTCTGATACTGGCAGGTGTCTCAAGTCTGCGTACTGTTGGCACAACTAGCATTGTTTGACATACTTTGAGCAATCATTGTCTATCGTAAGCCAATAAAAGCCTTGTCTCATGATTTTCTTAGCCAAGGTCAAATCATTCATATGAGCCCCATAGACACCTGCACGGGTTTCCTCCATCACTTTACGGGCTTCTCTTTCATTCAAGCACCTGAGCTGAATTCCATCCGACCGTCTTTTGTACAACACCCCTTCTAAGGATATGAACTGAGTAGATAGCTTACGTATCATCCTCTGGTCTTTCTCAGTGGCTTCTTCTGGAAATTTATTGTTTTCCAAGTAATTCATGATGTCGAAGTACCATGGTTTCCCATCTGTAACTTCTACCTCTATTACAGGCTCGGTTTCAAAACTGGGCTTATCAGAGCTCGAAATCAGCACTGGCTTCATAGCCACTCCTTCGGGGTTATCCCACATTGACACTAAGGTTGCCAATGCATCAGCCAGACGGTTTTCATCTCTGGGCACGAAGTGGAAAGTGCAAGTCTCAAACTGCCCACATACCTCTTTCAAATATTCAACGTAGGGGACCAGTCATTCTTCTTTTACATCCCACTCACCTCGGATCTGGTTGATTACCAAGGATGAGTCACCAAAGACTTCTACGCTCCTTGCCCCCAATGCAGCTAAAGCCTCTAGCCCGAAAGTGCAAGCTTCATATTCGGCTTCATTGTTGGTTGCTTTGTATCTCAGCTTCTTAGCAAGGGGAAGTTTTTCGTTATCTGGGGTTGTTAAGATGATTCCAACTCCGGCTCCTCTGTTATTTACTGCCCCGTCAAAGTGCAACTGCCATCCCTGAACAGAAATTGCGACTATGCTTTCATCAGGAAAGGTGAACTCGGGGGTGTCTCCTTGAATTGGATGTTCAGCAAGAAATTCGGCTACGGCTCGCCCTTTAATAGACTTGCGGGTGATGTATTGCACATCAAACTCTTGTAGCAAGAGCAGCCACCTCCCCATCTTTCCAAGCAAGGACGGTGCTTCCTGCAAATATCTTAACGGATTCTGCTTGGCCACTGCTTGAACTTTGTATGAGTGGAAGTAATGTCTCAGTTTCTTTGATGCCCAAATTACTGCGAGGCAGATCTTTTCTACTTCAGCATATTTCATCTCATACGCCAAGAACTTCTTGCTGAGGTAATAAATTGCAAACTCCACCCCAAATTCATCCTCTTGAGCCATCATGGCGCCCACTGAACTGTCTTCTACTGCCAGATACAGGATAAGCGGCTTGACCGGTTGCGGAGGCCTTAGCACTGGCGGATTCAACAGATATTCTCTGATGTTGTCAAAGGCTTTCTGGCAGTCTTCGTTCCAGACCACAGGCTGATTCTTTCTAAGCAGCTTAAAAATAGGCTCGCATATCGAAGTGAGCTTGGCAATGAATCGACTGACATACTGCAGCTTGCCCAGGAAACTCCTAACATCCTTCTCTTTTTGCGGCACAGGCATCTCTCTGATGGCTTTCACCTTGTCCGGGTCAATTTCTATCCCCCTCTGACTGACGACATGTCCCAATAGTTTTCCCAAAGTCACTCCGAAAATGCACTTCTTGGGGTTAAGTCGCAGATTATACTTGTCAATCGGGGTGAAGAACTTCTCTAGAGCTTCAAAGTGCCCCTCTCGGGTGGCTGATTTAACCATCATATCATCGACATACACTTCCACTTTTTTATGGATCAGGTCGCTTAAGATCTTGGTTGCCATTCTCTGATATGTGGCCCCTGCATTCTTCAGGCCGAAAGGCATGACCCGATAGGCATAAGTCCCCCACTCCGTGATAAAGGCAGTTTTAACCCGATCAGCTATTTTGTTCAGGATTTGGTTGTATCCCACATATCCATCTCCAAAGCTATACATCGCGCAACTGGCGGCACTGTCTATCAACACATCGATATGGGGTAGTGGAAAATCATCTTTAGGGCAAGCTTTGTTCAGATCTCGATAATCCACACACACCCTGACCTTTCCGTTCTTCTTTGCTACAGGGACCACATTTGCCAACCATGTAGGATACTGCACTTCCACGAGGAACTTGGCTTCAATCTGCTGTCGAATTTCCTCCTTGACCTTGTCGGCCCATTCTGGTCTGAGCCTTCTCAACTTCTGTTTCACAGGCTTGCACTCTGGATAAGTCGGAATAGCATGTTCTGCCACGTCTCGATCAATTCCCGGCATGTCCTCATAGGTCCAGGCAAAGACCTTTTCATGTTTTCTTATTATTCTCTCAAAATTTTTTCTCTCCTCAGGAGTTATGTTTGATGCTATTAGAATTTCTCTCGGATTTTCCGAGGTTCCAAGATTAAAAGGCGTTGTGTCAGTGGAATCAATGTCAAAAATTGATGGAATATGATCATGTTCATGCATGTCGAAACCATTAGAAACATCGCACAAATAAGATAAATTGTTTGCCTTATTGATAATATTATAATTGTCATTTACATCATAAAAGAGTTCTAGAATAAAAAGACAGTCTAAACTAGAGTCTTCTTCTGCCACTCCCGATGTTGATGCTGTTGCAGCTTGCTTACCGGCTTCCTGATCCAACAGAGGCCCCTCAGGCATGTCAGAGGAAATTCTCAAATCTCCCATTTTCAGCTCCAATTCTGCTATCTTCTGTTTCCCTTTTGGCTTGGCAGCTATCATATTTTCAGTAACGACCTCTTCAGGCTCGCATCTGTCCCAAGTAATACCCTGAGTCATGACCTCCTCATCCCAGAAGTCTTCGACAGTCTTGACAAACCCGACATGCCAGTCATACACATCGTTAAAGATCTCGAAGCCAGGGACAATCCTCCCCTGTACCCAATGCGGCTCGTCTTCGCCAGTGTAAGCACAAACTGAGGATGCCGGTAAAAAGCTCTCTGTTATGTGGGGGATCTTACCCGTTACCTTCTTCTTGCCGAAGCCACCTCTATACCCCAGACCTTTCCGGCTCTTTTGCCCTCGAGTGGTGATTGCGATTTGCAGTCCTTGGGAGTTTCTGCCTAAACCAGCCCCAGGAAGATAATGCATTTTCTTCATCATATTAACCACAGCTGGTCTATCCACTGACCCATGCTCTTCTCGTATCATGGATACATGGAAGCCGCTAAATGGCTGATTGGCTATTTCTAGCGCTGAGACCTGGTTTTCCCTAGCCGCTTTGATAGTCACCACCTCCCCTTCGTGTGGGAATTTTATCATCTGATGCAGTGTGGATGGCACTCCCCCTAATTTATGAAACCAGGGTCTCCCAAGCAAAGCTGAGAAGTTAGCGGGTATGGGCAGAACTACAAATTCAACCTCCACTTCAATAGGTCCTGTCTTGACCAAAGTCTTAAAGGTTCCTGAGGCTTGCCTCCTCGAGTTATCACAGGCTGTGATAGTCAGATCAGATCCACTGAGCATATCTTCGTTTAAACCAAAAGCCTGCAGAGCTATCAAAGGGCACACATTGATAGAAGACCCGTCGTCTACCATAACGCAAGCAATGTGCTTATCGTTAATCTGCGCTTTAATGTACAAGGGTCGGTTGTGGTTGCGACCTTCAACAGGTAGGTCAGCGTCAGAAAAGACCAATCTCTCCACGGATCCTCCCTTAATTAAACCCAAAAGTTCTGACGGGGAAATAGTGGTGGCGACCGTGGCCTCAACCAAAGCTTCTACTACCTTCTTCCTATGAGAGGGGGATTGCCTCAACAGATCCCAGATGGATATTTGAGCTGCCGTTTTCTTCAACTGTCTGACAATCTGATTCTCCTCTGGCTCTTTCTCGGCTGATGGCTGTACTGGCTCAGGTAGCCTCATAATATCGGGGATCACTCTTCCACTCCTCATTACAGCCCCTATCCCTCCTCCGTCTCCATCGGAGCCCCATAAATCAAGGTTCATTCCTTCTTCATCCTCGGCTTCTCTGCCGCTTTCATTGCTAGACCAGCAACCAAGGGTCGCCACAACTGCCTTCTCCTTTCTATCCTCGGGATAACCAGCAGCGAACTTCTCACTCCCATATAGATCTTGTAGCACGTACCACTCTGGCAGGCTAGATCGGATCATAAACACGTGTGGTGGTACGGCATTATAATCGGGCTTCTTCTCAGTTTCTCTCTTCTCAGGGTCAGAGATTTGCTTGCTATCAATCAAGTCTTGGATAGAGTGTCGGAGCGCTTTGCATTTATCTGTGATATGGCCTGAGTGCTGGTGGAACGCACAGAATTCGTTATCTTTGTGTCCAGGTTTCCCTTGCGTCAAAGCTGGCGTAGGAGCCAGAGGATGCAATTTGCCCTCCTTTATTAACCTCCTCAAGACCCAGGATAATGGTCTCCCCAAGTTCGAAAACTTCCTCTGGGTGGTTGCCTCGGTAGCAGACACTTCACCCGTTCTTCTAGTGCTGTTACCGGGACCTGCCGGCCTGCTGGTTCCTTGACCGGGGTTAGCCCTTTTGGCGAAATTATCATTGTTAGCTTTTCGAGCCAAGAATTCTCCCTCTACTTCGATGGCTATATCTTTGAGAGATTCCCAGTCCTTCAACCCCTTCATCTTCAACCCCTCTTTCAAGTACGGGCTTGCGTTCTTGATAAATAAACGAATCTGATCCTGCGTGTCCGGCTTTCGGCGTATCTCCATTACTCGGTTCCGCCATCGGGTGAGATAATCATGGAAAGATTCCCTGGTCTTCTGCTGGAGTAGCTCAAGATCTTTCAGAGTCACTTCCATTCTGGTGTTACAGTCATACTGCTTCAAAAACTCCTCAATGAGCAGATCCCAATCCTCTTTAGTGCGGCGGTCAAGGCCATGATACCAGTCAATGGCGTGAGAGGTCAGACTCAGACAAAAGTATTCTACCTTCTGCTTCTTGGACAACGTGGTCCCCTTCATGACCAGTGAATATTGCTTGACATGTGCGGTCGGGTCAGAAGTACCATCAAACTTCGGCACATCCGGCATTTTGAAGTTATAAGGGATCGGGTCTTCTCCGTCCAACTCCCTATCCTCCAGATTCATCCCATGAGCTCTGCCTATCATACGAGCCATAGCTTCGAACCTCTCTTCCATTTTCTTCAAAATAAAGTCATCAGCTTGAGGCGCCTTCCCCTTTTCAGATGCCATGCTCATCCTATCATCCTCGATATCTCTATCGTCATCAATTCTCAGCAAAGGCCTTCTTCTCTGCTCTCCCGAGGCTATTGATCTCAACTCTACTGGTGGCGGCCTAACGGGCTCTTCTCGTCTCTCAACCCTTTCTTCCTCAGGCTCATTCTGTCTCACTGGAGGAGGAGGAGGAGGATTCTGTGGAGCATTCTGTTGTGCCAAGGCGGTCAACATATTCATCATCCTACCCTCGAATTCTTCGAAACGGCGGCCCACTTCTTCCGCAATCATGGCCCTGGTGGCGTCATCCCCCCTAGGCGAGTTTGCCATCTCAGATACAGTGCGACTGATTTTTAGCCGAATTTCTAAAAGGCCCTCTCTACTAGGTAGCTCAAACTCAGGAACTCGGATCAGTCGTCCGGTTGGTGATCTTATCCACCTGGGCAGATCTATGATGGCTGCAGGGACAGAAAGTTAGGCATGATGCATGAAATGCAGGTATAATGCATGGTCGTGATATGCAACACTTACAGAGAACAAGCAAGCAAGTAGGTCCTTCCATCCTTATTTCTCCCACACATGTGGTCGTGCAGTCTCTTTCCTAGGTGGGATTAGCCCAAGGGTCAACGAGGGACCCGATGGACGTGCCTGGTGCGCGGCAAAAAAAATCGGCAGCATGACACTCCTATGCTAATGTACAAGAGGATGGATAATGATCGTCACGTATTTGGACATTCCATAAATTTCGACATGGCCCTACCGGGGCATGATAGCCTTTGGCTAGGTTACAAAGTGAGACATTTGGACTCACCCAATACCTGAGGATCCATACAGCAAGCATGGAATTAGGGTTCATTTCACCTGTGGAAAGTAACTACAGCCATTACATGAGCTTTGGTCAAGGGAGATGTTTCTTTAGGGCTACCCAAGCATGATCCCTGCCTACGGGTCTAGCTCATCACGAGCATAGCGACCGATCGGGTCATCATTTTGATATACCATTAAGGTACATGGCTTGGGCTGGTGATTATCCTTAACACTTCCCCAAATTGAGTGAAAATGGGGAGGTGCTTCAGGAACGCACCGGGGCTAAAAGAAGGACCAAACTAGCGTATTCTAAGGCTCTAATGATATGCAAATGCAAATTTGAGAGAAAGTGAATTTATGAATTAAATTTTAATCATAAATGTTAAAAGAGGTATTTTCAAATCGAAATCTCAAACCATAAACGTCCCCAGTGGAGTCGCCACTGTGACGCGCGCCGGATCCCGAGCGCCGCCCTTTCGGACCGCCCGCACGTGGGCGATCGGGGCATTTGCGGGTCCGTTGATAGCTTGCGATAAATCGCAAGTGCGTCTATGTTGGGCAACAAGGAGGTATCATGGAGTCGCCACCCAATAGAACATTGGGAAAGTTACTCTCGCCTCGGAGAGCCTAAGACTGCGCTTGGTATCCATTTTGGGCCAACCAGAGGGGTCACGGAAGGTGAACTTCTCACCCTAAAGAGCCTAGGATTAGTGCTAAAGCCTCGTAACCCAAGAAGTATTTTGGAGGATCACCTCTAACCTCTTGAGCCCAAAGACTAGAGCTGGGTCCGGGATTTCTCATCTATTTCTACCTCAATTATCTTATGATCAAATTTTAATATCATTAATTCGCTCTCTCTCCACACTATGCAGTTGATTAAAAGGCGCATTTATTCACATCTTGAAAGCAATAAATGATCAAATAGATAGTGGAAGCAATGGATTACAATAATATAAGGAGCGGAATACAACTCCCTTTCGTAAATGTGCGAAGCATGCATAAATCGGGGCATTGCTTATTTTGAGGACTTTGGTCCTCACATGCATCATTATTAAAGTTGGAGATTTTTATTTGCGATGATCTTTATGGGATAAAAATAGGGCATTGGACCCTTGCTTTTGTGTAAACTTCATTTTATTGAATGTAAAACATTGAGTCATTTTATACATTAACGGGATATGAAAAGAGTACATCCGTATACATAAAATAATCAGTGAATAATAAATGAAGAAAATACTTAAGAGGATTAGGAAACTAAACTGGACGAAATCCTCCAAATATGGTAGACAGCCACTCCGACTCGGAAAAGTCCAAGAGAAATCAATGTACACTCATGGAAAAGTTTGAGAGATGTTAATATACATAAAATTAACATGTAGGAAACCAAAAGGGTTTGAAAAAGATAAAAAATGATTTAAAACGATGGAGGCAGAACCCACAGACAGCCTTCCTTAGGTGACCGACGGGCGTCGGTTAAGGTAACCGACATATCCGTCTGTCACTCAAGGAGGGGCGTCTGTAAGTGGGGTGACCGACGGGCGTCGGTGATAAAGATGACCTGTCGGTCACCACTGTCTCCGAAAAAAAACAGAATGGAGAAAAAACCTTTTCAAAGTCAAAAAAGTGGGTTTTATCTCAAAAGAAAATAAGAGAGTCAAAATAAAATAAAATAATGACAGATATTCAAAAATTCCACAAAATAAGAAATAAATATGAGGTAATATGGAGAAGGAATCCGGAATATTTACCCTCAGATAATCGCTTTGGGTGAGATTCTTGTGTTGATTAGATCCCCGCGCGTTCCACGAGAAACAAAAGATGAAGGATCGAAGAAAGAAAATAAAGCTATTTCTTCTTCAACCCCTCAAAAGATCGATTTTGGAGTCAAAATCTAAAGAAAACTAAATAGTTTTTAGTTCCTTTTGATTGATTTGATCCTTGATTAAATAGATTTCCTTAGTAAATGTGTTTTATTGGAAGAGAGAGAAAATTTGCTTGAAATTGGGCAGAGTTTCCTCCTTTGAAAATTTTTCCAACCCTTTTCAAGTGAAAATCCGGAGCTTTTATAGCCAGACACGACCGACGGGCATCGGTGTATGGGGGCGGCGTCGGAAGAATCCTTCTGACACAAGGATTCGTCCGACGGCCCTGCCACATCCACCGATGGGCGTCGGAAGGGTTGCGTGCTCCGGGAAACCAGGCGGCGTTCTGACAGGGACGGTGACTTTCCGACGGGCGTCGAAAAATACCACAAGCCGTCGGTGACTCGGAGCGACGGGCTGGCCGTCTGTGGAGGGCAAAAAAGCTTTTTGACTTGAAAAACCTCTGTTTTATCCCTCTCTGCCCAGGAATGATAAAAAAAAACCTCATTTCTCGTGGAACGTGGGACTAAAACCTTCAAACCCAGCCCCTTACAGGCTCGGACACTGATTTCATCATAGGGTAACCTCTGATCCGGACCGCTCCGGGACACGTTGCTTACACAACCCTTACCTTTTGTGGTAACTCACCTCTTCAGGATGTGGTTCACTACGTATGGGTAAGGGGTGTTACACAGAGCTTTCCTCTATTACTAGGTAAAGGACTAAACATTTAACAGGTTGATGTGGTCACAGGACCGGAGGGTGTAGAAGGTATTCCCTAATGGTGTCAAAGGTTTACTGGCAGTCATCATTCCATTCGACTAGCTAATTCTTCCTAAGAAGCTTGAAAATTGGCTCATAGATTGAAGCAAGCTTGGCAATAAACCGGATAATGTATTGAAGTCTAAGAAACTTCTAACCTCTTTCTCCTTCTGAGGTGCCGGCATTTCTCTGATAGCCTTGACCTTGACGGGATGCACTTCTATTCCTCTCTGGCTTACCACATGACCCAGTAATTTACCTAAAGTAACTGCAAATATGTGCTTCTTGGGAGTGAGATGGAGATTGTACATGTTTATCCTTTGAAAGAACTTTTTTAAAGCTTCGAATAGAGTAGCTGACTTGATCATCATGTATCTTGGTAGCCATTCTCTGACAGCTTGCCCCAACATTCTTTAACCCAAAAGGAATTGCCCTGTAAGCAAAGGTCCCCTATTCAATAATGAAAGCTATCTTGATCTGATCCATAATCTTGTTGAGGATTTGGTTGTACCCAGCATACCCGTTAAAAAAACTGTACATGCAACAAGCAGCAACACTATCGACCAAGACATGTATATGAAGCAAAGGAAAGTCGTCCATTGGACATGCTTTGTTCAAATCCTGATAGTCAACATAGACATGAACTCTTTCATCCTTTTTAGCAATAGGAATGACATTCGCTAAGTAGGTCGAGTATTGGACTTCTACGAAGAACTTAGCCTCAATCTGTTTATGCACTTCCTCCTTGACCTTTTATGCCCACTCTAGTCTGAGCCTCCTAAGCTTTTGCCTGACTGGCTTGCAATCTGGGTAATATAGTTTGTTCAACAACCTCACGTTCAATTCCCGGCATGTCTTCATAGGTCTGGGCAAAGACTTTTTCATATTTTTTTAATATTCTCTCAAAAATTTTCCTCTCTTCAGGAGTTATATTAGATGCTATCAAGATTTCCTATGGATTTTTTGAAGTTTTTAGATTAAATGGTGTAGTATTATTTGAGTTAATATCAAATATAAATGATTCATGTTCGTGATCATGCATAATGAAATCATGAGAAATATCACACAAGTAAGCAAAATTGTTCATGTTATTAATATAACCAGCATTGCAAATATCATTGTTAAAGAGTTCAGGAATAAAAAGAACATATAAAAGGCTATCATTTTCTTCTTTCGCCGTTGCAGGTGTTGCAGCCGATGCTTCACCATCTTCATTGAATGACAGAGACTTCTCATCTGCCCCCGGTGTAATCCTTAAGTCTTCAATCTTCAATTCCTGCATTGGTACTTCAGCTTTCATCTTTTCCTTCCTTTTCACTCTAGTGGCCAATAGAGCATCGGTGACAACCACTTATGGAACCTCACGATCCCAAGCAGCGCTCTGAGTTAAAATATCCTCATCCCAAAAGCCTTCGATTGACTTGACAGCTCCACTAAACCAGTTAAATACATCATTAAAAACCTCAAAACATGGGATGATCTTACCCTCAACCTACCGAGGCTCCGCTTCTCCACAGTAAGCACATTCTGATATAGGCATAGAACTTTCCAGGATATGAGGTATTTCAGTAGACATTTCTCTTGGCTTACCTTTTGACTTGCAGCTACATAACCTAAACCCTTTCTATCCTTATGGGCATTCATAGCTACTACAGAATGAGGCCCTTGAGAAGTTTTACCCAATCTAGCTCCTGGCAGAAAATGCATCCTCTTTATTATGTTAACTACCTATGGGATTTCTATTGACACGTTCTCCTCGTTGATCATTGCCACGCGAAAGCCACTGAAAGGTTGGTTGGAGATCCCTAAAACAAACACTTGATTCTCCCTAGCAGCCCTTATTGTCACAACCTGACCTTCGTGTCAGACTTTGATCATTTGGTAGAGAGTAGATGGAACTCCTCCTAGCTTGTGGAACCATGGTCTCCCTAGTAGCACAAAAAAATTGGCTGGAATTGGCAAGACTATAAATTCAGCTTCGATTTCCACTAGCCCCATTTTCAAAACTGCCGTAAAGGTCTCGACTGCTTGCCTCATCGAATTGTCGTAAGCCGTGATGGTTAGATTAGACTTACTTAGCATGCATTCATTCAGCCCAAAAGCAGCTATTGCTATCAATGGACAAATAATAATTGAGGACCCGTCATCTACCATGACACATGTAGTGTGCTTACTATTATTCTGAGCTCTTATATACAATAGGTTGTTGTGGTTATGACCTTCATCCGGCAGGTCCGAATCAGTACACACGACATTCTCCCTCGATCCTACTTTCATTAGATCCAGCAATTATGTAGGAGAGATAGTAGTGGCCACAATAGACTCACATAATGCTTCAACCAACTTTTGCCTGTGGGAGGATGATTGTCGAAGTAAATCCCATATGGATATCTGTGAAAGAGTCTTCTTCAATTGCCTCATTATCTGATTCTCTTCCAGCTCCTTTTCCACAGTAGGGGGCACTGAATCTTGTTGCTTTTCTATTTCAAGCACCACCCTACCACTTCTCGTGACCGCCTTAACTTTCTTTTCATTCTCCTCATCCTTGGAGTCCCATAAATTTGCTAGTTCACTAGCTTCCTCTCCTTCACTCTCACTAGTTGACCCCTAAAAATCAATCATGCCAATAGGTGGCTCTTCTTCACTCGCCTTCTACACAGATCGGGTAAATACACTTATTAATCCCATATGCATAGACATTTATAGGCCACATAATAATTTATAAGAAATAAAGTAAAGGATTCACATTTGGAAACTCCGCAATGTCGCACTCGCGACAGAGCAGGGATAACTCTTCTATCGTGCTCGTGGCCTAGCTCTCACACGCGACAGAACACCATAACACTACTGTCACATTCGTGCCCATTATTGCGCTCGCGATAATGCACAATCCACCAATAAACACCCTAAGGAGCATTCTGTCGCGCTCGCGATATAACGCAAATCTCACTTCAAAGTTACAATGTCACATACCTCTTTCAACACTTGTTCACACTACTCAATTTACATGTACTCTAAGCTAACCATATACATAATTCATACCAACCACACATACCTATAAATAGACAACACACTCATGTCTCATAATTATACATACAATTGATACAACAATAATCATAGCTTTGCATCAACATAACATCATGCATATTATCATTGTAACACCCCCATCGCCGTCCCCGTTGGAAGGACGCCGACGGACGCGCTACACGACGCTCACATATACAGATATACACATGCACAATGCGGAAGCATACATTCATTACATAACATGCATACGGAAATACGGATTAATTAAAAACTTACCTTGACTTACCTTGCGGTACAGACTGAACATGCAATAACTCACGCACACGCAGGCACTAAGAAAAAGCATACAAAGAGGCATACATAAGACCCTTCAACGGAAGCATAATCGAAATAATAAAACAAAGGAATAACTAAACATAAAGACATACTAACTATTACATTCCCAAAAGAAGACTCAAGATTAAAACATAATTAAATACATATACAATACTACAGAATTACAAAAGCTGAAATACAGAAGCTGAACCCAATACAGAACTTCTAACTCCTATGTGGCCGACCCTGCAGAAGCGCGACTCGAACAGAACCAAACCTGCCACCTGCACGGAAAGGAAATCCGTGCTAAGCGATAAACGCTTAGTGGGGAGAACACACAAAAGTATGGACGGCCATTCACAATGGCCGCCAAGGCATAACACATTCAAATGGCAAATGCGGATATTCATAGTATATCAATAATCAGGCTTGCATATTAAAGGCATTCATTTCAATACTCACAATCGAACCATAACTTCATGTTCAGGATAGACTAAAACAGACATAATACAATACACCTTACAAGCATCATCATGCTAAACCACATACTATATCTCATGCATAAACCTACATGGGTAGCAAATATCAACATCTTACTGTGCGGAGTCACAAGAGCTTTACTCATGTAATTGACATAACTAAATACCCGTGCATGAACTGACAACCAAACCATCATGTTAAGAATGCTAGCCATTTAACATACTTAGACATACCAAACACATACTCTAGTCAAATATCCAAAGGATAACATTTAGAGCATCACAATACCGCTGCGCAACTCTAAAATATATTAAGTTTCATGCAAAAACACTCAGATAGTGGAGACTGAAGGCATAACCACATAGTATTACATTCATATCATCATCATGCAGAAAGTACAGTAGTCATCACATACTTAAATACATCAATCGAATCATTTCAAAGCATTCAGAAGCTGATGATAAATCACATGACAAGTACGGATAATCATGTTAACTATAAAGTCATGCTTACCTAAAACAGACATACATTCTGAAGCCCATAGTCACATTCATATACATATAAACTGATTCCTGAAATCCTTATCAAGCTCAAACGGATATCTCATTCAAAGGTTAAAACATAATTCATATAAACATGCTCATATAATAAAGTTATACAATCAGTCTTTCATAATCATATTCATTCAGAGGTAATCCGATATACATTACATCGATATACTCATTCAGATAATCCTTTTTTAGCCAAATCAGATCAGAGCAGTTCAGATAACATTCAAAGAACACCTGCTGACTCTAGGTAGTGGATAACGAGTGTACAGACAGTACTTTTCGGGTACGAGCCGATTACAGACAGTACGTTACGGGTACGAACCGATTACAGACAGTACGTTACGGGTACGAACCGATTAAACCATTATACTTTAACTTTCACAGATATTTTCACAAGGGATCTTAAACAAGATCCAATACAGAAAAGGGTTCGCGAGGAACCAAACGGGGACCTGATCAGGGTCCAAATCATTCAAAGGGCGCTGCAGCTACAGAAGACTCTATTAGGCATGCCTAACTATCCACTAGACTGACTCTCGCAGGTCATGCATAAATCATTCACATCACGAATCGCACAATGCGTAACTGTATATGTACATCATGCATAAATCAGAGTACAATAGACATATAAATATGCTCATAAGGTTGGTCATATCTCATACAATACCGCTTTGCAAAACATATTACAGTCCATACACTTTAACATTAAACAATATTCTAAAGCATGCCAAGAACCAGGTAGAGAGGTACTACCATGCCAATGGTTATCAAAACATAATCCTAAACATGCGTCTAGGTGAGGATACTAAGTATAAATCATGCATAGTCCAAATTACATTTAAACATAACACTTTGAGTTCCCAGGCTAAGTATAATCATGCCTTTAGACATTAATCATAATATTCAACTAAATATATCATAGCATAATATCAATCATACCTCATTCAAGTCATATTCTGAAGCATGCAATAGGTCAATCAATCACATTTTTATCACTACTCCAATTACTAGAGTATATCAAGAACACACGTGTAATCATATTATGCCAATGATCAAAACGTATAATCTGAATCATGGATTGATACAATATTCTTAAACATGGCATGTTAATTTAGATAAGAATCCGATCCAGGACAGGCATAACATAATGCTGAACACAACTAAGATAGGCTAACCATTCAGATAGGATAGCACACAGTAGAGAAAGAAGTCATAAAAGCATTTGACAGTCATTTAATAATAAAACTGGTCACAGTGAACAGAGCACAACAGAAAAGCCATATAGGAGCATATAACAGTAAGACATGAATTATACAGCAGTGAATACCCATACAGAAGAAATAGGAAATTCATTTTGGTTAAAACTGGGCGAAATCGGAAAAAGGGGCTGAAGAGGGGTCGGTCACAAGTCATGTCATGACTCATGACTGATCTCACAGGAGGGTCACGGCGTGACCCAGTGTCACGTCTCGTGACCTGCTAGAGAGTCACGGGACGTGACTCTATGTCACGCTTGTCCTCACAAGAGTCACGCCGTGACTCTAAGTCACGAGACGTGACTTCCCTCTCACAGAGAGAGGAGTCACGCTTTGCCCTTACCAGAGTCACGCCGTGACTCTAAGTCACGAGACGTGACTTCCCTCTCACAGAGAGAGGAGTCACGCTTTGCCCTTACCAGAGTCACGCCGTGACTCTAAGTCACGAGACGTGACTTCCCTCTCACAGAGAGAAGAGTCACGCTTCGTAACTGGGAGTCACGCTGCCCTTCACATGAGTCACGTCGTGACTCTAAGTCACGAGACGTGACTCGCTTCTCACAGAACAAACTGGAACTAGAAATTCTACAGAGACGCGATTTTCCATTCCCAGTTACCCAGAACTCCAAGAACTCGATAAATTCATTTTCAATCTCATTCAAAACACCACCAAATTCATCTTACCTTTCAATCGATGTCCCAAACAGCATAAACAAGACAATTGCAACTTAATTCAACGATCAAATCATTAAAACCATGCTTAAACACATTTAATCCATTCTAGAGCATAAACCCTAAAAATACAGTAAGTTCAAAACCCAAAACTCAGTAACTCCAATTCAATTCCTATTATGCATTACTAACACATTTACTAACATTAAACATATTCACATGCTGAAGCACACCATATTCCAGAAATCAAACAATGCAAAACACACATACATCTAAGTGAGAAATAGGGCAGAGACATGCTGAGATTGAAGAACAGAGAAGTTCAAACACTGCATGCAATCCAAAACACTCCCAAACCTGGAATCGAAGATCTAAAATCAGCTTCAAGATCAGTCCTTAATCCTTTCCTTGCCTTTATTTTGCTTCCTCTTACAATCCAAAGCTTGCACAAACAAGAAATCCACAAATCCTTAGTTTAAACCCTAATTGAAGACAAAACCAGGAAGAGAAGGAGAAGAGCAGAACATGCAGGAAACGAAATTCCAACTTACCTCTTCAAGCAAACAAAGCACACTTCCAACCCAAACACACTCCAAGCCAAAGCTAAAGAGAAAGAAGGGAAAAGCAGAGAAAGAAGAGGAGAAGAAGAAGAAGGGAAGGCGTGAGAGGAGGGGACGAACGGGCTGTGTTCCTTCTTCTCTCTTCCTCTTACTTCATTTTCTTCTTTCAATGCCCACCAAACAAGCCACTTGGCAACATCTAATTGGACCAAAATATCCACTCAAACTTTCCAAATCAAAGCACCATACTTGAGTCATACACAATCATTTCCAAAACCACTCATATCCTACTTCCATACATCACCCACACACACTAGCACTTCTCTTCTTAACACACTTAATTAAATACCATTAAGTCCTTATTATCCAAATTCTCATACATAAATTACCGAAATACCCTTCCGATCCCGACTTAGCATGCACAATCCGACTAGGGCTATTTTGGGGTGTGACAACTCTTCCCTCCTAAAAGAATTTCGTCCTCGAAATTCACAGCGAAACACTTACATCCACACAACCCAAACAAACAAAACTTACTTAAACAAAACCTTGCAATGTAACTTACCAGAAGAACCTGCGGTCTCCTTCGAATCCTTGTTAGATGCTACAAACTCTGAAGACACTCGAGAATATCTGAGCAAATCCTCCACATCTTTTCTAGCTTGCCCAGCTAGACTCTCACTCATCTTCTTAGGACAACCGGCAATCCGATGTTCCATACTGCCACACCTGAAACAAGCACCTGAAAGCTTCCGACACGGACCACGATGTCGCTTTTGGCAGTGCTGACATACTGACGGTACCCATTTCTTACACTAGTTCCCATGTTGCTTCTGACATTGTTGACACATTGAAGGTTCTCGAACCCTCTTCCCTACTGACACTTCACTAACCGATCCTTTTCTCTTCTGAGGAACATGCCGCACAACTTCTTGAGAGGCACGAGGAGCAGTCAACCTATCCAAAATCCGAATCAATCCTTGTACTAATGTCCTATCATCAGAAACACGACCAGAATCTTCAACTGGAAGACGCTCGGAAACATCCAGATCAGCATTAATTCAATTCACACTTTCCGTTGTCTCGCCCATATTCTCACTAGGATCAGACTCCATCTAAACATGACACAAAAAAAGACGCATCTGCAGTAGGCCACGACACAAAACTGACTCTCATGCAGAGACTCAACACAAAACAAACAACATACCCAGAACCATCAAACCTGGGCTCTGATACCACTAACTGTAACACCCCCATCGCCGTCCCTGTTGGAAGGACGCAGACGGACGCGCTACACGACGCTCACATATACAGATATACACATGCACAATGCGGAAGCATACATTCATTACATAACATGCATACGGAAATACGGATTAATTAAAAACTTACCTTGACTTACCTTGCGGTACAGACTGAACATGCAATAACTCACGCACACGCAGGCACTAAGCAAAAGCATACACAGAGGCATACATAAGACCCTTCAACGGAAGCATAATCGAAATAATAAAACAAAGGAATAACTAAACATAAAGACATACTAACTATTACATTCCCAAAAGAAGACTCAAGATTAAAACATAATTAAATACATATACAATACTACAGAATTACAAAAGCTGAAATACAGAAGCTGAACCCAATACAGAACTTCTAACTCTTACGTGGCCGACCCTGCAGAAGCGCCACTCGAACAGAACCAAACCTGCCACCTGCACGGAAAGGAAATCCGTGCTAAGCGATAAACGCTTAGTGGGGAGAACACACAAAAGTATGGACGGCCATTCACAATGGCCGCCAAGGCATAACACATTCAAATGGCAAATGCGGATATTCATAGTATATCAATAATCAGGCTTGCATATTAAAGGCATTCATTTCAATACTCACAATCGAACCATAACTTCATGTTCAGGATAGACTAAAACAGACATAATACAATACACCTTACAAGCATCATCATGCTAAACCACATACTATATCTCATGCATAAACCTACATGGGTAGCAAATATCAACATCTTACTGTGCGGAGTCACAAGAGCTTTACTCATGTAATTGACATAACTAAATACCCGTGCATGAACTGACAACCAAACCATCATGTTAAGAATGCTAGCCATTTAACATACTTAGACATACCAAACACATACTCTAGTCAAATATCCAAAGGATAACATTTAGAGCATCACAATACCGCTGCGCAACTCTAAAATATATTAAGTTTCATGCAAAAACACTCAGATAGTGGAGACTGAAGGCATAACCACATAGTATTACATTCATATCATCATCATGCAGAAAGTACAGTAGTCATCACATACTTAAATACATCAATCGAATCATTTCAAAGCATTCAGAAGCTGATGATAAATCACATGACAAGTACGGATAATCATGTTAACTATAAAGTCATGCTTACCTAAAACAGACATACATTCTGAAGCCCATAGTCACATTCATATACATATAAACTGATTCCTGAAATCCTTATCAAGCTCAAACGGATATCTCATTCAAAGGTTAAAACATAATTCATATAAACATGCTCATATAATAAAGTTATACAATCAGTCTTTCATAATCATATTCATTCAGAGGTAATCCGATATACATTACATCGATATACTCATTCAGATAATCCTTTTTTAGCCAAATCAGATCATAGCAGTTCAGATAACATTCAAAGAACACCTGCTGACTCTAGGTAGTGGATAACGAGTGTACAGACAGTACTTTTCGGGTACGAGCTGATTACAGACAGTACGTTACGGGTACGAACCGATTAAACCATTATACTTTAACTTTCACAGATATTTTCACAAGGGATCTTAAACAAGATCCAATACAGAAAAGGGTTCGCGAGGAACCAAACGGGGACCTGATCAGGGTCCAAATCATTCAAAGGGCGCTGCAGCTACAGAAGACTCTATTAGGCATGCCTAACTATCCACTAGACTGACTCTCGCAGGTCATGCATAAATCATTCACATCACGAATCGCACAATGCGTAAATGTATATGTACATCATGCATAAATCAGAGTACAATAGACATATAAATATGCTCATAAGGTTGGTCATATCTCATACAATACCGCTTTGCAAAACATATTACAGTCCATACACTTTAACATTAAACAATATTCTAAAGCATGCCAAGAACCAGGTAGAGAGGTACTACCATGCCAATGGTTATCAAAACATAATCCTAAACATGCGTCTAGGTGAGGATACTAAGTATAAATCATGCATAGTCCAAATTACATTTAAACATAACACTTTGAGTTCCCAGGCTAAGTATAATCATGCCTTCAGACATTAATCATCATATTCAACTAAATATATCATAGCATAATATCAATCATACCTCATTCAAGTCATATTCTGAAGCATGCAATAGGTCAATCAATCACATTTTTATCACTACTCCAATTACTAGAGTATATCAAGAACACACGTGTAATCATATTATGCCAATGATCAAAACGTATAATCTGAATCATGGATTGATACAATATTCTTAAACATGGCATGTTAATTTAGATAAGAATCTGATCCAGGACAGGCATAACATAATGCTGAACACAACTAAGATAGGCTAACCATTCAGATAGGATAGCACACAGTAGAGAAAGAAGTCATAAAAGCATTTGACAGTCATTTAATAATAAAACTGGTCACAGTGAACAGAGCACAACAGAAAAGCCATATAGGAGCATATAACAGTAAGACATGAATTATACAGCAGTGAATACCCATACAGAAGAAATAGGAAATTCATTTTGGTTAAAACTGGGCGAAATCGGAAAAAGGGGCTGAAGAGGGGTCGGTCACAAGTCATGTCATGACTCATGACTGATCTCACAGGAGGGTCACGGCGTGACCCAGTGTCACGTCTCGTGACCTGCTAGAGAGTCACGGGACGTGACTCTATGTCACGCTTGTCCTCACAAGAGTCACGCCGTGACTCTAAGTCACGAGACGTGACTTCCCTCTCACAGAGAGAGGAGTCACGCTTTGCCCTTACCAGAGTCATGCCGTGACTCTAAGTCACGAGACGTGACTTCCCTCTCACAGAGAGAGGAGTCACGCTTTGCCCTTACCAGAGTCACGCCGTGACTCTAAGTCACGAGACGTGACTTCCCTCTCACAGAGAGAAGAGTCACGCTTCGCAACTGGGAGTCACGCTGCCCTTCACATGAGTCACGTCGTGACTCTAAGTCACGAGACGTGACTCGCTTCTCACAGAACAAACTGGAACTAGAAATTCTACAGAGACACGATTTTCCATTCCCAGTTACCCAGAACTCCAAGAACTCGATAAATTCATTTTCAATCTCATTCAAAACACCACCAAATTCATCTTACCTTTCAATCGATGTCCCAAACAGCATAAATAAGACAATTGCAACTTAATTCAACGATCAAATCATTAAAACCATGCTTAAACACATTTAATCCATTCTAGAGCATAAACCCTAAAAATACAGTAAGTTCAAAACCCAAAACTCAGTAACTCCAATTCAATTCCTATTATGCATTACTAACACATTTACTAACATTAAACATATTCACATGCTGAAGCACACCATATTCCAGAAATCAAACAATGCAAAACACACATACATCTAAGTGAGAAATAGGGCAGAGACATGCTGAGATTGAAGAACAGAGAAGTTCAAACACTGCATGCAATCCAAAACACTCCCAAACCTGGAATCGAAGATCTAAAATCAGCTTCAAGATCAGTCCTTAATCCTTTCCTTGCCTTTATTTTGCTTCCTCTTACAATCCAAAGCTTGCACAAACAAGAAATCCACAAATCCTTAGTTTAAACCCTAATTGAAGACAAAACCAGGAAGAGAAGGAGAAGAGCAGAACATGCAGGAAACGAAATTCCAACTTACCTCTTCAAGCAAACAAAGCACACTTCCAACCCAAACACACTCCAAGCCAAAGCTAAAGAGAAAGAAGGGAAAAGCAGAGAAAGAAGAGGAGAAGAAGAAGAAGGGAAGGCGTGAGAGGAGGGGACGAACGGGCTGTGTTCCTTCTTCTCTCTTCCTCTTACTTCATTTTCTTCTTTCAATGCCCACCAAACAAGCCACTTGGCAACATCTAATTGGACCAAAATATCCACTCAAACTTTCCAAATCAAAGCACCATACTTGAGTCATACACAATCATTTCCAAAACCACTCATATCCTACTTCCATACATCACCCACACACACTAGCACTTCTCTTCTTAACACACTTAATTAAATACCATTAAGTCCTTATTATCCAAATTCTCATACACAAATTACCGAAATACCCTTCCGATCCCGACTTAGCATGCACAATCCGACTAGGGCTATTTTGGGGTGTGACAATCATGCATAACACATGTCAATGATCAATAGAACTTCATCTACTCAACATGCCATTCTTAATATAACCCAGAAATTAGAAGGGTCTTGAAACCCTTCAAATCCCACATTTTCCCCAAATAAATTACACATGCAAATCTACATAAAAATATTAGTAAAATTCCAAACCTCTTGAAGCACTCCTTGAATCTTCACAAGCTAAGTGACCTTCCCTTTTCCCTTAGCCTTTCTACTAGTTTCTCCAACTTACAAACAATATAACATACGCATGCAAAACTGAGTTACAACTATGAATTGAAATCCAAATTAAGAAGAAGAAAGAAGAAGAACACTTGACTCAAGCTTACCTTCAAAATGACTTAAACTAATAATCAATTAAGCCCACTTGAAATCCATTTAACTAACTCTAAGGATAGGAGTCTTACTAGAAGAAAAGAGACGAAGAGAAAGACAAATGACAGGTTTTCTTGAGGAATGGCTGGCCAAATGAATATCAAAGTGCCAAATTCAGCCTTACACAAATCTATTTATATGCATGTAATAGCTAGGTGTCAACACACAAGCTCTCCAAATGCTAGGTGGCAAGATGAGGGATCCACACATAGATCCCACTAACTCACAATTAATATTAATTAACCTAGTTTAATTAATCTAATCCTCCACTTAACTTTAATTATGCAAACTTACTAATTAGTCACTAAACTATTTAATTCTATGCAATTAAGTCCCTAGTTCTTATTTATAATTTAATCCAATTACTATAAACCCTAAATTAACCTAACTTACTCCAATCATGCTCAATACTCCTAGGGTCAATTTCGGGCTATTTCTATCACAACCAGAAATGTACCCTAGAAGGATTGGGCATATTAAGAATGGGTAGTGACCAAGGTTGTGCACGTTGAAGTGTTAGGTATGCCAAATGGACCATTTAAGAATTTAAGTGAAAGTTTTGGCAAGTAAGGTTAATGGTAAAATTGTGAAGTATGAGTTTAGGACTAAATTAAAGGAGTAAGATTAATTTTGTGGGCCAATGTTAAGAATTAAATAGATGGATGCTAAATGTAAGAAGAGAAAGGAGTTGATGGACTAAATAAGAGAATTTGATATAAATATCTATTTGTGGGTTATATGCATGATTTGTGGGTTTTGTTAGAGTGTGCATGCATAGAGGGAAGTAGTGTATGTGTTAGTGGAGTTAGTCTTGTGTGTAGTGTCATGCATGGGTTTAGTGTGTGAGTGGTCAGGTTCCACTAATTATAAAATGACATGTGGCAAGGATTTAGAGAGGGGTATAAAAGGCAAGGAAAGAGAAAGGAAGAGCAGAATTTTGCCCTAGCTCTCCCATTCTCTCTCCCTCATGCCTCCTTCTCCTTCTCTTCTTCCTTCCTCTTTGCTCCATCTTGATCCCTCTTCCTTTGGCTGAATTTGGTAGAAATTGATCAACTCAAGAGATTATTTTGGGTAAGTTTTGTTGAGTTCTTTCTTTTCTTCATCTTCTTCATTTGTTGTTAAGATGTGTTCTTAATCTAAGGTTTTATGTTTGTGTGATTGATGAGAATTTTGGGATGAGAAAGATCTTGAATGAGTTTGGAAGCAAGAAAGATCATCTAAGTGAGCTAATGGAGCAAAGGAGTTGAGGTTAGGGTTTTTGTTATTTTGAGGTATATTTTGATTTGGGATTTTATCTAATCTTTTGGAAATTTTATGGAGTTAAAATTGTTTAGATATGTTCCAAGTGTTATGTGTTTGAATAAGTTTGGGTTAAGATGTTTTGTATGTGAATTACTGATCTAAAGTATGTTTTGATTGAAAATTTGAAGTTATTTCACTAGGTGTCAATTTAGAGAATTTAATTATGCTAATAGTATGATTACGTTGTAATACTTGGTGTAAAGATTGGTTTTTATATTGTTGAAAATGATTTGGATGTTTAATATGAGTTGTGATGAGTTTTGGTTTGAATTGAAGTTCTAGGTAAGTTTTGAAAGAAGAAGAATTCTATAGATTTTGGCGGAGATTTGGAAATATGACTCTGTCGCGATCGCGACGCCTGTCATGATCGCGATAGAGGGTGATTCCAGTGTCTCATTGTGAGGTTTCGGGGGACATATGCACGAGCCGTGCAATTATGGACGAGTCGTGCACTTGTGCGTGCACTTAATGCACGAGCCGTGCAATTGTGCACGAGTCGTGCACCTGTGCGTGCACTTGGTGCACGAGTCGTGCACTTAATGCACGAGTTGTGCGCAGTCTCCTCTCCCTCTCATGCCTGAGCTGTGCCTCCGTAATTCGCCTTCACGAGTCGTGTTCCTGAGCACTACTCATGATGGATTTCTTGTGTGCAGCGCTAGACTGGACACTGTCGCGAGCGCGACCTCCCATCGCGGTCGCGACAATCCCCTCTCTGTTTCTAAATATTTTTGAAAGATTTCTTCTTTGCATGATTTATCACTTATGTTATGCTTCTATAAATTAAAATATGAATTATTCAATTACTTCTATGCAAGTTAATATTCTAATTATGAGACTTTTGTCTACCATTATTATTTAATGGTTGTATGTGTGTAAAGTCATGTAATTTATTTGTTTAGTCTAACTGAGTGCATGATGTCAATAATATAGTCCTGTTCAGTATGTTCACATGAATATTTTATCCATGAGATAATATATAATTAGCTTTGAATATGATAAATGAAATTAGCACGTACGATATGCAAATATATGAATGCATGTGACTATGTAATCATAAAAGAATGTTACAATGTATTTAATGAAACGTGTATATGTATATGATAACGTGATGAATTCAACAATGGTTTGGGAAATTTAGCTTGCGTTAGTCGAGTTGTGGATAGATAGGCCTACTGTAGACACCGGGTCCCGAGGCGGTCCAAGATCAGAATTACCCAATGATGAAAGTGATACTTGCCAGTGAAAGTTTCAGAAAAACGCTCCCCTTGTCGAGAACTTCCTTTGTTTTATTTTTATTTTTGATGTCGTTTTTTATTTTATTTTATTTTATTTTATTTTATTTTATCTTATTTTATTTTATTTAGTCATTTACTTTTATTTGTTTATCTATTTATTTTATTTCCGTTTTATTTTATTTTGTTTTTATTTTTATCAGTTTTCGCATGAGGGCGGGTCCCACAGGGCGCGAAATTGCGCGCACGGCAAGTCGGGGTGCGTGGCATCGCGCGGGGAAGGGCTCCGCATGGGGAAGGGCTTCGCGCGCGCGGTGCCAAGGCAATGCGCTCTCCAACTCTCCACGTGGGCACGCGTGCCCCAGTCTCCTTCGACGCGTCGTTTTCCTGCATTTTCAGTCTGTTTTCCAGTCTGTTTTCTTCAGTTTTCACCCTTTTATGCTAATTTTGGAACAACAAAATTAAGAGATCATTTTGTCTTTCTCCATTTTTGGCCAACACTGAAAATTAATAGGGATTCCTTCTTCATTGTTTGGAGGACGGCAGATTTGGAAAAAGGATTTTTTTTGGCTTTTCTCTCTAGCATTCTTTACTCTCCAGGAAGCTTTTTTTTCTTGTTCTAAAAATTCTTCAAAAAAATCTTTAAGCTTTCTTCTCAAATTTTAGTTTTTGCTACTACAAAATATTTAATCTTGGGTTGATTTGAGCAAGAGAAATTAATTTTCTTGGCTTGTTCGTCTCACAAAAAATATTTTCTTAAACTAATTTGTTTAAAACACAAATTTTTACACTTGTTTCGAATATTATTATCATTAAAAATCGACAAGGGGAACGGATTAAGACATCCCATTTCCGATCTAAAAATTCTGAGCGTAAACATTTTTGGACGCGTTCTCATTTATTTTTTTGTATATTTTTTATTGTTGTTAATATTATTTTTTCCATTATTATCATGTCTATTGTTTACTTTTAGCATTTTAATGTGTTAACATCACTATTAATACATTATTTGTTTGCTTTAATTTGATTTTTGTGTTCATTCACTACTATTATCATTATTATTGTCATTATTATTATTTTTATTATTACTTTTGTGTTATCATTAATATTATTATTACTGTTATTATTGTGGTTATGATCTTTGTATTTACATTTATTATTATCATTATTATTATTTGTTGCTTATTGTTCTATATTATTATCATTGTTATTACTATTATTATCTTTATGCCATTAATTTATTGTTTTCTTATTATATATTTGCTACTGTTTATTATTATTGTTATTACATGCTTACCTCATGTGTATTATTATTATTATTATTGTTATTATTATTATTATTATTATTAAAGTGTATGTTTATTATCACTATTCTATCGCCATTATTATTATTATTATTATTATTATTATTATTATTATTATTATTATTATTATTATTATTATTATTATTATTATCATTATTTTTATTAGTACCATTGTGCTATTACCATTATTATTATTATTATTATTATTATTATTATTATTATTATTATTATTATTATTATTATTATTATTATTATTATTATTATTATTATTATTATTATTATTATTATTATTATTATTATTATTATTATTATTATTATTATTATTATTATTATCATTGTTTCATTATTATTTGTTCGATTAGTTTTATTAGAGCATTTACTAATGTTTTCGATGTTATTTTTGTCTGAGATTTATTTTGGGTTGCGCTGTGTGAGCTTTCTCGCGGCTCCCCTGTTGGGTTGCAGCACGTGGATGGGTCCCCCGGTTTGGTGAGATCCTTTCAACCACCCTCTCTTTATGTGTTCTGTGCTTATCTGTAAATATTTACTTTATTTATGCACGCATGGGATAAAAAATCACAAAAATATTTCTACAATTAATTCGGTCTTTTACTAACAAAATGGGGACCAATGTCCCTTGTTTTAGCCTAACAATAAAAAATATCATGATTGAGACAAAGAGTCATTTTTTCTCAAAAAATGGGATCACTCATCCCCGTTTTCATCAAACAACCAAAACGACTTTTCGAATCCTCTTTAAATAAACGCGAAGGGACCAATGTTCCTAAACCTCCAAACAAGCACGAGGGAACCAATGTCCCTAAAATAATGCCCCAATTTATGTATGTTCGTTTATTTTGATCTTGTGTGAGTGTTTTAAATTTATGTTCATTTCCTCTTGGGCCCTTGTAATTAATTTTGGGGCAATTTTATTTATTTTTGGGGGATTGTATTCCGTCCCCATTCATATCTTCAATCTCCTCTTATTGGGGTTGTATTCCGCCCCCTACCTTTCATGTAATTGCGTGCTTGCGTGTTTATTCGCTTTCTTTTATCGCTTTATTTACTATTTTTCTTTTACCGCTTTCGGATGCTTGAAGTGCGCTCTTACTTTTAATGTATTAATCGTGTAAGGTGAGAAATATAATTTTAAGAAGATTAAAAGCTCACTTATAATTAACCAAAGCATAAATAAGAGTGAAGTTCTGAACACCATATCTATAGTCTTGTCCAATAGAGGTGAGAGACCCCTTTTTCCCAATTTCTTGTGAATTGGGTGGCGACTCCATGATACCTCAAAGATGCCTTTAGGCGTCATTAGACTAGGTGTTTCTCCCCAATGTTCTATTAGGAAGGATACATCTATGATGTCTTATGGCGCCCATGATCAAAGACGCGAACCAGTCCCTCGAATCCTAAAGTGGATTCACCTTCGAGGGCCCTTGCTGGGTTCGGCGCGTGTCACAGTGGCGACTCCACTGGGGACCTGTGTTTGAGACTTCACTTAAAAAGTGCTTTGGTTAAATGTATAATTGGGTTTTTAAAACTTAAAATTTAATCTCTCTTCAAAATTGCATCGCATTTTAAAGCCTTAGACTTACGATAGTTGGTCCCCCTTTACCTCGGTGCGTTCCCGAAGCAGGACCCTACTTTCACTCATTGTAGGGAAGTGTCAAGGATAATCACCAGCCCAAGCCTTATACCTTTTGGTATATCAAATGGAGACCCGATCGGTCGCTACGCTCGTGATGAGCTAGACCCATTGGCAGGGACCATGCTTGGGTAGCCCTAAAATTTCATCACCTTGACCAAAGCCCATGTAATGACAAATAGAAACTTCCCCTAAGTAGCATGCTCCTTAATACGATGCTTGTGATGTGGGTCATTACGTATTAAGCAAAATCAACCAAATCAAATGGTCTTCATCAAAGGCTTTTATGCCCCATTGGGCCCACCTTGATTTAATTGAATTGCCCAAATACGTAATAACCAAAACTCATGCGAATGCACATTAGATCAAGAGATGTTGTGCTGCCGATTTTTTACTGTGCACTACGCGCGTTCATTGGGTCCCCCGTTGACCCATGAATTGAGCCCACCTAGGAGAGAGACCGCATGACCTCGTGTGTGGGAGTGATAAGGTTGGAAGGATCTATCTATTTGCATGTGGTTATGGATACTGCGCATGCATGTCAATAAAATAAATGCATGTATATATAAATCATAATATATTTTACCTCATGCCATGTGTGTTTGAATCTTTCTGTCTGCATGCTATTCTTCACATGTACACATTATCTTGCGTATAATCTCATGTTGTGTGTATATATATCTTCTCATCTGCATATTATTCTTTCCGCATGTACATATCATCCCGTGTGTGGTTTCTTCCATGCATCCCACCGTATTATGGCAATCCACGGATCTCGCATTTGCACTAGCATGATCATGCATTATACATATCATTCATGCATCATTCTAACAACTTAACCTTTTAGCCATCATAAATTCATCCAAGTGGACCAGAGGTTCTGACGATCGACTAGTGACGACAGACTCGCCCTTTGGATTGCTAGAATTAGTGCCTGTTTGGCATTTTGAGCCACTCTCAGTGACTAGTGAATCATCCTCGATGGCAGAACTACCACGAGAGACCGGTGCTTTGATGGTACAAGACCTAGATAAGAGGCTTGGGGATTTTGAAAGGAGAATGTTGGCCATGATAGAAAACATTGCTGCTCAAATGGCACCAAACGCCAGCTAGCCGCCTGGGGCCCCTGCTGTTGAACAAGTTGAATTGCCTATTATGGAAAAGGCTCTTGTAGCGGTCCCTACCATACGATAACTAGATGTTGAGCCCAGATCAGTGAAATCTCTTGAGCCGATAAGAATTCTTGGCCTGAAAGGTGATCTCATGGTGGAGGAAGAGGATGGGCCGGTAACTCCTCGGACTATGAAGAATGAAGTCCCCAAGGGAGAGGATAGCGCGGTAAAGGAGACAAAAGGCGAGATTGAAAAGTTTGAAGCTCAGACGATGACTACTATAGAGGATTTAGTCGCCGCTGTGGTGCCACCTGTCGAACAACAGCCTACTGCTCCTACAATGTTGCAAAAAGAGCATGATCTAACTAAGTGCCAATTGAGTTTAGAGGAGAGCCACCTTTTACTCCATCATCTGAACGAAAAGGCAAGAGGCGGGTCCCGGAGGATGGGTTTCTGATAATGACATGGGGCCTGAAGAGAAGGATGGACGTCCTCGAAGAAGAAATTTCAAAGTCTAAACTTGCAATTGCCCGGGCTGCTCATGAGAAAGTCTCTGTGAACTTAGGAAAGAGAAATCGACCATATAAGTGTGACATCTGTGCCGACACTGTAACACCCCCTTCCCATACATAGGCGATCCCATCCGAAAAGGAGTGAGATGCCGTATGAGACAAGGTGTCACCAAACAAAAGCAAAACAAAATATACATCCATTCATAACATACTTTCAGAAATACAGAATAATTAAAAACTTCACAAGCAGAAAGCAAAAGCTGATCATGCATTACTATAATTAAACTATTACAATAATGATCTGATCAACTAGCTGAACAAAATAATATTACATATACAAAATATAGATACAAAAGCGGAAGCTGATACAGAGAGTTCTATACAAAAAGAATCAATAACTGATACAAAACTGAGCCCTACACTAAACCCTTCTGTGTTGGCTTGATGACGGCGACTCTCTCAAAGCAAAACGCCTTCCGCACCTGCACGGGTAAAAACACCGTGCTAAGCGATAAAACGCTTAGTGGGGAAACACACATAAATTATGGACGGCCACTCACAGTGGTCGTCAAGGCATATCACATTCACAATGGCATAATGCAAGGATTAATACATAATCCATAAAAGCATGCTCGTATTTAAATACCATACTTTCAGAATCTCATCATCATATGCATTACAGAATAAACCAGCATATATTTCATCATTAAACTCATTCAGATATTCCATTCAAAGCCATATCAGATCAGAACATTTTCATTAACATTTAAAGAATACCTGCTGATTCTAGACAGTGGATAACGAGTGTACTGAGGGTACCTTACGGGTACGAATTGAATACTGAGGGTACCTCATAGGTACAAGTCAAATATTATATCATTTATCAGAACATGTTATTTATATACTGAGGGAATCTTAAACAAGATTCTATACTGAAGGGTTCGCGAGGAACCAAACGGGGACCTGATCGGGGTCCAAACTGAACTGAGGGCTGCAGCTAAAAGACTCTATTAGGCATGCCTAACTATCCACTTACTCGACTCTAGCAGGTTATGCGTCAAACTGATCACATTTCAAGATACAGAATATAATTCATCAGAAAATCATGCTATCACGCATATCAAAGCATTAAATAGTAAGACATGCATCGTACAATATTAAAGTCCATTCAGAAGAAATACCAAATTCAGTTCTGAGTTAAAAACCAGGAAATTTCGGAAAAACAAGCTGAACGGAGAAATCGGGCGAGGAATGGCTGGTCACTGGCGTGACTGGCCTTCTCAACAGGCAGGTCACGGCGTGACCTAGGGTCACGTCTCGTGACCTGCTTATTTCTCAACAGGCAGGTCACGGCGTGACCTAGGGTCACGTCTCGTGACCTGCTTGTTTCTCGCCTACCGCATTGCGTGATCCTCGCGGGTCACGCAATGCTCATGCAGGTCACGGCGTGACCGAGGGTCACGCGACGTGACGCTGCTTCTCCCTCACAGATCACGTTGCGTGATCTGCCTCTTCCTCGCAGGTCGCACGACGTGACCGAAGATCACGTCGCGTGACTTGCTTCCTCTTCAGCTGGTCACGCGACTGGCTTCTCAGCAGGCAGGTCACGCCGTGACCGAGGGTCACGCGACGTGACTTGCCTTCCTGCGTAGCGAGTCACGCGACAGAGAGAGTTTCTACAGTAATTCGATTTTTCCCAGAATTTCCAGAATTTCCAGATTTCAATCCCAATTTGATTTAAACCCATACAAACCTGTTCTTACCTTTCAAGGCAGATTCCAAACAATTCAAACATCATATAAACAACTCAAAACAGAATTCAATCAACCCAATTCAAGGTAATTACATTCAAATTGTTCAAGAACATATAAACCCTAGAAATACCAGTAAACTCAAATTATGCAGATCACAAGCAATTGTTCCCAAACCTGAAATCTAAGCCTCTCTCACTTAGCTCCACTAGGTCCAGCAACCTCTTTCCCCTTTGGATCACGTGGAGCCTCAACTAGAACACAAACACAGTAAATTCAACCCTAGGTTAAACCTAAACTCAAGGAAGAAGATGAAGATGCAATTTACAGTAAAACAAAGACTAGATCTTGCACTTACCAAACTAAGGAATGCAAAGGGAGGATTAATTTCACCAATAGAACCTTGAATCAAAATACACAGTACTTGGGAATAAAGAAAATGAAGAAGAAGAAAGGGAGTAAGAAAAACGTGAATCTGTAAGTTTCTTTTTCCTCATTCCCTTTTCTTTTTCTTTTCTTTATTCTAAATATGTATCAAACCCCTATTGGTGACACTAATCACTCACACTAAAATAACCTACACTACACACACCTAAAACCCTCTTCACTTATGCATACCCTACCATGGTATGAACACATGCACACAAGTATATCCCATTTAATTAAACACACTAATGCCATGTATGCACCCACATAATAATAAACCCAAAAATCATACATTTTACTGAAATAACCCTATGAAATGCTGAACACATGCGAATGCTTACACATACAAACAGACAGATAGACAGACAGACAGATGGACGGATAGGCTCATTCTACTAGGGGGCAAATGGGGTGTGACAGACACTCAAGGGACAAAGGAAACCCCGACGGTTAGAACAGTTCAAAAATGTTATTTCGGCATGGACGGATCTATTCCTCAAGCAGCGGAGGAGGACCTGTGCTCATAGTTAGCCAACCCAGCCAGAAATCGAGGGCATAGGAGGTGTCGGCGACACGCTAGATATCTGAGGAATAATTACCAAACCCCAAAAGGTTAAGTGCAGGATCATGTTAATGATAAACAGCTGATAGTCTTCAAAGGAGGGGGCAACGCCATTGGGGGTGACAATCAGGAAAGCTCGAGTCTCGGTGATAATAGTGTGAGAGATATTGAGGCCACCAAGCTTCCAAACATTGGAACTACTCAAGATCACTATACCATTTGGGATAAGACTTTATCTGAGCACCTCTTTCACTTCATAAAAAAGGGGAAGCTATAGCCGAAACCTACAAAACCCGCCGGGAGCCAAGGGCGTATCGGTCACCAAGCAGATTGGTATTGTGCTTACCATCAGCATACTGGGCATGAGACGGATGGGTGTCGAACTCTGAGAAAGCGTACTCAAGGCCTCATTAATGAGGAGTTGAGAGGTGAGGAGAATGGTTCCCGAAAGTGATAGTAGACCGTAGACCACAGCATCCGTTTTGGCAAGAAGGGAGGATGTTAGCTGTTTAGATGCTCTTGTTTATTTTCGAACTATCTAATGATGATGTTTTAACTCTTTAACTCTAATGTAGAATGGATGTTTTACTTATCTGTGTGATATTTTCTTGTGATTTCACCATGCATGATCATGACACATTCATATTTAATAATGATTCAAATGATGCAATTTCTTTTAATCTCGGAACTTTGGGGGAACCCAAAGAAAATCTTTATAGCTTCTGTTATGACTCTTGAAGAGAGAGTAAAAGAGATAAAATAAAAAAATGAAATAAAAGTCTTTGCCTGGACCTATGAGGACATGCAAGAAAATAATCATGAAGCCACCAAGCATGCTATGCCAACATATCTTAGAAGACTCAAGCTGAAATAGACAGAAATGGTTGAAAGGGGAACCCACAAGCAGAACTAGAACCGAAATCCTTACTGAAATACAACACCCAACCAGATCAAACAATGATGGTCCCCACGGTTAAAAGAGAGAAGCGCGTGTATGTGTAAACTTCAGGATTAGAACGAAGCTTGCTAAAAGAAAATTGGGGAGCAAAAATAAAATAAAATAAAAATAAAATAAATAAATAAAATATAGAAAAACGAAGCAAAAAATAAAATAAAAAAAATAAAAAAAAAAGAAGAAAAAGTTTGGTTATAAAAAAAAAAAAGAAGAGAGAAGAAAAGAGGGAATTGATCAGGGGGCAAGGGAATGCTATTTGGGGGCAAGCTTTGCTCAAGTCCCGTTAGTCTACACGTATCTGCATTTTTCCGTTCTTCTTAGTTATTGAAAAGGACCTAAAGACTGAACCACAAGCCACCCAATCAGTTCATCAATATAGAGGATGCGCGATGCAAGGGATATTCTTGTGCTGTTATTGCTCATGCCTGCCACTGAAAAGACCTGAAGGCTAACCCATAAGCCATCTTCCCAGTCCGTAAGTATAAAGGGTGTGTTGTACGAGGGATGAGCTGATGACATATAGATGACATATAACTGAGATGCCAAACGACAAGAAGGTCATGGAGTAGACCCAGCCTGGGGTCTGCAATTAGAACCTTTACGAGAGTCGCGCTTTATGCCTGGACGTGTGAGGGGAAAACACTACTGCCCATTGAAGCATGTCAGATCCTTAAAGGGCAGTCATGGAAGCGACAGTCGCAACAACTAAACATGTCAAATGGAAAAGGGTTTCGAGATTGCTATCGGATCTATCAGAAAACACCTTATCCGATCATTTGGGGAGAAAGTCAGGAAGCGTCCGCCGTAAGAATAAGATTGGGTCTTCGGGCAAGTAGGTCCAGGTACTCTAGACAAATGAGGTAAATTCAGACCAGCATATGGAGACCCATTTGTTCTTGAAAAGTTGTTATACAAGGAAGCAACATCCCGACAGATGGCAAGCGAGGCAAGTTTAATCAACACCGATGAAATGAAGGAGGGTCCATGGCAGAGGCTAAAAAAAAAGAGAAAATATTCAGTCAAGAAAATCCGTGAGGGCTGATTGGAAACAGGAGTCTGATGCTTACAAGATCCACTCCGAGATTAGATATAATTTTGCATTCTAAATCCGTGTTAAATGGTGATCATGTATGGAGAAATCATGTTGAAACGCACACAGTTTTTTGCAAATACATAAAATAAAAGCGGTTTAACTCATCAGTGCCTAGTTCTTTTATAAAAAGTAAAATCTAAGTGGCTACTCTACTCCTGTTCTCACCGACCAGATGCCTAAGCCAACGGGTCCTATTATCTACTGTGGGGCTAGGTGCCTTCCCCTTACATGCACTTATGGAGGCAAGGGTGTAGTCTGTGACCAGGACAGTTCCTTTCTGCACACTCAAAGTTGTCTGGTTCCAGCATAAAATCAGCACAGTGGAACTATCGACCCTCTGCCACTCTTGCCACTCAGGCACTTCAGTCAACTCCTTCTGCTATCAACTGTGAAGCCAATTCTATAGCACCTTCATGATAGAAACCAAGCTCAGACAACCATGACCTAAGACGCAAATACACGCCGATTATACCTGAAAGACCTTTTACAACAACTATCTACCCTCTACCATTCTCGCCACCCAGGCCCTTCAGTTAACTCATCTTGCTACTCACTGTAAAGCCAATCATACGGCACCTCCCCAATAAAGAACCAAGCTCGTATAACCAGAATCTGAGATATAAACACATGTCAATCATACCCAAAAGATCTTTCGCAACAACTCAAACTTCTCAAAAAAAAAAGAAAAAAAAAAGCCGTTAAAGATGAAAACCGTGACTGGCGCTCTAAGCAAAAGTTAGGCCAAAGGGCAGGGTGAAAACCTGGGAACGGGCGGTCTGTCCTATAAAAAATAAAATAAATAAAAGCCGCTGGATTGGGTTGGGTCCATTCCAGGCAAAAAATAAGGCACAGGGTTATGTGAAAATCCGGGAAGGACGCATTTCTCGTTAAGAAAAGCTAGTGTGAAAATCCATGAGGGACGCACTACCTTCAAAATAATGACTACATGTATCAGAAGAGAACCTCATAATCCCACAGAGGCATGAGACTCAAAAGCAATCCCAGAGGGCATCGATCCTGCGGCATGTTATGACCAAATCGGCCGTCGCCTCCAAATCCACTCAGATGAATTCTTATCCTGGATTGCTGCATATACATGCATCTCACATCATGCATACAACTTTTCGTGTATACTTCTGTACATATAATTTTGCAAAAAATATCTAAATGAATACCCAGCTTAGGAGAGCAATCCAGAAGGACATCCTGCACTTTTTGTAGCCTTGTCAGCGGCTCGGTGCATTCCTCTACGGAGGACATCTCTTGCGCTTTTTGTAGCCTTGTCAGCGGCTTCGTGCATTCCTCTGCGGAGGATATCTCTTGCACTTTTTGTAGCCTTGTCAGCGGCTCGGTGCATTCCTCTGCGGAGGACATCTCTTGCGCTTTTTGTAGCCTTGTCAGCGGCTGGGTGAATTCCTGTGCGGAGGATATCTCTTGCTCTTTTTATAGCCTTGTCAGCGGCTCGGTGCATTCCTCTGCGGAGGATGTCTCCTGCCCTTTTTGTAGCCTTGTCAGCGGCTCGGTGCAATCCTCTGCGGAGGATATTTCCTGCACTTTTTGTAGCCTTGTCAGCGGCTCGGTGCAGTCCTCTACGGAGGATTTCTCTTGCACTTTTTGTAGCCTTGTCAGCGGCTCGGTGCAGTCCTCTGCAGAGGATATTTCCTGCGCTTTTTGTAGCCTTGTCAGCTGCTCGGTGCAGTCCTCTGCAGAGGATATAGCTCGCGTTTTGTAAGTCTGGAGCAGGCTTGGCGCACCACCACTAGTTTAGAAGAGCAATTTCGCACTTTGTAAGTCTGGAGCAGACTCGGTGCAGCCCAGAAGGGCAATCCTCGCGTTTGTAAGTCTGGAGCGGGCTCGGCGCATCACCCAAAAAGATGAAAATTGTCCCTCAGTCTATACAGCGACTTAAGGAAATGATTCCACTAGCGATCCGAGAAGACAGCTGCCTCAGGTACGCGCTTCTTTCCTTTTTTATCTGAATTTTGGGCTCACTTAGGCACCTAGATTCTAAGTTCCCCAAAATTGGGGGCAACTGTAGACACCGGGTCCCGAGACCATCCAAGATCAGAATTACCCAATGATGAAAGCGATACTTGGCAGTAAAAATGTCAGAAAACGCTCCCCTTGTCGAGAACTTCCTTTGTTTTATTTTTATTTTTGATGTCGTTTTTTTTTTATTTTATTTTATCTTATTTATTTTATTTAGTCATTTACTTTTATTTGTTTATCTATTTATTTTATTTCCGTTTTATTTTATTTTCTTTTTATTTTTGTCTGTTTTCGCATGGGGGCGGGTCCTACTGGGCGCGAAATTGCGCGCACAGCAAGTCGAGGTGCGCAGCATACAGCCGCGCGTGAACAGCTGTGCCGCGCGAACAGCTGTGCTGCGCGCGCGGAGGAGGTCTTCTCGAGCGCAGCATCGCGCGGGGAAGGGCTGCGCGCGCGGTCTCAGTTCACAGCGCGCGTGGAGCTGCGCGCGCGGTGCCAGGGGAGCACGCGCGCGCTTCTTGGCACGCGCGGCCTTCTCTCCACGCGGGCATGCGTGCCCAGTCTCCTTTGATGCACCGTTTTCCTGCATTTTCAGTCTGTTTTCTTCAGTTTTCACCCTTTTATGCTAATTTTGGAACAACAAAATTAAGAGATCATTTTGTCTTTCTCCATTTTTGGCCAACACTGAAAATTAATTTGGATTCCTTCTTCGTTTTTTGGAGGACGGCAGATTTGGAAAAAGGAATTTTTTTTGGCTTTTCTCTCTAGCATTCTTTACTCTCTAGGAAGCTTTTTTTTCTTGTTCTAAAAATTCTTCAAAAAAATCTTTAAGCTTTCTTCTCAAATTTAAGTTTTTGCTACTAAGAAATATTTAATATTAGGTTGATTTGAGCAAGAGAAATTAATTTTCTTGGCTTGTTCATCCCACAAAAAATATTTTCTTAAACTAATTTGTTTAAAACAAAGATTTTTACACTTGTTTCGAATATTATTATCATCAAAAATCGACAAGGGGAATGGATTGAGACATCCCATTTTCGATCTAAAAATTCAGAGGGTAAACATTCTTGGACGCGTTCTCATTTATTTTTTTGTATATTTTTTATTGTTGTTAATATTATTTTTTCCATTATTATCATGTCTATTGTTTACTTTTAGCATTTTAATGTGTTAATATCACTATTAATACATTATTTGTTTGCTTTAATTTGATTTTTGTGTTCATTCACTACTATTATCATTATTATTGTCGTTATCATTATTTTTATTATTACTTTTGTGTCATCATTAATATTATTATTACTATTATTATTGTGGTTATGATCTTTGTATTTACATTTATTATTATCATAATTATTATTTGTTGCTTATTGTTCTATATTATTATCATTGTTATTACTATTATTATCTTTATGCCATTAATTTATTGTTTGCTTATTATATATTTGCTACTGTTTATTATTATTGTTATTACATGCTTACCTCATGTGTATTATTATTATTATTATTATTATTATTATTATTGTTATTATTATTATTATTAAAGTGTATGTTTATTATCACTATTCTATCGCCATTATTATTATTATTATTATTATTATTATTATTATTATTATTGTTATTATTATTATCATTATTTTTATTAGTACCATTGTGCTATTACCATTATTATTATTATTATTATTATTATTATTATTATTATTATTATTATTATTATTATTATTATTATTATTTGTTCAATTAGTTTTATTAGAGCATTTACTAATGTTTCCGATGTTATTTTTGTCTGAGATTTGTTTTGGGTTGCGCTGTGTGAGCTTTCTCATGGCTCCCCTGTTGGGTCGCAGCACGTGAATGGGTCCCCCGGTTTGGTGAGATCCTTTCAACCCTCTCTTTATGTGTTCTTTGCTTATCTATAAATATATATTTTATTTATGCACGCGTGGGATAAAAAATACAAAAAATATTTCTATAATTAATTCAGGCTTTTACTAACAAAATGGGGACCAATGTCCCTTGTTTAAGCCTAACAACAAAAAATATCATGATTGAGATAAAGAGTTATTTTTTCTCCAAAAATGGGATCACTCATCCCCGTTTTCATCAAACAACCAAAATGACTTTTCGAACCCTCTTTAAATAAACGCGAAGGGACCAATGTTCCTAAACCTCTAAATAAGCACGAGGGAACCAATGTCCCTAAAATAATGCCCCGATTTATGTATGTCCGTTTATTTTGATCTTGTGTGAGTGTTTTAAATTTATGTTCATTTCCTCTTAGGCCCTTGTAATTAATTTTGGGGCAATTTTATTTATTTTTGGGGGTTTGTATTCCGTCCCCATTCACATCTTTAATCTCCTCTTATTGGGGTTGTATTCCGCCCCCTACCTTCCATGTAATTGCGTGCTTGCGTGTTTATTCGGTTTCTTTTATCGCTTTATTTACTATTTTTCTTTTACCGCTTTCGGATGCTTAAAGTGCGCTCTTACTTTCAATGCATTAATCGCATGAGGTGAGAGATATAATTTTAAGAAGATTAAAAGCTCACTTATAATTAACCAAAGTATAAATAAGAGTGAAGTTCCGAACACCGTATCTCTGGTCTTGACCAATAGAGGTGAGAGACCCCTTTTTCCAAATTTCTTGTGAATTAGGTGGCGACTCCATGATACCTCAAAGGTACCTTTAGGCGTCATTAGACTAGGTGTTTCTCCCCAATGTTCTATTGGGAAGGATACGTCTATGATGTCTGATGGCGCCCATGATCAAAGACGTGAACCAGTCCCTCGAATCCTAAACCGAATTCACCTTCGAGGGCCCTTGCTGGGTTCGGCGCGCGTCACACCTACCTATAGAATTCTGTTAGCTATAGCCCTCTGTTCTGTTTGGACCCTGATCAGGTCCCCGTTTGGTTCCTCGCGAACCTCAATGTGTATGGATCTTGTTTAAGATCCCCAATGTGAAAATATTTTGAATGAGAAAAATATGATGTTGCTTTTTGAATTGTACCCATGGGTACTGCCATGTGTTCACTCGCTTATCCACCCCTTTGACATAGCAGACAATTAAAAGAGTGAAATAATGTGAATTAATTGATAAGCTCTGTGATGATTTACAAATGATTATGTGAATAAGCATTTGATGCATTTGTGATAAATGCCATTTGACTTGTGTTCTACGCACTCCTCTATTCTGGATCCTTTATGGACACTTATGTGGAAATGTGCGGTATCTCCGGATACCTATGTGTTTTGTATAATCAACTGATATATGTGAAATGGAAAGTGATAAAGCAATCAACTTTTGCTCTAACGAATGTGTATAAATGAATATTGACTGTCTAAGAAATTGTATATGAGTAAGGCATGTTATGGAATTATTCAAAAGTTACGAGTATGTTTGTCTATATGAAGTTTATGTAAAGAATTATTGAAATATTTGATATACATGTTTTCTGTGGTTGAACATTCAGTAAATAAACTTTGTATGTGTGTGTGTGTGTGTGTGTATATATATATATATATATATATATATATATATGTATATATTTGTTATATGTTTAAATGAGAACATAGGTATGTTATGTGCTGTTTACCTACGAAAATTTAGCCAGTGTAATTTCAATAAGTATATTGGTAAGAAATTCATATGTATTTGTTTGTGGTTTTAATGAATACAGTAAATGATGTATTGATTGGTAAGTAAGATAGATAATAAGCGTTACGCATGAGATAGATAACTGAATTTAGGAAAATGACTTTAGATTAATTCTTGGATTATTTAAGTATAAAGGTTTTTGTAGAACTACGTGGTTCTGATTTCCTACCATAGGGATACGTAGAAAGCTTGGAATATCTATTTCAAGCCCGAACCAAATCTGAAAATCTAGATGTTTTGTTTAGCTTTGAACAATAAATGGTTTCAACAAATGAAATGTTCTAACGTAAGTACTAATACTGTAATCTGCATGATTTTGGAAATGTTAGTAATAATGGGAATCAATATGACTTAATTTGCCCCACTAGCAAATGTATCTTTGGTAACCTAGGAGGTATAACTATTCACATAGTTAATTAAATAAAATTAAGCAAACAATAAGTATGCATAATATCATTGTAAATTACTAAGGTAATAATGTAAATTCTGGCTATGGTATGTAAATGAATGTATATAGGAAATTGTTTAAGTTTCGTATGAGAAAAAGAATATGAATTTATGATAGCTTTAACCGGTGTACTTTATGTTTATGTGTATATATATATATATATATATATATATATATATATATATATATATATATATATTGATTTACATGTGTTTGCCTCGGCAACCACTATGAGTGGCTGCCCATTATTTATTTCGCTCGACTAAGCGTTATCGCTTAGCACAATTGTTTTTCCGTGCATGTTAGGAGATCAGAGTAGCGCAGCGGTTCTTTGTGACTTTGGCCAACGAGTCAGTAGAAGTTATAGAATGTTTTTATTGATTGTCAGCTTGTAATTAAGTTTATTTATTTAGCATTTATAATGAGATGTAATAATCTTTAGTGCGAATGATGGTGTGTGTGAGATAAGTTTAGGATGTGTATGTGGTTGAGGTTCTAGATGTTAGAAATTTTATTACTCTGATTTCTGTATTTCCATGTGTGTCTTTGTCTGGTAGCACCCTCTGCTCACTGTAGCTCTTCATCCTTCGTTATGCTATGTATGGGAGTTGGGGGTGTTACAGTTACAACTATGGCAGCTGCAAACTCTAGCCCTTTATAGGCATGCCTATCTATCCACTACTATGACAATTCATGCTAACATATAAATTTTATTCACTAAACTATATACTTTACATTTATTTGATTATCTTATCAAACCACTGCACATCTACTCAAATCACATATTAACTATACAAACCAAGATCATACATACATGTTTACGTATCGGTCATGCAAAATAATATCTATTTATCATGCTCATATTCATTCTACTTGTTCATATAGTATACATGAATATCTCTTATTCTTATTACACACTAAGCATACAAATCTCATCAAGCATCCCTTATATTAACACATTTAACTTCCATATGCTTAATCACTCATAATCCAATGCAAAATTACTCACAAATATGGACAAATAACTTGCATTCATAATTTCTAGCTATGTCGCACTCGTGGCACACCACAAGTATACCTTCTGTCGTGCTTGCGGGCAGAGCTCACGTACACGACAGAACATCCAAATGACCTCTGTCACGCTCGCGACAGAGCACAGTCTATCAAACCTTTGCCTACGGAGCACTCTGTCGTGCTCGCGACCCTTGTTGTGCTCAAGACAGAGCCTGAGCTATGAGTTCAAACTCGCAACTCCACATACCTTTCACATACTTTCCTATATCCACATGCATGACAATCAAATACCAGTTCCAGCCGAAAAGGCATTCAAAACAAGTAATCACATTTAAATAACTTTCATGCACACTTTGTAACTAACACAAAATCATCATGCAAATAGTCAAAACTCTATACAACTTCAAGTTGTCAATAAGCATCATACAACTCTTCAATATTAACATATACACAAATTTACAACTAAAAGAGCTGTTGAACTATTTCAAAGCCCACAATTTCCCAACTAGATCAAACATGCATCTACTAGAAATTAAAATCCCAAACACAATATAACAACTAAAAGAACTGTTGAACTCTTTCAAAGCCCACATTTTCCCCAAATCTAATCATGCATGCATCTATTGAAAGAAATCACATATAATCCCAAACCTAAAAATGAAGCTTGACAACTCTCTCTCTCTCTTCTAGCTCAAACCTTGTCTTTACGTTTGTCTCTTCTCTTGTCCAAAGCTTCTTGCACAAATCCAACAAAACACACACTTAATCCATGAATCAACCAGCTCAAAATCATTAACAAAATAAGGTAGAAAAAGAAGATAACTTAAGCTTCTAACCCACACTTACCTTTCCAATTTATCACTTAACTCTTCAAACTAAATCAAAGCTTAAATTTTTAGAAGCCAACGAAGAAGAAGAAACAAGAAGAATAAATGCAAAACAAAAAGAAGAACAAGGAGAGAGAAGTGGCCAGTGTAGACACCGGGTCCTGAGGCGGTCCAAGATCAGAATTACCCGATGATGAAAGTGATATCGGCTTACAGGTGGAGGTGTTAAAAATGATGTTTCCCTTGTCGAGACTCTCGTTATTTTTAAATAAAAAATAAACAAATAAATATACAAAAATATATTATCAAAAAAAGTTAATTAAGTTAATTTCTAAAAATAATATTATTGGAAAGTGTTATTTTTGATATTTAAAAAAATAAAAAAGGAGAATTAAATTAGTTAATTAATTGAATTAAATTAAATTAATTAATTGATTTAATTGAAAGAGGAAATTGAATTAGTTAATTAATTTAATTGAATTAAATTAAATTAATTAATTGATTTAATGGGAAAAGAGGAATCAAATTGTTTAATTAATTTAATTTAAGAAAAGAAGAAATTCAAAAGTTTTTTTAAAAAAAAAAAATTGTAAAACGTGGTAAAGTGGCCATAATGGCCACTTTACCTTACCCTGTGGCCACATGATGGCAATGTGGCCATCACACGACCACTTGCCGCTGGGTGCGCGCTACCAAGGGCAGCACGCGCGGTAACAACCCACCGCGCATGCTGTTTCCCCCTTGTCCGCGTGGTACCCTTTGCGCCACGCGGCCACCTCTTTGGCCCGCCATTTTCGCTATTTTTCTGCATTTCAATTCGTTTTAATCGCTGATTTTTTTCCTTTTCTGTGCAATTTTTATGAAGAAAAATTAAAAGAATAAATTGTTTTTTGTTTATTTTGGAACAACCCAGCAAATTAAAAGAAAAACCGAGTTTCATTTTCAGGGGGCTGGATTCTTGGGTTCAAGAAAAAACAATATTTTCTCTCAACCAAGCCAAGCAAAAAGTCACCGAAAAATCTTCTTTTTTTTTTCTTTTTATTTTTCTTCAAGAACATTTAATTTTTGGATGATTTTGAGCTTGGAAAATTAATTTTTGTTTGCTCAGAACTCCCATCAAAAATATTTTCTTGACTTAAATTTGTTTAAAAAATCAATTTCTACTTTTTTCAAATATTCACCACCACAAATTCGACAAGGGGAGCGGATCTAGACATCCTTTCTCTTCAATCTACAACTCTGAGGGTAAACACTTTGGACCCGTTCTCATTTAATTTTATTTTGTTTTGCATTTATTTGTTATTATTATTTTTGATATCATTTTATTTTGGTATTTTAGTGTGATTAATATTACTGGTGATAAATTATTTGCTTGTCTTAGTTTGATTTCTTTTCTTATTTTCTCGATGGTATTATTATTACCATTATTATTTTCTAATATCCTTGTTACTGTTGTCACCTCAAGTTTCTTGGTTTAATTTCTTGGTGGTTCGCTTATTTGACGTTTATAGTTTTGTTATTTGCTCATTGTTTTGCCGTTAGCCTCTCTTGTTATTATTATTATTATTATTATTATTATTATTATTATTATTATTATTATTATTATTATTGTTATTTTTGTTATTGTTATTGATGATTTTATTTGTTTTAATATTATTATTATTTGTTTGACTAATTTACCTAGAGTTATTACTAATATTTTCGATATTATTTTTGTATGAGTTTAACTTGAGTCGGGTTATGTGGGCGTCCCCGCGACTTCCCGGATGGGTCGCGACGTGTATAGGATCACACCGGTTTTAGTGAGATCTTTCTCAACTCTCTCTTTATTTTGTGCTATTTGTAAATAATTATTTTACTTGTGCACGCGTGCGATAAAAAATCACAAAAATACTTTTATAATTAAATTGGGTTTTTTACTGATAAAATTGGGACCAATGTCCCCTATTTTATCCAAGTAATAAAAAATATCACAATTAAAACGAAAAGTCAATTTTCTGCAAAATGGGATCACTCATCCCAGTTTTCATCCAAACAACCCAAAACGACTCTTCGAAGCCTCTTCAAATAATCGCGGAGGGACCAACGTTCCTAAATTTCGAACAAGTGCGAAGGAACCAATGTTCCTAAAATAATGCCCTGATTTATGTATGTCTTTTTATTTTGATCTTGTGTGAGTATTTTAAATTCAAGTTCATCTTTTTTGGGCCCTTGTAATTAATTTTGGGGTAACTTTATTTTTTTGGGGGATTGTATTCCGTCCCCATGTATGTCTTTAATCTTCTTATTGGGGTTGTATTCCGCCCCTATTTACTTTGTAATTGTGTGCTTGGGTTTTTACCGCTTTCATTTATTGCTTTCTTTATTTACTTTGTTTATCGCTTTTATTTATTTTCTTTACGTGCTTTCAATGTGCTATTTAATTAAATGCATCGCTCGTGTGAGGTGAGGGATATAATTTTAAGGAGTTAAAAACCCATTTATATTTAACCAAAGCATAAATAAGAGGGAAATCCCGGACACCATATCTCTGCTTTAGACCATAGAGGTGAGAAACCTTTTCTCAATTTCTTGCAAATTGGGTGGCGACTACAAATACCTCAAAGGTGCCTTTAGGCGTCATTAGGTTAGGTTGTTCTCCCCAATGTTCTATTGGGAGGAATACATCGATGATGTCTCATGGCGCCAATGATCAATAAGACGTAAACCAATACCTCGAAGCCCAGAGGCGGATTCAAAGCGAGGGCCCTTGCTGGGTTCCGGCGCGCGTCACAGTCGGACCAACATGCAGAAATGAGACAACTTATTTCAACTCAAAACCTTATATTGTATGTGGCTGCTTAGGTGGCACTCCCTCCTCATGCCACATGTCAAACTCTTGACAAAAATCTTTTTAATTCTTGGCCAACTCCCACTTAGTCCCTCAACTAAATTTTTCCTTTTAACAACTTATATTACTTTTAAATTACAACCTCATTAACCCATAAACTCACACATACACAATTACTCTTGTACCCTCACAATGCAAATTACACTTCAAATCCTTCTAAGGTACAATTTGGGTCATTACATGTATTTTGGTCAAAAAGGACAAAAGAGAGTAAACCATTAGAAATGCCATGAAAAGCATACATTAAAAAAAAAAGATAAATGTAATACTGGAACAAAAGAAAATAAAAGCATTAAAAACATAAATAACAAAGAAAAATAATATTACATGTTAAAGACCAAATAAAATAAGTCATTTGACATAATTGTAATACTCTTAACTTTATATACTATACGTACGATGATTTGCTATCTCACAAGTTACCATACGGTAGACATATCGGTATTTTTTTTTTAATATAAATAAGACATTCGCACATATATACTAATAATACAGTCCATTTATAATTCTATTAAATATTCACACACTTACACATATAAATAATCATAAGTCCATACATTCAAATTCCTTGCTCCGTCCAACTCAACCATATACATGCCATGTCTGTTTGCTTATGCTTGCTTCCCATCACTTCTTCCCAATCGACAATAACACATCAGCCACTTTAAGTCTTTCTACCTCCTAGTACCTGCGTGGAGTAACAACTCTACATGCTGAGCATTAAAATGTCCAGTGGTGGATACATATACTAAACTTTCCATCAATATTTATGCGTGCATACACAAGCATACTGGTTCTAATACCATGTAGATACTATTTTGCTTATTATATTTATTAATCACTTAGTTTAGTATCTATATATGTTTACAATTTTTTTAACTTTTCTTTACTACTATTGTTATTCTTGTTATTATTAATCATTTATCTTTGTCATTATCACTATTATATACAATTTATTATTACAAACACTAACCTGATTATTCTGTCAATTCTATTAATAATATTATTAAAATCAATACCAGCATTATTAAGATCATTCTTTCAATCACACTACTAATATTTTTAACAATATTATTTTTGTTCCATTTATATATCTATTACTTTTACTTCTTTTTATTTTTACTATAGCCTAAATATATTCATCTATATCATTTGTTTCTATACTCATTCCCAATATCTAAATTTATTCATTTCCATTAACATTGTCATTAACATTTGCCCTATTGTTTCGTTCATTTTTTTAATAATACTATTACTTTCTTTTATTTTCTATCATTATATCTACATTCTATACCTGTGTCTTCTCCTTACCAACTTAACAACCTCTATCTATAATGTTTCTTTTATTATTTGTTATAGAATATGTACATGCAAATTTTGTTAGATCACTTAATGTAGTTTATCTCTAATTTAAAAACTTAATTCTTTTCTTTTATTTCTTTAATACATATACAGATCTACAATTACTTGTAATACTTTCGTTATTATTAACCCCAATATTGTCATAACTACAATTAGTACTATATTTGTAACACCCCAATGCCCCTTGGAAGGAATATCGAGTTGCTACGCACTCACATACACATATATAAATAAACACTCATGCATATACTGTAGCAGAAGCAACATATAAACAAAACATACTTGTATTAATAAATACTTAAAATATTCACAATAAAAAAATATTATCATTCTTACAATACAAGATCAAGGCCTTGTAACATTTACACTATACAAAAATATTCTTTTATCATATACACTGTATGATCATAACAAAAAGAATCATAAACAAAAGCAAAACAACTCCACCTCAACTCCTAGTGGCCAGCAGATGGACGACTCTCATAACCAAACCGAACCTGCATACCTATACGGAAAAACACCCGTGCTAAGCGATAACGCTTAGTGGGGATATACAGAAGCAAAGACTTCTCACGAAGTCACAACAATACATATATACGTATCCAAGCATACAAACTAGCAACATAAATCAGTAAGCAAGGACATATACATCAGCATGAACATAAATAACAATTGAACATCTATATCATTTACCTGTACCTTAACTACTTACAATTATTATGTACATTTTCACAATACATAACACATGCCTTTGTCATATCTATTAACTAAAACATATACATATGATAGATCCCAACTTTACTTGCTCAAACACAATCATACAATAGTTAAAGCCATAGCCTGAATTCCCATTAATGGTGGATACAGGTGTACTAGATACTGACTAGCAGTATCAAACATTTAGAGACCGAAGTCTCAAATCATTAGTTACTGGAAGGTAACAAACACTAGACCCTTGCGGGCCAATCACTAGCAGTTGCAAAACACTAGCCCTTTATAAGCATGCTTATCTATCCACTACCATGACTCTTCAGGCTTTACATACAACTCTAGTCACTATATTATATACTTTGCATTCACTCATGTATCCAACAATGATTACATATCAATTCAATTCATGCACAAACTAATCATCCCATCAAGCATATGATGCATATATATATAATACATATAATCTTTATTATGCATGATCAAACACATTCCAATGCAATACCACACACAAATGAGGACAAAAGACTTGCATTCCCAACACTGCCCAGTGTCGCGCTCGTAATAGAACCCAACACACGCAGATGTCGTGCACTCGGGCCAGATCGCACTTGCGATAGAAAGCTAAAGTAGCTTCTGTCATGCCTGCGACTGAGCTCGGCAGAGCAGACCAACTACCAAACTTGCCCACGCGAGGAAGCTCGGCAGCGCAAACCTAGCCCATCGCGACACCTATTGCGCTCGCGACAGAATCGAACTAAATGTTCAACTCCAAGCTACACAGCCCACTCATGCACAACCTTCACATACCAACTCCAAATTCACATGCATAACCTTCAAAATCATGTCTTATACACTACTAAACTCTATTTCAACAGTAAACAGAATTAACTGACCATTAACCATATTAATCATAACAAGTAATCTATATGCAAAATCTGTACATACTCAACATGCAATAATAGTAGAGTTGACTCGAACCCTCAAATGAACTATAACACTAATTCAAGCACACCAATTTACCATTTATTCAAACATACATCTAATAGAAGAACTTCAAATAACATTATTTCAACTAACAACACATGCATTACTCAAGAAGTACTCAAACTTAACATGCATCTACTACTTAACATAACAACTATCTCAATTTCAACAAATGCTACTCATTAAAATGTCACACAATCCCAACCTCAAAAGTGCAGCTGGAAACTCTACTCTTCAAGGTCACAACTTCTTCTTGCCTTTCTCTTTCCTTTTCTCCAATGCTTCTTGCAAAAACCAAATTCACACATACACTCTTAGTCCATTAACTCAACAAACTCAAAACACTTACTAAGAAGAGTGGAGTAGAAGAAGACCACAGTAATCCAAATTGCACTTACCTTCTTTACTTCACATTGAAATCATTTTAACCCATCTAAATGCAAAAATTAAACTACCAATTGAAGAACAAAAGCCGAAAATGAAGAAGAAAGATGAAAGGAAACTAAGACCAAGATGAGAAGTGAAGAAACCAAACCACATGCAAGAAATGGGACAGAAATTCCCACAAAAACCCTTTATATTGCATGTACCTATCTATGTGGCACTTCTCATCTCTTGCCACATAAGCCTCTCTTGATAAGTGTTCCACTCAAGTAAACTTCCTCTACAAGTCCACGGTAATTATCTCTTAAGTCCCTCCATCAAAATTCTGCTTTACAATTACTTTACTTTTCTATCAAGCTAATTTCAATTCCTTTCAATTACATCCCTATAAACTCATAAATTCCCACTTAATCCAATTACTATAACACCCTTACAATAAAATTACACTATAAATCCCGCTAGGGTATAATTCGGGTTATTACAATATTACACAATTAATTCAATTTATTCTTCTAAATTATATTAAATAGCCATGTATTATACTAAAATTTCATTACATTCATTCCATAATTTTTCTATAGTCAAATTAAAATTTTATCCATCAAATTATGCATAATTACAGATTTAAACTTTCATTTCACTTTATTTACCATTATGCCATTAGATATTTATTCAATATAATTAATTCAAAGTATGACGTGTAAATTACCAATTGATCCCTAATTTTATACATTTCGTTTTCATACATTACCATTAAATCACTTACCTTTCCATTTTTACCCGTTAATTCTAACATTTTTCTAAATTACCATTTTACCATGATACATTTAAAATTTTTACATTTAAACCCCTTCTTACTTAGTTTCTAATTTTTCTTCATTATTTATAATTTCACTTCATTTTCTTTTCTTAACGCTTAAATATATCATCTCAATTCTTTTCATTGTTTTTGTCATCTATTAAACCAATACATTTATTCCCACAACATGCATGACAATAAACACAAAATTTAATTAACCAATCTATATCATTTACTATTATTTCCATTATTTCCATTAATAATTCTTATTTATTTCTAACTAATATCATACTAAATCATGTACTACAATTACATTAAACGTAACATTATCCATTATACATTTTCATATACATTATTATTATAATTATTTATTTCTTTAGTCATTTATCTCCAAGATAAATTAATTACCCAAATAGTACTCATATTACTTATTAATTACGGTTTAATCCTTTGATTTTCATTATTATCGTCAATTCACATTCTAGTCCTTAACTTTCAATAAATTACAATATTGCCCTCATATTTCCATTTATTTACACTAATATCATTAATTAATTTATTTTCACATTAATTTCATTATTTTAGCATACTAATTACCTTTTAGCCCTTTAAACATTATTATGTCACTACTTAGTCATTTTTACATCTATTTCATTATTTTATAAGTAAGATTGTTATTTAATCTTTAACTCTCATTCTTATACCAATTTACTTTATTATTCTTTCGTTTTCATTTATTTACAATAATGCCATTGTATACCTTATTATCACATTTATTCCATTGTTTGATACGTAAATTACTATTTAATCCTTGCGATATTATTTTCATACTAATTTACACTTAGGTCCTTTTAATTTCATTCAAATTACAATATTACCATTTTATCCCCATTTGTTATATAATTACCATTTTACCCTATTACTTCAACATCTTTGCATTTTAGTTCTTTTTCACTCCATTTTCCTTTATTAGGATTTATTTACTCACCTAAATTCATTTTTATTATTTTGACATACAATTTACCGTTTAATCCTTTGAATGTCATTTTCATGCCAGATTATATTTTAATTTTTATACAATAATCAATTTACCTTATTTTACCAATATATGCATATTTTCTTTTAGTTAACCTTAATTACCCTTAAATTTACACTTTTGCCATTTACTCCCTACAACTTTTTAAACTCTTATAATTAAGTCCCTTTTGCCCCTAGTATCAATCCAATAGAAAATTTCGAGCAGGATACACGAGACGTGGACCCTACCTTTTAGCCCTTTAAACATTATTATGTCACTACTTAGTCATTTTTACATCTATTTCATTATTTTATAAGTAAGATTGTTATTTAATCTTTAACTCTCATTCTTATACCAATTTACTTTATTATTCTTTCATTTTCATTTATTTACAATAATGCCATTGTATACCTTATTATCATATTTATTCCATTGTTTGATACGTAAATTACTATTTAATCATTGCGATATTATTTTCATACTAATTTACACTTAGGTCCTTTTAATTTCATTCAAATTACAATATTACCATTTTATCCCCATTTGTTATATAATTACCATTTTACCCTATTACTTCAACATCTTTGCATTTTAGTTCTTTTTCACTCTATTTTCCTTTATTAGGATTTATTTACTCACCTAAATTCATTTTTATTATTTTGACATACAATTTACCGTTTAATCCTTTGAATGTCATTTTCATGCCAGATTATATTTTAATTTTTATACAATAATCAATTTACCTTATTTTACCAATATATGCATATTTTCTTTTAGTTAACCTTAATAACCCTTAAATTTACACTTTTGCCATTTACTCCCTACAACTTTTTAAACTCTTATAATTAAGTCCCTTTTGCCCCTAGTATCAATCCAATAGAAAATTTCGAGCAGGATACACGAGACGTGGACCCTATAGGTCCACTATATTTTAGAGTGACCCCCGAAGGAGCACCCATGCATTAATATTTTATTCCATTTACATTTGAATATTTCAACATTCATTCATTTAGTAAACCGTTATTGGCCTACCGAAGTGAGGCGTTATGACTCACACCACGGTATGGTGTCCCTATGGCTAGCCAACTATATCCTGAGCTAGATTTGACCACTAGACTACTACTAAGGGCAAATACAATTTTTCCATTTCTTCAATTTTCATTATATTCTCAACTTAATTTAATTTACACTATTAATTAACATAACATTCCATTCGGCCAACATTTCCAATTCACATATAATTCATTCTTTTTTTACTAAAACATCTTCATTCCATTAATTAATCAATTCTAACATCATACATGCCATATCTTCACTATAATAGCCCATAGCTTATAATTTCCATTATAAACATAATACATTATTATACTCTAAAATATTCTATGTTCAGTTAATTCCAAATAAATTAACATGCACTCAATTTTCATTATATATTCATTTTATGCTATTATATTTAGTTAATTAACTAAATATACTATAGTTTATTCTTGTACACCATTCGGCCCATTTAATCTTTTTCTTCTTAATTATATTTTTCATTATATATTCATTGATTCACTTAAATTACATACTAATATACCTAGATATACCATTAAATTTAATTAAATTACAAAAATTATTCAATTATACTTAGGTAATCTATTTGGTCCATATTACACTTTCACCCTAAAAATTATTTCTCATCTATTTATCATTCATTTAAGCTAGATTACATATTAACTAACATAGATATACAATTAGTTTACATTAATTAACAAAATATGTATACTTATATATACCATTAGGCCCACATGACATTTTTAGTATATATTTTATTTTCTTCCATTTTAATATTCCAAAATATGTCTATCAAGTTTATTTTAATTAAACATGCATAAATCACATGCATACAATATGAACATAATTTAAAACTATACAAAATAAATGAAAAAAATGGGATATTGTATCCACTAACCTCATTTTCTTGTTCTAAACCTCTTAAACATCCTTTCTTTGCTTTTGCCCATTGAAACACCATCACCTCATTTGTGTTCCTTAAGTGGCCAAATACACACATCAAAGAAACCACCATAAATTTGTTTCCTTTATTAAATCCAACAACATAAATACACTCTACACATCCTAAAGTACCTATTTGAACCTTTAAATCAAATTAAAAATCTCAATTTCACTTACCTCCAATTTGGCACATAACCTTTTCCACCTACTTTTTCCCACTTGTTTCACTTAAATGAACTTTGGAGACCACTTGTAATGCGCGTGAGCCGGATCCCCCACGGCCGCCCATGCGACCGCCCGCTCGAGGGCGATCGGGGCATTTGAGGGTCCACTGACAGCTTGCAACGAATTGCAAGTGCGTCCATTTTGGGCAACAAGGAGGTGTCATGGAGTCGCCACCCAATAGAATATTGGGAAAGTTTCTCTCACCTCGGAGAGCCTAAGACTGTGCTTAGTATCCATTTTGGGCCAACCAAAGGGGTCTTGGAGGGTAAACCTCTCGCCCTAAGGAGCCTAGGATTAAAGTCAAAGTCTCGTGGCACAAGAGGTGTCTTGGAGGTCATAGTTCCAATGAGTGATCGGATAGACCTCTCGCCTCTTCGAGCCCAAAGACCAGAGATGGGTTCGGGACTTCTCATTTATTCGTACCTTGATTGATTTTACAATTCGGTTTCGAGTCTATTAGTTCGCTCTCTCTCCACATGATGCAATTTGATTAAAGCGCAATTATTCACATTTTGGACAGCGTAAATGAACGAGTAAATAACGAAAGCGATAAATTACAATAACACAAGGAGCGGAATACAACTTCCTTTTATGAATATGCGATACATACACAAAGCGGGGCATTGCTTATTTTGAGGACTTTGGTCCTCGCATGCATCATTATTAAAATAGATATTTCTATTGTGAGGATTTTATTGGACAAAATAGGACATTGGGTCCTTGATTTTATGAAGAATTCAGTTTATTAAATATAAAACGTTTGGCCGATTTTTACATTAGCGAGAAATACAACAATTTTGTCATATACAGGAAAAACAATAAGTAAATACATGAAATAAAAAGAGATGGAGATAGGGAACTAAACCGAGCGAACTTTCCATATATGGGAGAACTCCCTCAGGCTCCAGCCGGTCCAAGAAACAAAAACATACTCTCACAAAACAAGCCAAAAGGATGTTAAAATACAGAAAAAATTATAAATAAACATAAAAATTTGAGTGAACAAAAAGGAAAAGAGAAAAAGATTTAAAAATGTGGGACAGAACCCACCGACGGGCTATGCTGAATGACCGATGGGCGTCGGTTAAGGTGACCAATACAGCCCGTCGCTCACTCGAAGGGAGCCGTCTGTGAGGGTGACCGACTGGCTATGCTTAAAGGTGACCGACGGGCGTCGGTCGAAACAGATGACCAGTCGGTCACCGCTGTCCGAGAAAAATAGAAACCTTTCAAAAGGCAAAAAGATAAATCTTACACAGACCCAAGAAGAATAGAAGCAAGAAATAAAAAAGGGGACAAGAGCAAAGACAATATCAAAAATAAAGGTAAAAAAGGACAGAAAAGGGTCCAGAATATTTACCCTCAGAACAACCTTTTGGTTGGATTCCTTGCTGTTGTCTGGCTTCCCACACGCTCCACGAGAAGGTCCGAACAAAAAGATCAAATGTAGAAGATAGAGTGTGTCCTCAATAGTTCGATAAAAATTGAGTTTCGAAAATCAAAAACCCGTGAAAGAATCAACTAGATCCTCTTTCTTTTGAAGATTTGATTCTTGAATTAGTTAGATCTTTTTAGAAATGTGTTTGTTGGAAGAGAGAGAAAACACGCGTGAATTTTGGCAGAGTTTCCCCTATTTTTGCAAATTTTTCAGCCCCTTTTTATGAGAAAAATCAAAGCTTTTATAGGCAAGGGGTGACCAACGGGCGTCGGAAGAATCCTACTGACACAAGGATTCATCCGACGGCCCTGCAACCTGACCAACGGGCCTGCCATTTTGACCGAAGGGCGTCGGAAGAATCCTTCTGACACAAGGATTCATCCGACGGCCCTGCCACCTGACCGACGGGCTGGCCGTCCGTCGAGGAAAATATACTTTTTTTGGACCTTAAAAACTCCCCGTTTTCTTCCCTACTGCCTACGAAAGGTAAAAAGACCCGTTTCTCATGGAGCATGGGACTAAGGCCTCCGAATCCAAACCGTTTGTACAGGCTCGGATGCCGATTTCATCATAGGGTAATCTCTGATCCGGACCGCTCCGGGACACGGTGCTTACACCACTATCATTGAAAAGAGAGGCTGAAAATTAGTTGGGAAGGTTGGATTTGATGGAACTTTAGAGAGAGAAATGAATAATTCATAGACAAATGGAGAGACTCCATTCAGCCAAGGAGAAGGAGGAAGAGAGGTGTTCAGAAATCCGGAAGATGGGAGATATTTCAGCCTTATATAGCCCCTTAAAATGGGCCAAACTATGGTCCAACCAATTAGGCCAACCCGAAACCCATTTAGGTATTCTAGGCCCATTAAACAATTCTAATTTATTTCTCTCACTTCCCAAGTTCAATTTCTCTCAAAATCAATTCCATAATTCTCCAAATATATTTATTAAGCTCCATAAATATTTTTCAGGTCAATTGGAGACCATTTTTTGGTTTGGTGATTTCTTACCAGTCCGATAACCCAATTTCCTGTCTCATCATAAAATTTATTTTTCATCACCATATGATTCCCCTCATTATCTAGAGCAAATCCATGATTTCAGATAATTTTTCTCCATAGCACCATTTAGAGCTCGGCCAACTCTTGGTCAAACCGATAAACTGGTTCAACTAATTTGGTTCTCTAGTTAAATCGGTTCGGTTCATTATTCATCATTCCCTTTCTTTTTTCTCTTAATAGCCTATTTAACATTGGTTTCAACTCAACCAAGGTCCATTTTCGGTCCGGTTCACCAATTTTTCAGTGCTATCATAAAATTGCTTTTTTACTGCCAAATCATTGTACATGTTATCCTGAGTTTATCTATTCCTTCAGATAAATTTTTAGAGATTATTTACTATTTGAAATATCCTATCAAATCTCGGTAACACCTAGTTACTATTTGAACCGAACTTGAGGTTTTTTCTTATTTTTTATCTCATTTTCACTCCAAATTACATCCCTAGACTCCTCATAACTTGTACTTTCCAATGATCCAATAAAATATTTTTTGACCCTGGGTGGTACTAATATCACTATTCACGGCTTGAAAATTACTATTCATGAAAAATAATCATTTTGGGCCATTACAATAATAAATAAAAAAAGCATTTTAAATAAGCTGAACACAGCCAAACAAGGCCACAGACGACCATAACAACAGGAGGGACAGGCCAGAGAGGAGCGATGGATGGGAAGGAATGGCTTCTGCTCTGTCCAGCCGCTTGAGTCATCTTCCCATCTGTCATGCCCAAAAGGCAGTATTACACGCAGACCTTAAGCTTTAAACTATTTTTACTACCAAATGACCTAAACATGCATATAAAGATCTAAAAACACAATAAAAACACTCCTATGATTTCAGAAAATTATTTAAAACAATAAAAACTAAAAATAACAAAAGATCATAGATTTGAAACATGAAATAAAGAAAAAAACACATAATGTTTAATGAATTTTAATTACAAAGAAATAAAAGATTGAGACTAGAATATTTACCCTCAGAATGTTTGTTCGATATCTGGGGAATAGAGTCACGCTTTGTGTTCTCCTTGGTTTCCATAAATAGATCCAAAGCTAAAAGAAAGCTCTATTTTTCTCTTTAAAAAATATTTTGCTCTCTTTATATGTTCGAAGAAAAGACAATGGAAAAATCAGAGTTACCCAAGGATAGAAAATTAAATTTTCTTCCTCTAAAAGACTCTCTTTTAGAAATCTGGTCTCAAGAATTTTTTTTTCCTCTTAAGCATAGAATTCAACCAAAAAAGATCAAAAAGCCAAAACCCCCTAAATTTGTCAAATGAAAAGCTTTTTATCCCTTTTTTTCTAAATGGAAAAAACTTAATTCTAGGGATTAAATCCCTTAAATCTGGTGGAAAATCAGATTTTGATCCTCTAATCCCTTGAAATAAATCCTCATAATCCCATCAAAATCTTCCATTTTAAAATAAATTTCATCCAGGTTTCCCGCTGTGAATGATACCACATATGGGTGTCACTCAAACCACAAACAGGAAGCTATCAAAAAAAGAAATTAAAATTATAAAATTGCCATTGCTTGTGACTCGAATGGCTTGTACTCATGGCTTAGTAAGTCACATGCTAGATAGACGGGCATCTCTGATTGAGAGATGGACGTTTGTCACCTTAAAAGCTAAATTTTGCAATTTAATCTATTATTTTAGCTCCGACAAAGTTCAAAAGGCTAAGTTTGAGAAAGACCTTCAAAAAGTTGTGAAACCCAAGGACAAAAATGAGCACTTTTAGTTCCCCACCAGTGAGAAAGGTATCAATATCCTCATCAGGTAACTCTGATCTAGGCTGCCTCAGGACCCATTGTCTATGCATACCATACATACAATCTTAGCCATTCATTTTATAGCCTATGTAGCTCATGCATGAACATTTGACACATGCACCATCATAAGTCATGCATTATGTACGTATCATTATATCATATGTGCATAAACATCATATAGGGCCATGTCATGCATTCATGCCATTAGGAACACTAGGACCAGGCGAATTTGTGTTCATTTTTACCATGCATTATAAGGTACCCTTTATGCACTGAAGCCATCGTAGATTCATTATCAAAGCTACTTCCCCTGAAAATATGTCCTATTGCTCAGCAAACTCTTATGAAGGCAATATGCGTAGTTTGAAAGACACACTCATCACTCATTATAAGCTTTATGAAAACTTGGCTCTTTTCAAGCAAGAAATGCTCACCCTTTTCATGATGGCCCCAACTCACACTCCAATAGGTTTTGCCGCACTGCTAAGTGGGTCAACTTCATATAATTTTGTGCTTTACTTATATGAAACCCCTGTCACTCGCTATGACTTTGAGAAGCTTGTTCTACTTTTAGATAAGAAATGTTGGTTGAGCTTGCTGTACTCAAATGAGTGGTATTGGAAACTATATCCACCACCATTACATTGGTCTTTCTTGCTGAACCTACTATAAAAAGCTCTTTCCACCTGTAGTGTGGCAAGAAAGAAGATCTAAGAAGAGAAACATCGCTCCAATTTAGGAAGACCACTATCATGGTACCTAAAGAAATTCCACAAAAACAAAAGCTACAACCATTGCAAGCCAGACTAGCTCAGGGCTAACACTTATATAGGCATAGGAGAGATTGGTATTATGTGTACCATTAACATACTAGGCATGAGACAGACTACTGTAGATCACTCGAGTGTAAGATCCAAGACCTTATTAATGCTGGGCAAGTCATTGACCCTGAAGAGGATGACTAAAGTGAGCTACAACTCAAAGCCAAGATGTCACTTCTATCATTTTATTAGGATTGTTACTTTCATTCCTTAAGCTGTGTTAAAGATAATGTTTCCACTTTCAATCAATGACATGAACACTCTTGTTTATTTTATAATTTCTCATACGCTTGCATCATGTGTAATGATAATCATGATATAAACCTCACATTAATTCAACAGTCATCATTCCATTTAATTTTAGCATTCAAACGAGATTTTAATTGCACTAAAATGTAACTTCTAAATGAGAGGATTTGAGAGAATGATAATAACAATAATAAATAAATAAATTATAGTAAGACAGACTTCATAAAAACTAAAAATGGTTCAAGACTTCCCAAGGCTACATCGATGTATGGTTGCTAGCATAAGGTATCTTACCAAGTAAACAGAGATAGAAAGGTGACAATGTAGAACACTTGGCTTGCTATATTGGCCAACATAGTTGGCATAAGCACAAAGCTATTACAATTGGCTTGCAAGCCCAAGAACATTAAGTAAAACCATTCAACAAAGCTCAGAAATAAAACCAAGGGCCCTTCTTGCTGTAAGGGCTATTGACAAACATAAAAAAAAATAGAGGAAAAGAAGAGCCTAAGCCAAAAGGTTCAAAACACGTAGGGTCGAACTGAGAATGTCATTCCAACACCCCCATGACAAGTAGCCTAGTCTTGAAGCTAAAATGAGGTAAAAAGTTTGGAGTAAAAGAAGCTTAAACATTTGAGTTAGAGACCCTTGACAAGAACAATATGGCATTTATAATAAACCAGTCAAAGGATGAGGCCTACGTGCCAAACATATATTATCCAACATAGTCCATTACAAAGTAAAGATCCTCTATGTTGGAAAAGATAATATTGTCCTAAATAACCACATAAGTAAGCTCAAAGAATGGAGGACTCTAAAAAATTGGGCACTTCTATAGGGTAAAAATCAGGAAAGGCATCCTAGGCAATAATTAGATGTTGAGAGAAAAATTTCAATCTAAAAAACTCAAAAGGGTTGATTGATAACAAGAGTTATAATCAAGTGCAATTACAATGTCACTTGTTAATATTAAATAGAAAAGCATGCTGCTGTATCGAATGTATGTGTCTTAATTATCATAACTGCCCAAAAATTATCAGTTTAAAATGCATAATTAAGCAACATTGTTCATAATCCACAAGGAGAAGCTAATGACATGTTCTATTTGATAATACCTGAAGCTAAGGACATGATGTTTTTTGAGTAAATAAAATAGAATAAAAAGTGAAAATAAAGAAATGCCATTAGAATTGAAAAACCCTTAGGGGGCCACTTAATTAAAAGTCAACACAACCCGCTAGTGTGAAAATTTAAAAAGGCACACTAGGCAAAAGTTAGTGTAGCCTACCAAGGAACTTACAAGGCAAGCTTTCTAGGCGAAAATTAGGGCAAATAAAGGATACATAAGAAGAAAAGGAAATAAAAGATGATTGTAACGGTCGTGGATTATATCAGAAAAAGGAAGAGTTGGCTGACGTCAAAATATCTTCCAGCAATACTGTCCTTAATGATGGCTAATCTTAGATAATTGTATACAATATGAATTCATAGAAAATGGTTTTTTGAAATGCACATATGCATGACAAGCATATTCACATCATACTCGCCTACAATATGATCTCATATTCATGATAAACGAAGATTGTGAGCACCTGTGTATTTCATCAAATAAATGCATGTTTGCTTTCCTATATGTATCTCTGCATCATCACATAAGTGCATGCTTGCCTTCTTAATCATGTATCTTTTCTTCACACACATGCACACTGGCACCATCATTGCATAATATACATGAACATCCTTCTTACTTACCCTATGGAGGGGGCAACTACATCAAAGAAACACCAAAGCAACTCATAATACATAAACACCTTCAACAGCTTGACGACACTCAATTAAGCCATTACGCTCTTTAGCCATAAGGTAGATTTAGGGAGTATTTCTATCCGAAGCTATTCCCAAAGCTCACAATTTTAATCCCAAGACATGTATAAATGGACCAAAACAAAATGAAAGAAGGAGAAAAAGAAAAATAAACATGACACAAAAAAAGAAGAAAAGAAGCAATTCTTATTGAATATAATATTAACATTTTGCTAAACATATGTAGGGGGCAATTTTAATATACAAGCATATCATGCACTCGCCAAACCATTATGGCGTCATAACTCGCAAGCTTTACCAATCGCAAGGGGCAAGCTTATAACAATCAGAAAACTATAAACTCTATAAAATAAGTGCAGCCTCGCGAATGCTAGACTTCAAAAATTATAACACTCGCTCCGCTATAGGTGCAAGTCAACAAGCTTCCAAATTTTAAAAATGTAAACAACCCAAATAGAGAACAAATTTTTTCATAATAAATTTTTAATTAATGATGAAGTATCAAAATCCTAAAGACTAAACAACTAGATGTTTTATGCTCATTGTAGGTATCTTTACCTTAGAAGATCAACTTTTGCAATCTAAATTACAATAAACTAAATTTTGCAAGTTAAGCCCCTTATGAACTTGATTTAGTAAGCTTTAATAGATAGAATTTTGAAAAACACAGCAAACCAAATTTTGCAAGCCAAGCCTATACACACTCAATTTTGCAAGCTTCAATGAAACAAATTTTGCAAACTCAATAGACTTGATTCTACAAGCCAAGCCTCTATGGACCCAATTTCACAACATTCAGTGAACAAGATTTTCCAAATTCAGTAAACCTGATTTTGGAACTGTGACGTGTGCCGAATTTTACAAGCCAAGCCAAGCCTATCCAAGATTTCACATTTTTAAACCATTTTTCATGCAATATATTACTAATGAAGCGAATAAAGCGATAAAATGGATTAATTAAAATAAATTAATTCCTATTTTGAAATCAGTTTATATGCCCCATGTCAAAGGTATTGAAATTACCATAAGAATAGCTAGTCCAGAATGTTTACCCTCAGAATGTTAACTTTCGGAAGGTGAAAGTCGCGTAGATCTCCCTTGAATTCTACAAGGATCAGTTGATCGATGAAAATTATTAAAGACAATTTCCTTTATGAAAAATTGTTCTTTTCAAAATAATTTGGAAGTTTAGGAAGGTAAATCAAGAGAAAAGAATTGATTTTCTTTTTCTCGACTTCACTTTTGTCTTTTGCAATGATTTCAAATCTTTGAAGGATATATCGGGCAAAGTAAATTGATTTAATGTTGTCGAGTTCTTCCTAATTCCTTTTTGAAGAGTTTTAAAAGAGAATTTGATATGGAAAGAAACAAAAAAACTTTTTGCTTATGAAAATTGATTTTCTAATATCTTAAACCTAAAAAAATTTCCAACCCAAAGAATTTCCAATCCTTTATCTCGATTTTCAGCCTACTATTTATAGGCTACTTGAAGATAAAAAGATAAAATAAAATCTTTTTGAAATTCAAATCATTCTTAGAGAAAGGTATCAAATCTTTTTGAATTCAAAAAGATTTTTAGAAGATAAAGTCAAATCTTTTTGAAATTCAAATTATTTTTTGAGATAAAATGAAATCTTTTTGAATTCAAATTATCTTTTAGAAGATAAAATAAAATCTTTTCAAAATCAAATTATCTTTTAGAAGATAGAATTAAATGTTTGATATTTATCTGAAGGATAAACGTTAAGAAAATTGCATTTATCCACCAAAACTGCTACTAGACTCTGACCGATGAGCGTTATTCAAGGGGATAGCCTTGTCTTTTGAACGGTGGGCGTCTGCTCACACGAGGGACAGGCGTCCCTCAAGTGGGAACGATGGGTGCTCGCTTGCGTGAGGGACACGCATCCCTCGACCTATCGATGGGTGTCGGTCACTGAAAAAAGCAAAACAAAAATGCACCTTTCGAAGCAAAAGAGATATAAGAAAGATTTTTGGTCATCAATATCCCTAAAATTTGTGAATTTAAAGGGTGAAAGCCTATAGCTTCACCATTTTACCTATGGAATAGATATCAGTATCTTTATCGGGTAACTCTGATCTGGGCTGTCTCGGGACCCGGTGTCTACAGTTGCCCCCAATTTTGGAAAAACTAGTACACCAGCGCTAGATGAGCCAAAATTCAGAGAAAAAGGGAAAAAGCACATACTTGAGGCAGTCTTACCTTTTTGCTATGCTATTTGAAGATCATAGATAGTGACCTATGATTTTCTCCACTGATTCATTCTGAAGAGTTTGGTTAATCCTTCCGGGCATATGACTTTGGCCTCCCAGACTTTGGCATATGACTGTCGCCTCCGAGACTTTGGCATATGATTGTACCACTGAGTCTTTTAAAGAACCATTTTTTGATTTGTCCAGCATATGATTATCATTATCGAATCACTGGTAATCTATCTGGCATTTGATTATCGCCATCAAGATATCGGTTTATGATTATTGCCGTTGAGCCATAAGTATATAATTGTCGCCATGACTCATTATGCAGACTACAGTTTATCCGTTTAGCATATGATTGTCGCCTTCAAGACATCGGCATGTGATTATCGCCGTTGTGTAGTAGGCATATGATTGTCACCACCGCTCATTTTCCGGACTACAGTTGATCTGTATGGCATATGATTGTTGCCATCCAAGTGTCAGCCTATGATTATCGCCGATGGATCACTAGCATATGATTGTCGCCACTGAGCTATTTTATAAACTGCAATCAGGTCTGTATGGTATATGTGTGACGCGCACCGGAACCCAACAAGGGCCCTCGCCGTTGAATCCGCCTTTAGGATTCGAGGGACTGGTTCGCGTCTTTTTGATCATGGGTGCCATGAGACATCTTGGATGCTTCCTCCCCAATAGAACGTTGGAAAGGAAGATCTAGCCCCATGGCACCTTTAGGCACCTTTGAGGTATCATGGAGTCGCCACCCAATTCACAAGAAATTGGGAAAGGTCTCTAACCTCTTATTGTTCAAGACCAGAGATTGATGTTCGGAACTCCCCTCTTATTCATGCTTTGGCTAATTATAAATGAGTTTTTAAATTCTTAAAATTATATCCCTTATCTCACGCGATCAATGCATTTAAATTTAAAGCGCACGATAAGCATGTAGAAAGCGATAAATGAAAGCTGTAAAGAAAGCGATAAATAAAACAAATAAAGAAAGTGGTAAATGCGCAAGCACACAATTACATGAGAGATAGGGGCAGAATACAACCCCTAATAAAAGAAGACTAAAGATATAGGTTAGGACGAAATACAATCCCAAAATTAAATGGCGTTGCCCCAAAATTAATTTACAAGGGCCCAAAAGAAAATGAACATGAATTTAAAGCAATCAAACAAAATCGAGTATAAGAAAAACATACATAAATTGGGGCATTCGTTAATTTCAGGATCATTGGTTCCTTCGCACTTGTTTGAAGTTTAGGAACATTGGTTCCTTCGCGCTTATTTAAAGAGGGATCGAAAAGTCATTTTGGTTGTTTGATGAAAACGGGGATGAGTGATCCCATTTTTGGAGAAAATTGACTCTTCGTTTTAATTGTGATATTTTTATTGTTGGGCTAAAACAAGGGACATCGGTCCCAATTTTATTAATAAAAAATACCAATTTAATTGTAAAAGTATTTTTGTGATTTTTTGTCCCACGCGTGCATGAATAAAATAATTATTTATAGATAACACAACATAAAGAGAGGGAATTAAGAAAGATCTCACCAAAGCCGGTGTGATCCCCACGCGTCGCGACCCATCCGGGGAGCCACGGGGACGCTCACATAATGCAAGTCACAATAAAGCTCAGACAGGAAAAAAAACATTAAAATATTAGTAATAATTCTAAAAATTAATCAAGTAAGGATAAAATGAATATTAGGTACAATGATAAATAATGATAACAATAATAGTAATGATGATGCAACACAACAAAAATAATATTAATGATAATAATAATAATAATAATAATAATAATAATAATAATAATAATAATAATAATAATATTAATAATAATAATAATAATAATAATAATAACAATAGTAAGATAATAATAATAATAGCGACAGCATAATAAATAATAATGAATAAATACCATGATATAATACTAATAATAATAAACAAATAATAGCCGTAATAATAATACTAATAATATAAAACACAATATAATAATATTAATAATAAATAGATCAAATAATAGTGGTGATAATGATACTAATAATATGAGATAAGCAAACATAGCATAATGATGCTAATAACAAATAAATCAAGTAGTAATAATAAAAATAATAATAATAATGATAATAACAATAATAGAGAAGAAGAAGCCAATGGGAGACACAAAAGAATCAAACCAAAACAAACAAATGATATATCAATAATAATATTAACAACCCTAAAATGCTAAAAATAAATGATAGACATGATAATAATAGCAAAAATAATATTAACAACAATAAATAATATACAAAAAAATAAATGAGAATGAGTACAAAAATGTTTACCCTCAGGATTTTTTAGATCGGAGAAACGGTGTGTTAATTTGTTTTCCTTGTCGAATTTGTGGTCATGAATATTTGAAGGAAATGTAAAAATTGATATTTTAAAATAAATTAACTCAAGAGAATATTTTGGTAAAAAATATTCTTGGTGAATGATTGAGCAAAGGAAATTAATTTTCCAAGCTCAAGATCAATCCAAGGATGAAATATATATTTTTTTTAAGAAAAATAAAAAATTAAAGCTTGAGAAAAAGAAAAAGAACTTAAGAATATTTTGAAGAATTTTGAAGAAGAAAACAAGTTTGCTGGAGAGAAATGAAAAAATCCTTTTTTTTTCTTTGAAAAAACTTTTTTTACCGTCCCCCCAAATGAGTCCCAAAGACCCCTTTTAATTTTTTTGCCTTGGCCAAAAATGGGAAGAGGACAAAGTGCTTTCACTTTTGTTTGCCCAAAAAATACATGAGATGGTGAAAGAAACGGGCAAAAACATACTGGCAAAAAGAAGGAAAATTAGAAAAAAGCAAAGAAAGGAGACAGGCGGTCCAAAGAAGGCCGCGTGTGGGGGGCAGCGCGGGGCAAAACTGCCCGCGTAAAGGAGAAACAGCGCGCGCCCCATAGGGCGCACAGCGACCCTGCCACACGCGGGCAGTGAGGCGCGCGGCGCCCCTGCTGCGCGCGGGCAGGTGGGCGCGCGGTGCCCCTACTGCACGCGGGCAGGGGGCGCGCAGGGTCGGCCTGCCGCGCGGGCGCCTCTCAAGCTGGGGCGGCCTGTCGCGCGCTGCCGCAGGTGGCACTCGCGATTTTTTTTTAATAAAAGCCTTAAGGACACAAAATTAATATTTTCTACCCTATTTTAATTTTTATTTTCTGAAATATATATTTTTAATTATTTTTCTAAAAAAAAACACAATTTTGACAAGGAAATAATCGATTCTCACTTTCTCACCGAAGTTCGGTCTTTAGTTTTCATCATCGGGTAATCCTGATCTTGGACCGCCTCGGGACTCGGTGTCTATAGTTGCCCCCAATTTTAGGAAACTTAGAACCTAGGTGTCTAAGTGAGCCAAAATTCAGAAAAGAAAGGAAGAGACACGTATTTGAGGCAGTCGCTTTTCCAAACTGGATGGTGTTGTTGGAGTGGTTATCACCATGGTGTTGGTGTGTCGTCTTCTTTCTTTTTATTTTTTGAAGTGGTAGTGCCGTGATCGTGCAAACCTTCCGTAGGATGGTAGTGCTGCCATCGTGCAAACTGTTTTGAAGTGGTAGTACCGTGATCGTGCAAACCTTCCGTGGAGTAGTAGTGCCGTCATCGTGCAAACCCTTCGGAAGCGGTAGTACCGTGGTCATTCAAACCTTTTGTAGAATGGTAGTACCATCATCGTGCAAACCCTTTTGAAGTTATAGTACCGTGGTCGTGCAAACCCTCCGTAGAATGGTAGTGCCGCCATCGTGCAAACCCTTTTAAAGATTCGAAGTAGTGCCCCCTGGGAGGTCTTTGGCTAATTATTTGCTGGCTGGTGCCCCTAGCTGCTCCTTGAGAAGTCTTTGGTTTGTCGCTTCCTAAGAAGTCTTCAGTTTGCTGCTTCCTGAGAAGTCTTTGGTTTGTCGCTTCCTGAGAAGTCTTCGGTTTGCTGCTCCCTGAGAATTCTTCGGTTGATCGCTGGTGCCCCTCGAGAGGTCTCTAACTGACTGGTGCCCCCTGAGAGGTCTTCGATTGGCTGCTCCCTGAGAAGTCTTCGGTTTATCGGCCCCTGAGAAGTCTTCGGTTTGCTGCTCCCTGAGAAGTCTTCAGTTGATCGCTGGTGCCCCCTAAGAGGTCTCTGACTGACTGGTGCCCCCTGAGAGGTCTTCGGTTGGCTACTCCCTGAGAAGTCTTCGGTTTGTTGCCCCCTAAAGGGTCTTCGGATAGCTGCTCCCTGAGAAGTCTTCGGTTGATCGCCCCCTGAGAGGTCTTCGGATAGCTGCTCCTTGAGAAGTCTTCGGTTTGTCGCTCCCTGAGAAGTTTTCGGTTAGCTGCTCGGATTGATTTGATATTTTGATCGATGTTGTCGCTTGCCCTTCTGCTGGCGTTGGCATTGATTCTTTCTTTCTGCAAGACTTAGAAAGCAAAATATGCAGGAAAAGTGGTGAGCATGCACGTGAGATGCATATGTATGCAGGAATGCAGGACAAGAATTCGTCTAAGTGGATTTTGGAGGCGAAAACTAGTTTTGGTCGTAATTTGTAGTAGGATCGGTGCCCTCTGGAATTGCTTTTGAGTTTCATGCCTCTGGGGGATTATGAGTTTCCTCTCTGGTACCTGTAGTCATTGTTTTAAGGTAGTGTGTCCCTTGTGGATTTTCACACTAGCTTTTCTTAGAGAGAGATGAGTCCTTGTCGGATTTTCACATAACCCTGTGCCTTATTTTTTGCCTGGAATGGACCCAACCCAATCCAGCGGCTTTTATTTATTTCATTTTTTATAGGACAGACTGCCTGTTCCCAGCTTTTCACCCTGCCCATTGGCCTAACTTTTACTTAGAGCGCCAGTTACGGTTTTCATCTCTAACAGCCTTTTTTTTTGTGTGCGTGTGTACTTTGCTAAAGCTATCGTAAAGGATCTTTCAGGTGTAATCGGCTTGTATTTATGCCTCAGATCGTTGTTGTATGAGTTGGATTCTTATCATGAGGGTGCCCTAGAATTTGATAGCAGGATAAGCCGATTGATGCGCTTGAATGGGTACCCCTAGACACGGCTGCTCATAAAGATCATTGTATTGTAGATCAAAGATTACGCCTTCGTTTCAACTACTATGCATAACCAGTGAGCGTTAAATTCCATAGTTGATAACAGGGCCCATCGGCTTAGGCATCTAGCCGGCAAGAGCAAAGTGAAGTATAGCCATTTAGATTTCACACATTCAAAAACAAACGGTATCCTTCTTTTTATAAAAGAACTAGAAAATGATGATTGTATGAGTTAAACTGCTTTGTTTTACGTATTTGCAAAAAATTGTGTATGATTCAGTATGATTTCTCCATACATAATCACCATTTAACACAGATTCAGAATGCAAAATTACATTTAATCTCAAAATGGATCTTGAAAGCATCAGACTCCTATTTCCAATCAGCCCTCTCGGGTTTTCTTGATTTGATATTTTCTCTCGAGCCTCTAATTTTTTACCAGAGTGCCTTTTTTTGGTTTTTACCCTGATGAGGCGCCCAATTTTAGCAAGGCCGCCTTTTTTTGATTTTCGACCCGCAGGGCATTTATTCCCTTCTTTTGATTTTTAGTCTTTAGCCATGGACCTTCTTGGATCCGTTGATGTCGGTCTGGCTCTTTAAACTTAGTTCCCTCGCTATCTGTTGGGATGCTGCTTCCTTGGATAACAACTTTTCAAGAACAAATGGGTCTTCATATGTTGGTCTGAATTTTACCCGCCGTCTGGAATACCCAGAGCTATTTTTCCGAAGACCCAATCTTATTCTTCCGGCGGGCGCTTTTTGACTTTCCTCCCAAATGATCGGATAAGGTGTTTTCTGATAGATCTGATAGCAATAGTAGTCCCGAAACCCATTTCCGTTTGACGTGTTTAGTTGCTGTGTTGTTGCTTCCATGACTACCCCATAAGGATTTGACGTGCTTTAACGGGCAGTAATGTTTTTGCCTCAGACATCAAGGTATAAAGCGTGACTCTTGTAAAGGTTCTAATTGTAGACAACAGAATGGGTCTACTCCATGACCTTCTTGGTCTTCCTCTTGTTTGTATGTCATCAGCTCATCTCTCGTACAACACATCCTTTATACTTACGGACTGGGTGGATGGCTTATGGATTAGTCTTCAGGTCTTTTCAGTGGCAGGCATGAGCAGTAACAACACAAGAATATCCCTTGCATTGCGCATCCTCTATATTGATGAACTGATTGGGTGGCTTGTGGTTCAGTCTTTAGGTCCTTTTTAGTGGATAAGAAGAACGGCAAAATGCAGATACGTGTAGACTAACGAGATTTGAGCAAAGCTTGCCCCCAAATAGCATTCCCTTGCCCCCTGATCAATTCTCTCTTTTGTTTTTCTTTTTTATCACCTAAACTTTTATTTTGTTTTGTTTTATTTTTTTTTCTCCCTAATTTTCTTTTAGCAAGCTTCGTTCGAATCCTGAAGTTTACACATATGCGCACTTTTCTTTTTAACCATTGGGACTATCGTTGTTCAATCTAGTTGGGTGTTGCATTTTAGTAAGGATTTTGGTTCTGGTTCTGCTTGCGGGTTCCTCTTTCAACCATTTCTGCCTATTTCAGCTTGAGTCTTCTGAGATATGTTGGCATAGCGTGCTTTGCGGCTTCATAATTATCTTATGGCATGTCCTCGTAGGTCAAGGCAAAAACTTTTATTTCATTTTTTTTCATTCTCTCCAATTTCATCTCACTTCAGGAGTCATCATAGATGCTATCAAGATTTCCTTTGGGTTATCCCAAAGTTCCGAGATCAAATGGAATGGCATTAGTTGAACCAATGTCAAATGTAAATGTGCCATGATTATGCATAATGAAATCATAAGAAGCATCACACAAATAAATAACAAAACGTTCATTCCACTTTATAAAAAATTGGAGTTAAAACATCGTCATTAAGTAGTTCAGGAATAAAGACTAGAATTAAAAAACTGTCATCATGAAATGGTTCAAAAATAAAAAGAACATCTAAATAGCTATTTTCTTCTTCTCCTGCCAATCTGGATGTTGTGGTCAATGATCTGCCACTTTCGGGGGCCATTCTCCCCCTCTCTCAACTCCTCCTCAATGAAGCCTTAAACAAGCTTTTTTAGAGCCCGGCACCTATCAGTCTCATGCCCAGTGTGCTGATGGTAGGCACAATACAAGCCCGCTTACTGACCGGGATGCCCTTGGCTCTTGGCGGGTTTTACAGGCTTCGGCTGTAGCTTCCCCTTATCAATGAAATGAAAGAAGTGCTCAGATAAAGACTTATCGCAGATGGTACGGTGATCTTGAGTAGTTCTGATGTTTGGAGACTTGGTGACTCTAATATCTCTCACACTGTTATCGCCGAGACTTAAGATTTCTTGACTATCTCTCCCAATGACATTGCCCCCACCTTCAAGGGCCACTAGTTGCTCGCCAATAACAGGATCCTGTACTTGACCTTTCGGGGTCTGGCCATCACCCCTCAGATATCTAGCATGTCGATGACACCTCCTATGCCCTCGACTTCTGGCTGGGTTGGTGTGACGCATGTCGAACCCCGTTGGCCCCCGAAGGCCTGCTTTTAGGGCGATCGAGAGAGGTTCATGAAAACTTGTAAGGTATTTACAAGTGCGTCTATTTTTGGCAATGATCGGCGTTCGGCAAGTGTACCAAATCAACAAGTAATAAAGTGGGGTATAGTTAGGACCCCGAGTTATCGTACCCAAGGGAAAAAGGATTGTCACGTTAAATATCTATGATGAGTGAATATGAGATATCCTCGGTTTGTTTGGTGGAGAAAACTAAGCTAAGCAAGAAAATTAATTAACAATTAAAAATAAAAGTGTTAATCAAGAAATTACTCAAGAATGAAATTAAATGCTTAGGAAATTCTATCCTCATAAATGTAATTGGAAATTGGTAAAACAATATAAACATGAAATTCTGGACAACCCAACTAAACCCAAGCGTCCCATTCCGGAGCAAGCTACTCTAATTGCATGACATCCCATTCCGAAGCAAGCCATACAACTAGCCCAAGCACGGGTCTAAAGTCCTAGATTCGGTTTGCTTTCCCATTCCGGAGCCAAACAACCTAAAACCCATCTATTCATCACACATCTGAAAATTATAAAACTAACATCTATAAATCAAGCGTCCCATTCCGGAGCAAGCAAAATCGATAGATGTAGAGATATAAGAACAGAGCAAAAACAAATTATAACAAAAATCAGATTTGAAATTAATCATCATTTCGGACCAAATCATAATTAAACCCAATAATCATCATAATTGCAGAAAATATAATGAGAGGAATAAAAGAAATCATGAAAATATTCATTAAATCCAAATATCCAAAATACAAATATGATTCAAGAACTCCTAAGCATGAATAATTACTCTAACATCAAGAATATAAACATAAATATGAAAAATCAAAGTTTAGAATACACCCTTGATGAGAGAGAAAATAGATCTTGAAGCTCTTGTTCATCAACCTTGGAATCTCCTTGAATCCCCAAAATATAGATTTAAACTAAAAATAATCTAAATTAATTAAGAACAAAATTGCAATTTAAAATTAAATCTATCTAAAATAGAATTTTAAAATGAAAATTAAAACCTAAAAATAAAATAAAATACTGCTCGAAAGTAAAAGAAATTCATCCTAAATCTAACCAGCTTCCCCATGTGATAAAGCGGCATTTTCCTTTTAACCTAACGAAAAGCACAGCTGTGCTTTTGTAAAGCACAGCTGTGTTTTTGAACACATTGGGCGCTAGGTTTTCATCGTGTGCGTGAGCTAGTGGAAAAAAAAGGAGCAGCACAGCTGTGCTTCTGGACGATAGAGTGCACCACGCTGTCCTCCGTGCGCGTGCCTTGCTGCGTTGCACAGCTGTGCCTTGCGCGATAGCATAGTTGTGTCTTCGTTGCTCCATGCTACCACGGGACTGAGCTAAAACACAGTTGTGTTCTTAGAAACACAGCTATGCTTTTCTGGCTGTTTGGCTATTCCTTCACCATTTGCTCCTAAATTCACCCCGAACCTCCAATTTACCTCCAGATTAAAATAAAATGCCTGAAAACATCTCAAAACTTATTAAAAATTATAAAAACATGCTAAACTAATAAAATGACAAAAACTAATTAATTACTATTAAAAATAAATAAATAAAACACATAATTATGCCAAGAATTAATCTAAAATATCAATATTATTGTAACTAATCAACTACCCCAAACTAAAACCTTTACTCGTCCTCGAGTAAACTGAATGAACCTCATTCTCAATCATTTCAATCTCAACAAAAGAAAATAAGGAGTCATTCTCAATTAAGGGACAAGAAAATAGGCTTGCAAATACCAATGCTTATTAAATAACAAATAAACACAAGAACATACCAAGCAATTTCTATGTGAGTGTGCAAAAGGCCAAAACAGAATTTTTATCATTTAAAAACAAAACTTTTAGATACAATGTTGGGAAAAGGAATCAACTCGAATGCATGAATGCACTCATGGCTTTTCACTCAAAGCTCAAGAAACACCATATGCCTCTTCTTACGTACCAAACCTTACTAAAAGGTCATCTCCACTAAATAGGACAAGACAAAACAAAGAATCAAGAGGTCTTACATTTTGGTTGTAACGTTAGCCTTAGGTAGATTGGCTAACAAAGCAAGATCAAGTCACTAGAGAAAAATGGCCACTACCTAAACAAAACCACCATCATCACCCAACTAGACTAGTGAAAATTCCCAACTCAATTACATACCATCAAAATAAAATTGGTCTTAAAGACACTTTTGCATCATCAAACTCAGCTCACAATAACAAATGCCACATAATATTCAACATTGATCTTCACAAGGCACTAGTTCAAGTCTTACTAAATTTTGTACCCCAAACTCACATTTTGCTCAATTAGCTAGGAAAAACTTGCAATGCTTCTTCCTTTTCAATTATTTTTTTTAAAGAAGCATAAAAAAAAATAACTAGCCATTAACAAGTAATGAAGCACTTAATAAATCCAAAAATATCAACAAGAACTAAAATTGAGCTCTAATTTTCAAAAGATCAATAAACCACATAAATCACATTCCTCTTTATCAACCCCAAACTCATATCTTTAAATGGGCTCAACTCTCCATTACACACACCAATCAATCCTCAAACAGAAATTTACATAAAAAATTGACAAAAACTAAACTCCTTTTTACCCAAAATATAAACCCAACCTTACTAGAGTGGCCACTCTTCAAAGGGGAGGTAAAAATCATTTAAGGCTAAAGGTAGTTTTAATATGTGTAACATTAAAACAAGCACACATTTAGCATACTAAAATAATAGGCTCAACGGGCTAACAAGAGACAATGAAATTAAGGTAGGAAAAGTCATTTAAAGTAGCTATACAAAGAAGGGTTGCCTAAATCATTTTCTAAGTTATGTCTCATCTGAGGGTCGCTTCGATGGATAATCAGAAAGGTTCTAGTGCTCTTAGTGAGTTTTCATCTAATCCCCTAATTGCAACTAGATTTTCCTCAATTTTTAAAAACAGGCCCAAAGTGCTCAAAATTTAGAAATTGCAAAGTATAATCAAGGTTTACATACATGCAGTCTAACAAATAAAGATACAACAAGACTATTTCTCACTCAACTTAAAATTGAATGAAACACAAATTTCTAAAACTAAGATCAAAATTATTCACAATTAAGAACCACTAGGATGAAATAAAAAATTTAAATCGAAGGAAAATCAAAAAGAAACAACCATAAAAATATTCAGATACAAATTTGGCATAAAACACGCCACAAACAAAATAAAACTAACTAAAAACCAATCAAACACATCAAACTAAAAAGACGTATACAAAACAAAACTGGTTTTTGGTTTGAAAATTTTGAAATGGTACTCCACCCCAAACTCAAAATGTTGCACTGTCCTCAGTGCAAAAAAAATGAAGTACCCAAATAAATTTCTCAAAAATTTTCCCTTACTGTGCAAAAAGCTCATTGCAATTTAAAAATTATTGCAATCATCTCAAAATGGCAAGCATAAAATAATTATTGTGCAAAACTAAAAATAATCCAAAATTCCTACATGCCACCTGTGCAAAAATAAAGAAACTCAAAACCTGTGCAAAAATCCAATAATCACTGTGCAAAATGAAATACTCTGAAATCTGTGAGATTCATAGCCAACACATATTATAAGTCTATCCTATCACACGGCATTGGCTCAGCCACACAATTTCAAAAATATAACAAAGTAAATAAAATCATACATTGCCTGACTACATCAATTTCATTAACCATAAAAATATATAAATACAAAATCTGTTGTATAAGAATCACTTCCTGAAAGATATACAAAATATCATAGTGGTGGTCGTCTCAAATGTGGAGGAAATACAGTGGAAACAGGTGTAAAAAATCCACGAATCTCACTGCTAAACCTGTCCAACTGTGTCATAATCTGGTGCTGAAACCCTCCCAAGAATGCGTCTCTCTGCTCAGCTCCCAGGACCATGTCTCTGCGCACCTGCTCCATCTGCGCCTCAATGGAAGACAAATGCTCCCAAGCTTTCTGCACTGACAGGTCCATGCCAGAGATCAACTGGTCACTCTGAGAGGTAGCTACCCTAACCTCCGCCAAGTCTCTGCTGAACACATCCAATCTCTCCCACACCCTCTCTTGGAAGGCTGCCTGCTCCCTCCTCGACTCACTAAACGAATCATGAAGCATGCCGACTGTAGTCTCAAACCGTGTCATCATAGCAGTCATAGACTGCTTCTCTGAAAGCAAAGTCTGGACCATCGAAGCATCTAAATACGGAGCTGAGGGTGGAGGGGCTGTGGAAGAAGATGGCTCATCATGCCCCTGAGCATAACGACTCATGTCTAGAGGGGAGAATGGTATGTCACTCCTCTGTCTCACCCTCCTACTGGAAGTACTAGCTGTCGGTCTCTGTGGCGGAGGTGGTGGTGGAGCATCAACATCGTGATCAGCTGGCGGGTGGGCATCATCAGAATTGCCCTCTCCATCATCACCCAAGTCATGGGCCTCCAACTCCTCTGCTCTCCTCATTCTATATCCACTCTTGGAAGATGGATCCTTTATAGCAATCCTACATCTGAGCACTACCTCCTCATCAATCAAGTATGATGACGTCATATGTCGTCCCATCTCAACAGTAGGCAGATGTAGGGCTCTCATAATTAGGGTGATCAACCCACCAATCCCGATCCTCTTCCCTGAGGTGGTTGTAGCTCTCTTCAGTTGCTTACACAACCAGGGTACGGCATTGACTCTGATACCGGTCTCCATAGCATAAAGGAAAAATAAATTTTGTGTAGTCACATTGCTTGGACACCCTGGTCGCATGAACACTGAAGATGTCATCACTCTATATAGGTACTGATAGACTGGAGAGCGGAGTTTTGTTAACTTGGTGTTTCTCGCATGAAAGTCCATATTGGGCTTCCCAATAATTGCCCAATGTGCAGCTGAATCACCTATAATGTGCACCTCTCCATCCACTGGCAATCTCAAATATGTAGCTAAGTCTGAAATCGAAAGATAATAGGGAATATTGCGCACTCTAAATTGAATGGTATTCCTATCATCCTTAGATAACCTTGGAGAGTACTGAAAAGTACTAAGAAACTCCAATGTTATCTCAGGATGAGTCGGGCCATTCAGAGAAAAGAACTCCTCCCATCCAATATTCCTCAGCAAAGTTAATACCCTCTCTTGAATGCCCAGGTCAATGAGTGTCTTCATACTCATAAACCTACTAGAGGTAATGATCTTTGCAGCCAGCTTGTTGAACAATGTGCGTTGTGTTGGAGTCAACCAATCAGGAGGCTGAATAGGCTCTAAAGGTTGCTCATCTCTATTGCGAACCATGGTTCTTGGAACTGTCGATTTGAGCTACTGACTTAAGAAATTTGGGAGATAAATAACGGGAAAGAGGGAGAGAGCTCTTAATTCTTTGAACCCAAAAATCTAAAATTTCTTGCAGAAGTTGGGGAAAATCATAATCGGCATAAAAGAAGGAAAATGCAGAAATAAGATGAAAAGAATTCCATTAAGCTCTATGAAAATGCATAAAATCAAAAGTACCTGAGATGAGCTTAGGTTGGCAATGGAGATCAAAGAGAAAAATTGAGAAAAAAATTTTAAATTGAAGAACAGGGGGGAATAGGGGAGAAAAGAAAAGAGAGGAGCAGCGAAAGAAAAGGAAACAGCGTGTTAAAGCGGGTCTGGGTGAAAAGCACAGCTGTGTTTTTGCATTTTACCTGACGCTACTGTCCTGATGAACCACATCTCACGGTGACAACAATTTTAATTGTCATCGTGAGATAGCTGTTAAATGCTACTGTCCTTACAGCTCAAAATTTCACTTCTTGCTGCTCATTTGAAATTTCATTACTTCTCCACTGTTAATTTCCAAAACAATAAAACAAATCAAAACCAAATAAAACCAAAAATTAAAAATCAACAAATTAAACATTAAAAACAACAAATTAACTTTCAAACACACCAAAAATTTAAGGAAAATTATTTTTATATAAAAACAAAATTTTTTTTCTTTTTTTTTTCTTTTTTTTTATAAACACTCAAAAATAAATAGTTAAAAATTAAAAACACAAAACACAAAAACACATATAAATGACATATAATTAAATAGAAAGGGTTAAGAAGAAAAGTTCTAGTTTAATGAGTCCCAGCTCGACTCATGTTACTCTCGGGTGGATGAGCTTGTGAACCAAATAATGGTCTTTCCGATTTTTGCTCCTCATTTTTCCCCGTCAGTAGGAGAAAATCATCGAAAGCCACCAAGGTGGGCAATTCCATGTCTTCGATGAAGTATGACTCCACCTTGGGTTCATTATAAACGAACTCTACCGGCTCTTCCAGCCTAAATAAATCCTTCAAATGGACTGAATCCAGTGCTTCCATCTGAGAATCACACAACTCTTGCTCCTTTGGTGCACTATCCTGCACAGAAAAACTGAAATTAGTTTCCAAACAAACACAAGATGTGTCTTCAACAATGATTGGCTCCTTTTCTTCTTCATGCAACCCATCCTCAAAAATTTCAAAATTCTCGTTAATCTCTATAGGTGCACGACCATCTCTTTGATCACTCGAAGAGACAATTAAAAGCTCCAAATTGGATTCAAAATTTTGGATCTCCAATGCTTGACTCTTTAATAGATCCCCTTGAGCCTTGATCCTCTCCTCTTGATAGTTGATTGTAGCCTGCAACTCTCCCTTTTTCGCTTGGTATTGTTTCTCCCTACAATATATGTGGTCTAAAAGACGTTCGATGTGGGCACAGTGAGACTCTTGTGATACCCATTGAGAGTAGGGATCTTCAAAAGATGGTGAATAGGTGACTGGTGAAGTTGAATACATTTGTCGTAACTCTTGCATCTCTCTCATCATATCATTCACTTGGAATCATAAAAGGACCAACTTATAGTCTTGATTGCTATCTTGTATCATTTTGAAAATATCTCAAAATTTTCCTGCAAAAATAAACACCAAATTAAAACAAAGAAGAACAAAATAAAAAAAAATATCAAACTAACTCAACTAAAGATATGAAACAAACAACACCGTTTGTCCCCAGCAACGGCGCCAAAAACTTGATCGGCGTTCGGCAAGTGTACCGAATCGACAAGTAATAAAGTGGGGTATAGTTAGGACCTCAAGTTATCGTACCCAAGGGAAAAAGGATTGTCACGTTAAATATCTATAGATGAGTGAATATGAGATATTCTCGGTTTGTTTGGTGGAGAAAACTAAGCTAAGCAAGAAAATTAATTAACAATTAAGAATAAAAGTGTTCATCAAGAAATTACTCAAGAATGAAATTAAATGCTTAGGAAATTCTATCCTCATAAATGTAATTGGAAATTGGTAAAACAATATAAACATAAAATTCTGGACAACCCAACTAAACCCAAGCGTCCCATTCCGGAGCAAGCTATTCTAATTGCATGACGTCCCATTCCGGAGCAAGCCATACAACTAGCCTAAGCACGGGTCTAAAGTCCTAGATTCGGTTTGCTTTCCCATTTCGGAGCCAAACAACCCAAAACCCATCTATTCCTCACATATCTGAAAATTATAAAACTAAGATCTATAAATCAAGCGTCCCATTCCGGAGCAAGCAAAATCGATAGATGTAGAGATATAAGAACAGAGCAAAAACAAATTATAATAAAAATCAGATTTGAAATTAATCATCATTCTGGACTAAATCATAATTAAACCCAACAATCATCATAATTGCAGAAATTATAATGAGAGGAATAAAAGAAATCATGAAAATATTCATTAAATCCAAATATCCAAAATACAAATATGATTCAAGAACTCCTAAGCATGAATAATTACTCTAACATCAAGAATATAAACATAAATATGAAAAATCAAAGTTTAGAATACACCCTTGATGAGAGAGAAAATAGATCTTGAAGCTCTTGTTCATCAACCTTGGAATCTCCTTGAATCCCTAAAATATAGATTTAAACTAAAAATAATCTAAATTAATTAAGAACAAAATTGCAATTTAAAATTAAATCTATCTAAAACAGAATTTTAAAATGAAAATTAAAACCTAAAAATAAAATAAAATATTGCTGGAAAGTAAAAGAAATTCATCCTAAATCTAACCAGCTTCCCCGTGGGATGAAGCGGCATTTTCCTTTTAACCTGACGAAAAGCACAGCTGTGCTTTGTAAAGCACAGCTGTGTTTTTGAACACATTGGGCGCTAGGTTTTCATCGTGTGCGCGAGCTGGCAATAAAAAAAAGTGCAGCACTGCTGTGTTTCTCGCATAAGCACAGCTGTGCTTCTGGACGATAGAGTGCGCGACGCTGTCCTCCGTGCGCACGCCTTGCTGCGTAGCACAGCTGTGCCTTGCGCGATAGCACAGCTGTGTCTTCGTTGCTCCTCGCTACCACGGGACTGAGCTAAAACACAGCTGTGTTCTTAGAAATACAGCTGTGCTTTTCTGGCAGTTTGGCTGTTCCTTCACTATTTGCTCCTAAATTCACCCCGAACCTCCAATTTACCTCCAGATTAAAATAAAATGCCTGAAAACATCCCAAAACTTATTAAAAATTATAAAATCATGCTAAACTAATAAAATGACAAAAACTAATTAATTACTTTTAAAATTAAATAAATAAAACACATAATTATGCCAAGAATTAATCTAAAATATCAATATAATTGTAACTTATCAGGCAACAAGGAGATTTCATGGAGTCGCCACCCAATAAAACATTGGGAAAGTTTGTCTCACCTCAGTGAGCCTAAGACGGCGCTGCTACATCCATTTTGGGCAAAGTCTTGGAGGTCCCATCCTAATAGAACATTAGGAGGGCCCTCTCGCCTCGTGGAGCCTAGGACTATGCAAGTTAAAGCCTTTTTATGGGACACAAGAGTTGTCTTAGAAGTTCCATTCCAATGGAACATTGAAATGGTCCTCTCGCCTCGTTGAGCCCAAAGACCAGAGAAAGTTCGAGACTCCCCATTTATTCATACCTTGGCTAAGTTTATAATCAGGTTTTGAATTTAGCCTTTTATGCCTTTTCTCATTCAATTTTAATGTAATTTAATTAAAACTCACGTCAATCATATAAAGAAAGTGGTAGATAAAGTTAATAAAAGCACATGAAAATAAATTACAACAAAACTAGGGGCAGAATACAACCCCCATTTGTAAATAAAATACAATTCATACATAAATCGGGCTATTTATTAAAAATGAGGACATTGGTCCTCTCATGCATAATTAGAGAAAACAATTTTAACGTGATAATTTATTTTGGATGAAAAAAGTTAGGACATTGGTCCCATTTTATTTAGAAAAATTCAAGTTAATTAAATAGAAATATTTTTGTGGTTTTTTAATTAACGTGCCTAAAAAAATAATTTATTACGAATTACATATTACATAAAAAAATAATGCAAGCAAAGTAATGAAAATAATAAAGAAATAACCAATCAACTCCCAAATGGACCTCCAAATCTTCAAGGGCTCCCACTTGGTATGAAAAGTATTCACACATAAAAATAAATATTGAAAATAAAATAAAAAAAATAAAAGTGAAGTTAGTGAAAAATTAATTAAACATATAAACAATTAAATTAAGGCAAACAAAATTGCATCATGTATGACAAGCCAATTAAAATGACATAATAAAAATATGCAATTTAACTAATTAACAATTTAGCATGCATAAAAGATAATATAATAATAATAAAATTCAACATGCATAAACAAGCATAAAATAATGATGATAGAATTTAACATGCATAAAAACACAAAATAACAACAATAACAACCAATCATGTATAAAAAGTATAATATACATAAAATTCAGCATGCATAAAACATAAATAATAATGCTAACAATAATGATACTAGTAACAAATTATAGCAAAAGTAATAAAAATAACAATGGTGACAATAATAATAACAAAGCACAATAATAACCAAGGATATGAATAATCATATAAACATGCAAGAACAATAGAAAATAAATTAACATGGCATGTTTCAGGCATGATAATAATAATACCAATAATAAGATGGACAATCACATAAGCACATGGTGATAATAATAATAATAATAATAATAATAATAATAATAATAATAATAATAATAATAATAATAATAATAATAATAATAATAATAATAATAATAATAATAATAATAATAATAATATATGAACAATTCAATTAAATATGGAAGAATAAATTGAAAATAAAAATAAGCCAATTATGCTAAAACATGTTAAATGATAATTCTAATAATATATGTGAACAAAAATGATGACAATGATATGAACATGAACAATTAAATAAGAAATAAGAGTAAGAAATAATAATATGAACAATTAAATAAAAAATAAAAGTAGAAGTAAAAATATGAGCAATTAAATAATAGATCTAAAAGAATTTACATGATAATTAATTAAATAAAATCAATAGAATAAGAAAATAAGAAGAAAATGATAGAATTAAAAGAATTTACATGTTAACTAATTAATTGGAAACAAAAAAAATGGAATTAAAATTAAATTAAGAAATTGAGCCAAGAATGTTTACCCTCAAAATTTATCTTGAAGAAATGAAGGTAGATGATCCAATTCTTTGTCTTGATTGTAAGAATAAAATTAGAAAAATAAAATATTGAAAATGAATTTTTACTCAAGAATAAATAATTGATTTATTTGTCTCAAAGTAAAAAAATTATCAAATGAAAAGAAGAAAATTCTTAAGAACAAAACTTATTCTTTTTGCCTCAAGAATTATCTTGGAAGATCCTTTAGAAAAATTGAGAGAATTTGTTTGAGAGAAAAAAGAAGAAGAAAAATAATTTTCTAAAGAAAATCCCCCCAAAATTCTTTCCAAAGTTTCCCTTTTATTTTTCCCCAAAGATTCAGATTTTTAATTGAAGAATTAAATTGACTTAATTTCAATAAAACAAAAAAACTGAAGAAAAACAAAGGTTTGGAATTTTAAAAGTTTTACCATTGAATTCAACAAAAAAAATTGAAGAAAAATGAATTTTTGGGGCCAAAATGGCCAAAAATCGGAAAATGGGCGACCAGGGGGCGACAGGGGCGAGGGACGCCCCGTCGGAGCGCCCGACGGGCGTCCCCGCGCCCAGGGCGTATGCCCAGCTGCGCGCGCGACGGGCAAGTCGTCGCTAGTACGTCCGCTCCACCTGCGCGCTGGGGCGCTGCGTCGCGCACCCAGCGCTGCCGCAGCCCGACATTCGCGCGATTTGTTTTTTTAAAATTTCTATAAAACACAATAATTTAAAAACTAACTTTTTATCCCAAAATAATTTTTAAAACATTTTTAAAATACATTTTTATTCATTCATAACAAATCAAAACGACAAGAAAATTATCACTTCCAACTTTCATTCTTTTTGCCTATAAATCGGCATACTTAATTTCATCATTGGGTAATCCTGATCAAGGCTACTCGGGACCCGGTGTCTACAGTTGCCCCAAATTTTGGGGAGGCTAGTGTGTGGGTGCCTAGGTGAGCTAAAATTCAAGAAAGGGAAAGAAGCGCGTACCTGAGGCGACAACCTTCCAGCTGCTCCCACGGGAACAGTGTTGTGATCTGAACTGGGAGATATCCACTTGAGTTGCACTGAGTCGCTGACAAGACTACAAAGTGCCAGGGAAGCATCCTAAGACGGTGATGCACCGCGTCTGCTACAGATTAAAAAAAACATAAGAAAAGGATTGCACCGAGTCTGTTACAGACTACTAAAAGTGCAAATGTCATCCGTAGATGACGCTGCACCGAGCCTGCTACAGGCTACAAAAAACGCAAAAGAAGGATTGCACCGAGTCTGCTACAGACTATAAAAAGTGCAAAAAGAGGAATGCACCGAGTCTGCTACAGACTAGTAAAAGTCCAGCTGCCATCCGTAAATGACGATGCGCCGAGCCTGCTACATGCTACAAAAAACGCAAAAGAAGGATTGCACCGAACCTGCTACAGACTACAAAAAGTGCAGAAAGAGGACTGCACCGAGTCTGCTACTGTAGACACCGGGTCCCGAGACAGTCTAGATCAGGATTACCCAATGATGAAATTAAGTATGCCGATTTATAGGCAAAAATGAAAGTTGAAAATGATGATTTCCTTGTCAAATTGATTTATTAGAAATAAATAAAAATGTATTTTAAAAAAAATATATATTTTAAGTGTTTTAAAAATTATTTTGGGACAAAAAATGTATGTTTTGAAATTATAGTTTTTTAGAAAATTTTTTTAAAAAAAAGTCGGCGAATGTCGAGTGCGGAAGCGCGCTGGGCGCGCGGGGCTCTCTCGCCCGCGCGCCTTGCATGCTCTGACGCCCGCCGGGCACGCCGACGTGCGTCGGTCGCCCCTGTGTGCCCCAATTCAGCCGATTTGCTGGTTTTTCCGATTTTTGGCCTAAAAATTGATTTTTTTCTTCATTTTTTTTGTGCAATTTAATGCAAAAACCTTTTATTTTCCAAACTCTTCAAATTCATGAGTTTTTTTTGTAATTATTGCAATTAAATTTATTTAATTCAATTTAATAAAAATTTTGAATTTTGGGGTTATAAAAAGGGGTTTTTAGTAAGGATTTTGGGGGGATTTTTCTTAAGAAAAATACACTTTCTTCTTCTTCTTCATCTTCTTCTTCTTCTTTTTTTTCTTCTTCAAGAAAAATTCTCCTAGTGTTCTAATTTGATTTTTTTAAATTTAATTCTTGAGACAAATAAATCAATTATTTGTTCTTGTGAATTTATTTACTTCTTGATTTTCATAATTTTTTCTTGAGACAAATAAATTAATTATTTGTTCTTGGGTTAAAATTTCATTATATATTATTTATTTTTCTAAATCAAAGTAAGGAATTATCATTCAACTTCATTCATCACATCAAATTTGAGGGTAAACATTCTTGGCTCAATTTTTAATTTAATTTTCAATTTATTTTTGTTTACAATTAGTTAGCTAGCATGTAAATTTCTTTTCGATCTATCATTATTTCTTTTATTTCTTAATCTTTTATTTAATTATACATATTATTATTTCTTATTTCTTATTCTTATTTCTTATTTAATTGTTCATTGTTCATATTCTTGTCATTATTTTTGTTCATATATTATTATTATCATTAGTATTATTATTATCATCATTATTATTATAATTTACTATTATTATTACCATCATTATTTTTATATATTATTTTTATTTATTATTATTATTATTATTTAGAGGTGGCAAGTTGGGCGGGTTGGGCAGGTTTGGGTTGGGTCACTAATGGGCGGGTCATAAATGGGCGGGTCACAAATGGGCCAAAAAGTATGGGTCACAAATGGGCCAAATATCCAAATGGGTTGGGCGGGTTGGGTCAACCCATGGGCTAAAAACTCTTTGAATATACAAAAAATTTATAATAATACGCAAATGAGTCGGGTGGTCCAAACGGACTGATTTTGGTCCAAACAGATTGAGTGGCCCAAATGGGCCGCTTGAGATCCAAACGGGCCGAGATGTAATTTGATATTTTTAATTTATTTTTAATAAAAAATAATTTTCTATATAATAAAGGAATATTAAAGTGACTAATTTAAAATAATTTGGCCCAAATGGATTGAGTGGCCCAAATGGGCTGCTTGAGGCCCAAACGGGCCGAAATGTGATTTGATCCATTTAATCCATTTTTAATAAAAAATAATTTTCGATATAATAAAATGATATTAAAGTGACTAATGTAAAATAATTTGGCCCAAATGGGTTGGGTGGCCCAAATGGGCTGCTTGAGGCCCAAGCGGAACGAAATGTAATTTGACCCATTTAACCTGTCATGGCCAGACTTGTACCCTAAAAGAATTAATCTATTTTGGCATGTGTGTGTGATTGCATGTGAGTTTTGGGACTAAATTGAATGAAGGCAGGATTTAATTGAAAGAAAGAAGTAATGTTAAGGGTTTAAGTGGTAATTATGAATGAATACTAAGCATGAGTTAAAGGCTGATTAGCTAGTTTAATGAAGGATTAATTAAGAATAAAATAACTTGATTTAATGGAAAGTGGAGGCAGATTTGAGGAAGTGGTTTCCGTGTGGCTTCTTGAGAGGATGCCACCTACACCTTTGCATGCAAGAGTGAGTTAAGGGAAGGGAAGAGTTTCATTTGTGTAATCTAGCAATTTTCTGTGTTCTTCTCTTTTCTTTCTTACGTGGGAGTGAGTGTTAAAGAAGTGTAAGCATATTGATGTTAAGTTGCTCAAGAATTAAGGGTTAAACCTAAGAGGTAAGTGAATAAGTGCATATTCTCATCTTCTACTCTTTCTTTTTGGTTGAGCTGGTTTGGATGGGATATTATTGGTTTGAGTTTGAGCTTGAGCATCTGTGTTGTTTTGTTAGCTGAAGAAGTGAAAAGAGATAAAGGAAAGGCTATAATCGGCGAGCCGAGCGTCCGTGGAAATTAGGAGCTAAGGAGACGAGGTTTGGGAATAAACCCTAAATGTGTGAAATTGAATGATTTGTGTTGGCTAAATAGGGCCATTGATATGAGCTGTATGTGTATGTGATAATGTGTTTAGTGAATGAATTGCTTGAGAGCATGTATGCTATGTGTGAGGTGAAATTGATTATAACTTGTGCTAAAGATGAGTGCCAAATAAGAAGGGAAAATCAGGTATGTGCTAATTGATCATGTGGTTGATGTATTTGGGTTGATTGCCAAAAGTGAGAATGAGATTTGAAGTCTTAATGAGAAGGAAGAAATGGACTGAAAACACAACCATGTTATGGTGTTTTTGCATAGGTCACGGTGACAATGAAATCCATTGTGACCGTGAGGTATGCTTGAGTTCAATTCTGCCTAGTAGATTTTGGTATGTCACGGTGACAATGAGATTCATTGTGACCGTGAGGTACCCAGGAAGGCATTCTGTTTTGCAAAGTGAGAATATGTCACGGTGACAATGAGATTCATTGTGACCGTGACATACCCTCAAGTTGCATTCTGCCGAGAGTTGGGAACATGTCACGGTGACAATGAAATTGATTGTGACCGTGACATGCCCCCAGTTTGCATTCTGTTTTGGACTTCAATATGTCACGGTGACAATGGAATTCATTGTGACCGTGACCCACCCTGTTTTAGCAATATGATCATAATGTGTTTGGCCATTCAAATGGCAAGGCTTTGAGCTGAAATGAAAGACAACATGAGTAAGTATTGTATGTGTGTTAAGTGATCTAGAAATGCATACAAACATGGTGATTTCTGAATATGATCAGTTATGTGAATATGAAATGTGAAGATTGAATTAGAAAGCATACTGAATATGCAAGTGAAATGTTAGCTATGTGCTAATGCAAATGTGTAAAGTGAAAAGTTAATTGAATAATTTGTTAATAACTTAAGCCTGCGAGTCAAGTAGTGGATAGTTAGGCATGCCTATAGGGTCAAGTGCTGCAGCCCCATGCGTTAAATGTGTCTGATTCCATGGGAATCACAATGCGAATAATCCTTGCTGGATTTTATTATATGTGGAATAATGTGAAGTACCAGAAGGTACTAATGTGATGTGAAGTATCAGAAGGTACTAATGTGTAAAAGTAGTCTCGATGAGATTACTGGTACCTGAGAGGTACCGATGCGATACCCGTTATCTTTGTCATTGAGTTGCAGGCAAGAAGGCTAATAGGCTAATCGGCTAATCAGTTAATTAAATAATAAACAGAAGTGACTATGATACAAGAAAGTACAGACATGTGAATAAGTGATTGATGCTTTATGATTGAATATAGTAATGGACAAAACTATGCCTGAAATGGTTCATGCTTTAATAATGATTGTTCTGGCATGTCTACTAATGTGCAATGTATGATATCTCTGATGCGTCATAAGTTGTTTGCTATATGAGTTCCCCACTAAGCGTTATCGCTTAGCATGGATTTACTCTAATCCGTGTAGGTACGGACGAGAGGTGACTGAAGGACGTCCCCCGCATTTTGGTACGGTCAACAATAGGAAGTGAATAGCATAGGCTTGGGGGTTGTTATTTTGGGATTTTTGTATAAGCTTTTTGTACGGTTAAAATGTGTAAAGAATATGTAAAGACATGTAATAATGTATAATCTGGAATGTAACCCCTCTTATGTATGTATGTCATATAAATAGCTTGGCATGTGCTGCATGACATAAGTTAATATGCGATGTTTTTTTTTTCAATTCAGGTTAAGCATGCGTTCTGTTGTGTGTGCGGCCTTCTCTAACTAAGATTAGCTGAGCTAATCCATCATTAGGGAACGGGCGCCACAAGTTGTGGTATCAGAGCCTAGGTTGAGTCTTTTCTGGGAATTGGGTAGATAAGATGTGTATAGTTTGTTGACCTAATGCGGAAGTCCTTGTTTAATCTATGTAGTAAGATGGATTCTGGAAAGCATACCGGTGAGGAATCTGCCGAAAGTGTGAATCCTCGTGAAGCTGAGGTGACAGGGTCTGGGCAGTCTAGATCGGTTGGCTATGGGAATGAGATTACGTTTGGGCCTATGGAAGCTATGATGAAAATGACACAAGACATGGCGAGAGTAATGGAACGTATGATGGCGCCAGGAGCCCCAATAGAATCTTTGAGAAAGCATGGTTTGGAGGAATTTCATGGAACAAGGTTAGATGAGTCAGAAAAAGCAGAGTACTGGATTGAGAAGGTGGAAAGGATTCTTAAGGAGATTCGATGTCCTCCAGATCAGTGGGTTGAATGTGTGGAGTCATTACTCCAAGGTCCTGCATATGATTGGTGGAAGCTGGTCCTGCAGAATCCGATGCTTCCTGAACCATTAAATTGGGAGTTCTTTGAAAAAGAATTCAAGAACAAGTATATTACTAAAGCACATCGAGAGGCAAACTGGAAGAAGTTTCTGTGTTTGAGGCAGAGAACCATGACAGTGGCGAAATATGAAGCAGAATTCTGTCGCTTAAGCAAGTATGCGCCAAAAGGTGTTTTGACCGATGTCTTGCGATGTCAACAATTTGAGGATGGGTTGATTGAGGAAATTAAAGCATTGCTGATTTCTCTAACAACGGAGCAGAATATAAGTTATTATCGTATTGTTCAAGCAGCTTTGAGAGCTGAAAGGACTTTGGGAGCTCAAAGAGAATGGAGACAAAGGAAGAATGCAAGTAGAGGTGGTTCCCAGACGGGGAAAAGATCACGAGATTCTCATGTGGCATCACCGGCGGAATCAGGGTTCAGTTCTGCAGCGAGAGGTAAGAAGCGTGGCTCTCCCTCAGCATCTGGTTCGGGAAGAGGAACATCTGGTAACAGAAGTGAGGTTCATGAGTGTCCTCATTGTGGTAAGAGGCATAGAGGAGAATGCTGGAGAGTGATGGGTGCTTGTTTTAGATGTGGAAGCACTGAGCATTTCCTTGCTAATTGCCCGAATACTTATGAGATGTTAGGAAATCAACAAGAGCAGAGCAGGGGTGGTTCAAACTTACCTTCTACTAATAGAGGAAAAGGAAGAGGTCGTGGCAGAGGTAGCCAGTCCAGGGGTGCAGTCGATTCTGAGATTGTGGATAGACCTGATGCGGCTCCAGTGCGGGCTTATGCTATGAGGGCACGAGAGGATCAGGATGCGCCTGAAGTGATAGCAGGTACTATTCTACTTTGTGGTGTAGAAATGTTTGCACTTATTGATCCTGGCTCAACTCATTCATATGTGTGTGATAAAAAGATATGTGAAAAGATGCCTAAAGTTGAATGTTTAAAATATGATATATGTGTGTCTAGCCCTTTGGGAGGTAATGTTAATGATAACAGAGTGTATAGAAACTGTGCATTAGAAGTTCAAGGTAGTGTGTTTCCAGCGGATTTGATTGAACTACCGTTTGATGAGTTTGATTTGATTCTGGGTATGGATTGGTTAACTAAGTATGATGCAGATGTTAAGTGTAAGAAGAAAATGGTTGTGCTCAGTGATGGTAAGGGGAACAGAGCGACAGTGAGAGGAGTGTGCACTAATCCTCTTGTAAATGTGATATCTGCCATGCAAGCCTGTCGATGTATGAGAAAAGGATGTGAAGTTTATCTAGCTCTGGTGTTGGACAGTAAGAGAGAACATGTGAAGATGCAAGGAATACCAATAGTCCGAGAGTTTTCTGACGTGTTTCCTGAAGAACTGAGCGGTGTACCACCGATAAGAGAAGTTGAGTTATCGATTGATGTGGCACCAGGAACTGTACCCGTATCTAAGGCGCCGTATAGAATGGCTCCAATTGAATTGAAGGAGTTGAAGGAACAGTTGCAAGAATTATTAAACAGGGGTTTTATTAGACCTAGTGTTTCTCCTTGGGGAGCACCAGTGTTATTTGTTAAGAAGAAAGATGGTACAATGAGAATGTGCATTGATTATCGACAGTTGAATAAAGTGACAGTAAAGAATCGATATCCTTTACCTCGGATTGAAGACTTGTTTGATCAGTTAAGAGGAGCAGGTGTATTCTCAAAAATTGACTTACGTTCAGGCTATTATCAGTTGCAAGTAAAGAAAGAAGATGTACCTAAGACTGCATTTAGAACTCGTTATGGACATTATGAGTTTCTGGTAATGCCATTCGGGTTAACCAATGCGCCAGCTGCATTTATGGATTTAATGAATCGGGTGTTCAGACCGTACTTGGATCAGTTTGTGGTAGTGTTCATAGACGACATTCTGGTTTATTCAAGAAATGAGAAGGAACATGAACAGCATTTGAGAGTTATACTTCGAACTTTGCAAGAACATCAACTGTATGCCAAATTAAGTAAGTGTGAGTTCTGGCTCAAAGAGGTATCATTTCTGGGTCATGTGATCTCATCTGAAGGGATTAAAGTGGATCCGACTAAGATAGAAGCAATTGTGAATTGGAAACCGCCTAAGAATGTACTGGAGGTTCGCAGTTTCTTAGGGTTGGCTGGATACTACAGAAGGTTTGTGAAAGGATTTTCAGTAATAGCTTCACCGTTGACAAGATTGCTACGTAAAGGAGTGAGATATGAGTGGTCTGAAAGATGTCAAGTGAGTTTCGATCAGTTGAGGAAGATGTTAGTAGAAGCACCGATTCTTACACAGCCTATGACTGGTAAAGAGTATGTATTGTATACCGATGCTTCAGGTGTCGGATTGGGTTGTGTATTGATGCAAGAAGGGAAGGTGATAGCATATGCGTCAAGGCAATTGAAACCGCACGAGCAGAACTATCCGACTCATGACTTGGAATTGGCAGTAGTAGTGTTTGCTCTAAAGATTTGGCGACATTACTTGTATGGTGAGAAGTGTAGAATTTACACCGATCACAAGAGTTTGAAATACCTGCTTACACAGAAGGAATTGAACCTGAGACAGCGAAGATGGCTAGAATTATTTAAGGATTATGATTGTATTGTAGACTATCACCCGGGAAAAGCTAATGTAGTGGCCGATGCTTTGAGTAGGAAATCAATTTCAGCATTACAGTTAAAGCAGATTGAATGGAGGTTTTCTGCAGACGGAGCTTTATTAGCACAGTTGAAAGCGAGACCGGTCTTGAGAGATGAGATAATAGCTGCTCAGAAAACTGATGTGAGGTTCCAACAAGTTCTGCAGTCAGTTGGTGATTTAGACAAGACTGACTATTCAGTGAATGAGGAAGGAGTACTACTATATAAGAATAGAATGTGTGTGGCAACCGATAAAGAATTAAAGAAGAAATTGATGCATGAGGCTCATAATACAATTTTCACTATGCATCCAGGTGGAAATAAGATGTATCAAGATATGAAACGGTTGTATTAGTGGCCTGGGATGAAGAAGGATGTAGTGGAATATGTGTCTAAGTGCCTTGTCTGTCAACAAGTCAAAGCGGAGCATCAAGTGCCTCAAGGGATGTTGCATCCACTCCCTATTCCACAATGGAAATGGGATAATATCACGATGGATTTTGTTACTGGATTGCCTCTGACCTCAAGACAGCAAGATGCAGTATGGGTTATTGTGGACAGGTTTTCGAAATCAGCTCACTTTATACCAGTTCGGATGGATTATTCTATGGAAAAGTTGGCTGAATTGTATGTAAGAGAAATTGTCCGATTGCATGGGATACCTTTGTCTATTATTTCTGATAGAGATCCCAGATTCACTTCTAAGTTTTGGAGGAGCTTGCAAGCGGCTTTGGGTACGAAATTGAACTTCAGTACTGCTTTCCATCCACAAACCGATGGACAATCGGAAAGAATTATTCAGGTTTTGGAAGATTTGATGAGAGCATGTGTTTTGGATTTCTCTAAGAGTTGGGATAAGTATCTTCCACTTATGGAATTTGCTTATAACAACAGTTATCAGACCAGTATTGGTATGGCACCGTATGAAGTCCTGTATGGAAGGAAATGTCGTTCACCGATTTGTAGGACAGAGTTGAACGAGAGCAGAGTCATAGGGCCAGATTTGGTTCATGATTCAGAAGAGAAAGCTAAGATAATACAGCAAAGATTGAAAGCAGCAAGTGATAGACAGAAGTCGTATGCTGATTTTAAAAGAAGGGACATTGAATTCAGTGTAGGCGATAAAGTGTTTCTGAAAGTGTCTCCTTGGAGGAAGGTACTGCGATTTGGTAAAAAGGGGAAGTTGAGTCAAAGATTTATTGGGCCATATGAAGTGCTTGAAAGGGTAGGTTCAGTAGCTTATCGATTGGCTATGCCTCCGGCTTTGGCTAAGCTACATGATGTGTTTCATGTGTCCATGTTGAGGAGATATAGGTCAGATGATTCCCATGTGTTACCTATACACGAAGTGGAAGTGCAGTCTGATTTCACCTATGATGAGAAGCCAATAGTGATTTTAGCAAGAGAAGTAAGGCAACTTCGGAATAAGCAGATACCACTTGTGAAAGTGCTCTGGCAACACCATGGTGTTGAAGAGGCAACTTGGGAACCAGAAGCGGCTATGCGAGAGCAGCATCCACAACTGTTCCACTCAGGTATGAATTTCGAGGACGAAATTCTTTAAGGAGGGGAGAGTTGTCATGGCCGGACTTGTACCCTAAAAGAATTAATCTATTTTGGCATGTGTGTGTGATTGCATGTGAGTTTTGGGACTAAATTGAATGAAGGCAGGATTTAATTGAAAGAAAGAAGTATTGTTAAGGGTTTAAGTGGTAATTATGAATGAATACTAAGCATGAGTTAAAGGCTGACTAGTTTAATGAAAGATTAATTAAGAATAAAATAACTTGATTTAATGGAAAGTGGAGGCAGATTTGAGGAAGTGGTTTCCGTGTGGCTTCTTGAGAGGATGCCACCTACACCTTTGCATGCAAGAGTGAGTTAAGGGAAGGGAAGAGTTTCATTTGTGTAATCTAGCAATTTTATGTGTTCTTCTCTTTTCTTTCTTGCGTGGGAGTGAGTGTTAAAGAAGTGTAAGCATATTGATGTTAAGTTGCTCAAGAATTAAGGGTTAAACCTAAGAGGTAAGTGAATAAGTGCATATTCTCATCTTCTACTCTTTCTTTTTGGTTGAGCTGGTTTGGATGGGATATTATTGGTTTGAGTTTGAGCTTGAGCATCTGTGTTGTTTTGTTAGCTGAAGAAGTGAAAAGAGATAAAGGAAAGGCTGTAATCGGCGAGCCGAGCGTCCGTCGAAATTAGGAGCTAAGGAGATGAGGTTTGGGAACAAACCCTAAATGTGTGAAATTGAATGATTTGTGTTGGCTAAATAGGGCCATTGATATGAGCTGTATGTGTATGTGATAATGTGTTTAGTGAATGAATTGCTTGAGAGCATGTATGCTATGTGTGAGGTGAAATTGATTATAACTTGTGCTAAAGATGAGTGCCAAATAAGAAGGGAAAATCAGGTATGTGCTAATTGATCATGTGGTTGATGTATTTGGGTTGATTGCCAAAAGTGAGAATGAGATTTGAAGTCTTAATGAGAAGGAAGAAATGGACTGAAAACATAACCATGTTATGGTGTTTTTGCATAGGTCACGGTGACAATGAAATCCATTGTGACCGTGAGGTATGCTTGAGTTCAATTCTGCCTAGTAGATTTTGGTATGTCACGGTGACAATGAGATTCATTGTGACCATGAGGTACCCAGGAAGGCATTCTGTTTTGCAAAGTGAGAATATGTCACGGTGACAATGAGATTAATTGTGACCTTGACATACCCTCAAGTTGCATTCTGCCGAGAGTTGGGAACATGTCACGGTGAATATGAAATTGATTGTGACCGTGACATGCCCCCAGTTTGCATTCTGTTTTGGAGTTCAATATGTCACGGTGACAATGGAATTCATTGTGACCGTGACCCACCCTGTTTTGGCAATATGATCCTAATGTGTTTGGCCATTCAAATGGCAAGGCTTTGAGCTGAAATGAAAGACAACATGAGTAAGTATTGTATGTGTGTTAAGTGATCTAGAAATGCATACAAACATGGTGATTTCTGAATATGATCATTTATGTGAATATTAAATGTGAAGATTGAATTAGAAAGCATACTGAATATGCAAGTGAAATGTTAGCTATGTGCTAATGCAAATGTGTAAAGTGAAAAGTGAATTGAATAATTTGTTAATAACTTAAGCCTGCGAGTCAAGTAGTTGATAGTTAGGCATGCCTATAGGGTCAAGTGCTGCAGCCCCATGCGTTAAATGTGTCTGATTCCATGGGAATCACAATGCGAATAATCCTTGCTGGATTTTATTATATGTGGAATAATGTGAAGTACCAGAAGGTACTAATGTGATGTGAAGTACCAGAAGGTACTAATGTGATGTGAAGTACCAGAAGGTACTAATGTGTAAAAGTAGTCTCGATGAGATTACTGGTACCTGAGAGGTACCGATGCGATACCCGTTATCCGCGTCATTGAGTTGCAGGCAAGAAGGCTAATAGGCTAATCGGCTAATCAGTTAATTAAATAATAAACAGAAGTGACTATGATACAAGAAAGTACAGACATGTGAATAAGTGATTGATGCTTTATGATTGAATATAGTAATGGACAAAACTATGCCTGAAATGGTTCATGCTTTAATATTGATTGTTCTGGCATGTCTACTAATGTGCAATGTATGATATCTCTGATGCGTCATAAGTTGTTTGCTATATGAGTTCCCCACTAAGCGTTATCGCTTAGCATGGATTTACTCTAATCCGTGCAGGTACGGACGAGAGGTGACTGAAGGACGTCCCCCGCATTTTGGTACGGTCAACAATAGGAAGTGAATAGCATAGGCTTGGGGGTTGTTATTTTGGGATTTTTGTATAAGCTTTTTGTACGGTTAAAATGTGTAAAGAATATGTAAAGACATGTAATAATGTATAATCTGGAATGTAACCCCAATTATGTATGTATGTCATATAAATAGCTTGGCATGTGATGCATGAGATAAGTTAATATGCGATGTTTTTTTTTCAATTCAGGTTAAGCATGCGTTCTGTTGTGTGTGTGCGGCCTTCTCTAACTAAGATTAGCTGAGCTAATCTGTCATTAGGGAACGGGCGCCACATAACCCATTTAATACAAATAGCAAGTAATTGTTCATTTCAAAATATTAATCTTACAAAAATATCGTATATACAAATAGTAAGAAATAAGCGTTTTCCGATCACTACACACTTTGATTTTATTTTGAAAATTTAATATCTTTTCCCATGTGATATTGACAGTCATCCTTAGCTGTAATATAAATATAGAAAATGTACAGTCATAGAATCTTTTCCAATCTAGTAGGTTCCAACCAATTATTCTTTTTCTTGCTTCATTCTCTCTTCTTTTCTTTGTTTTGTTGTGATGCCACACTAAATGATATGTCAATTCCTCACCTATACATGTTATTGTTGCTTTTTGTTTTGTTTGATTCTTTGGGGTTGTCAATGGACGCTGCAACTCATTGATTCTTTTCCGTTTCTTTCTTGTTTTTGGATAAAATAGCCCTGAAAAGCCATGTGTTTCAGGGTGGGTATCAACATTATGCATTATAACATTCAGAATTCTGTATCATTGCACTTGCAATTCACCAATTTAGTTGATAGGGCTGGGAACAAATAATTTTGCAAAATCTTGGAAATCTTAAACTACGTACATTGTGATTGGTAGTCCATTTCATCACAGCAGAGAGCATATATGAACTTACTAATATATTCTTCAGGTACATGAACACTAGACAAGTATAAATAACCTTAAGATTAAACATGCTACAAAAATTAGATAGTCACTCCCAATACAATTTAGAGCAGAGATGGTTGTTAAAAAATCCATCTCAATAATAACATTAGATAGTCCTCCCCATTTCAGCCAACTAAGAGCTTCTCTCACTCCAAAAACCTCCACCACAACTGGATCAAACAGCCCACCAAGTATCACTGGCAACTGGGACTGCTGATTTCCAAATAACAAGAACACTGTGTAAACAAATAACAAATAACAATTAGTTTAACCATTGAAACAGAAAACAATTAGTTTGGTTTCAGTTGTTTTTAATTTCATTTGCCCTGTTCTGGACAAAGCCTCCATGATCATATCAAATAGTTATCTTTATGATCATATCCAGATGAAATGCATCACATGTAACGAAAAGCAAAAGGCAGTAAAATGGAAATACATATGGAAAAGCAAAAGGATTTTAGACCTCTAAAAGAGTCAAAGCCAATTGCAGACTTACCTGAGAGTGCCAAAGCATTGACTTTGGCAACGATAGTTTGCTGATGGGAAGTGGCAACTCTTTAGATAAAATCAAAGATCGGAATAAGAAACAACACTAGTGTAAATAATCAAAGAATTGGAACCACTGGTTTAATCGAATGCAAACTAAATTGCTGCTCAAATAGCCACTGCATGCTAAGGTCATATGCACAACTAACAATCAGAGATTTCACGTTTACAACCTTCGGAGCAAGTCGAGCAGTATCCATCATGCGGATATTAACATATCCACTTTCCTAGCAAAGGGAAAAAGTATAACTGCTTGAATGGTCTCAATTAAGAGTTAACACTGGACTTCCAATCTCGCCTGATTATAATTAACAGAACTAACATATAACATCATTTGCACTTTTTCTGAAAGATTAGCAGAAGCCCCTACTGAAAGATTAGCAGAAGATCCACAATCTATCAAATAGTTGTCTTTATGATCATATCCAGATGAAATGCGTATTAAACACAGTATTTAAGAAACCCAGATGAGAAATCCAGAATTCAACATGACCAGAGAATGAAAAAGACGAACTTGAAAAGAACCCGGATTAAAAAAAAATTCAAATACAGTAGAGGATATGACGCAGAAATAATTTCCATCTACAGGGTTTGAATGTGAAAACTATCATGAACACACATCTCTTTCTCTCTCTAAATAATCCGTAATTAAGAACTCTGAATACTATATGGTTTCTCAAAAAATTCTATGACAAACTTGTTTAATCCTCTTGATAAAAATTTTAATTACCATAAAGTGAATAGCATATCACATCGACAGACAACTGTTTCTGTAAGTGAGCTAATCTTACCAAGAGATTCAGTGATTTATCGGGCAAGATAGAGAGGCGGCGAACAAGAGAGAGAGAGGCAGCGAGCATGAGTGAGAGATAGGTGGCGAGGATGGCAGCGGCAGAGCGGCGATGATTATACAGTGGAGAGGGAGAGAGGAGGCGAAGGTGGAGAGCGACAGAGCGAGAGAGATAGAGGGCCAGAGACTGGAAGGGGAAGAGTGAGGCCCGTTGGGCATTAGGGGGCAGACCCAAACAGGCCTTATTTTATACGGGCTTAAATGGGTATGTTTTTAATTGGGTTGGGTTTGGGTCTTATTTTCTTGGGCGGGTTGGGTGTGTTTTTTGGGTCTGAGCCAAATTTGCCACCTCTATTATTATTATTATTATTATTATTATTATTATTATTATTATTATTATTATTTATTATCATTACTTGCATATTTAATTTGATTGTTCATATTCTTTGGATTTATTATTATTATTATTATTATTAATATTATTATTATTATTATTATTGTTATTATTATTATTATTTATTATCATTACTTGCATATTTAGTTTGATTGTTCATATTATTTGGATTTATTATTATTATTATTATTATTATTATTATTATTATTATTATTATTATTATTATTATTATTATCATTATCATTATTATTATCATTACTTGCATGTTTAATTGGATTGTTCATATTCTTTGATATTACCATCATCATTATTATTTGTTATTATTATTATTATTATTATTGTGATTATTGTTATCATTATTATTATTATTTATCATTATTATCATTATTATTAGTCTTGTCTATTATAATTTATTATTTTTATCATCATCATTATTATTATTCATGTTTTTCATGCATGTTAAATTTTATAAATTTTATTTATGCATGTTAAATGTTAATATGTTTATTTTATTATGCCATCTAATTAATTTGTCATACATTATGCATGTTGTTTTATTTATTTTAATTCATTTTTACATGTTATATGTTTAAATCCATTTTTTATTACTAACATTATTTTTATTTGTTTTTATTTCAATACTTATTTTTCATGTGTGAGCCTTTTCAATTCCAAGTGGGAGCCCATGGAGATTTAAAGATATTATTTGGGAGTTAATTAATTTGTCATTTTTATTATTTCCCATTATTTGTAGTTTATTATTTAATATGTAATTTGTAATAAATTTATTTTTCATGCACGTTAATCAAAAGTCACAAAACTATTTTTATTAAATTAACTTGGAACTTTTTTCTAATAAAGTGGGACTAATGTCCTAATTTTTCATCCAAATAAATTGTCACTTCAAAATCATTTTCTTTAATTGTGCATGCGAGGACCAATGTCCTCATCTTTAATAAATAACCCGTTTTATGCATGATTTACATTTATTTTACAATGAGGGTCGTATTCCGCCCCTAGTTTTGTTGTGATTTATTTTTATGCACTTTATTTTAAGTATGCTTTCATTTAATGTTTTTTCTTGGATGACCAACTTGCGCTCTAATTATTGCATTAAAACGTTTGAGAAATGGGATAAAATCTTAAATTCAAAACTCAATTTTAACTTAACCAAGGTATGAATAAATGAGAAGTCCCGAACCATCTCTGGTCTTTGGGCTCAACGAGGCTAGAGAACCATTCCGGTGTTTCATTTGAATGGGATCTCCAAGACACCTCTTGTGTCCTACCAAAAGACTCAATTTACAATCTTAGGCTCCACGGGGTAGAGGGTCATTCCAGTGTTCTATTGGGGTGAATGCCTCCAAATCCCTTTGTCTTGCCCAAAATGGATATTATGCACCGTCTTAAGTTCACTGAGGCGAGACGAACTTTCCCAATGTTCTATTGGGTGGCGACTCCATGAAACCTCCTTGTTGCCCAAGATAGACGCCCTTGTAAATTTCTTACAAGTTTTCATGAACCTCTCCTGATCGCCCTAAAGGCAGGCCTCCGGGGCGTCCCACGGGGTTCGGCGCGCATCACAGTGGCGACTCCACTGGGGACCAAAGAGACTTTGATTCAAAAGTACCTTGGTTAAAAATTATAATTGAGTTTTAATTTAAAAATTTTATCCCTTTTCGAAATTGCATTGCATCCATACTAGAGCCTTAGATTATGCTAGTTTGGTCCCTTTTCTAGCCCCGGTGCATTCCCAAAGCACGACCCTACGTTCACTCAATGTGGGGAAGTGTTAGGGATAATCACCAGCCCAAGCCTCGTACCTTAAGGTATATCAAATGGAGACCCAATCGGTCATTATGCTCGTGATGAGCTAGACCCGTTGGCAGGGACCATGCTTGGGTAGCCCTAAAGTATCATCACCCTTGACCAAAGCTCATGTAATGGCAATAGATACTTCCCCTAGGTGATATGCTCCTTAATACAATGCTTGCTATGTGGGCCATTATATATTGAACAAATTCAACCCAATTAAATGGGCTTTTAACAAAGGCTTTCATGCCCCGATGGGCCCATCTTAATTTAGTTGAAATGTTTAAATACATAAAGGCCAAAACCCATACGTATGAACAATAGGCAAGAGATGTTATGCTGCCGGCCTTGCACCATGCACCATACGCATCCATTGGGTTTCCCGCTAACCCATGGATCAAACCCACCTAGGAAAGAGACCACATTACCTCGTGTGTGGGAGTGATAAGGTTGGAAGGATCTATCTGCTTGTATGTGATTGTCCATGCTGCATCAACACGATCATGCATTGTATATATCATTCATGCATCATCCTAACAGTTCAAATCTTTCAGCCATCATAGATTCACCAAAGTGGACTAGGGGTTCTGATGGTCGGCTGGTGAGGATAGATCTGCCTCTTGGATTGAAAAAATTAGTGTCTGACTGGAATTTTGAGCCACCCTCAACGACCGGAGAGTCATCCATAGAGTCATCCACGGCAGAAGAACCTGGAGCCTTAACAACTCAAGACCTAGCTAGGAGGCTAGAGGATTTTGAGCGAAGAGTGTTGGAAATGATGGGAGCTATGGCTGATAAAATTGCTCATCCTCCTACTCCACAACCACCAGCTACTCCATATCCACCTATTGCTCCACAGCCCCAGATAGTTTATATTGGGGGGCAAGTTGAACTACCTGCTGGCAGAGAAGCCCCTGTTGTAGTTAATGCTCCCCGCCAACCTGCTAATGAGCATATAGGTGTTGTGCCTGTTGAGCAAAGAAGGGCAATAATCCCCAATCCCAATGATGATTTTGTGATGGAGGAGGAAGATGAAGAGGCAGTAGCACCTCAATTTGTGGGCGCTAGAGCACCTCGAGTAGAAGATCAGGCGATGAGAGGCTTGAGGCAACAAGTTAAAACAATCACTCGCATGCTATCAGTTGGAAAGGGGATCAACCCTGAAGACAGAGATTTGGGGGATGAAGAGCTGTTGCCCCAAAGGTTCAAAATGCCTGAGCTGCCAAAGTTTGATGGTACTTCGGATCCATCTGCACACATTAAGCAGTATACCCTGGTGATGAAAGGCACAAGGTTGACCAAGAAATAGAAGGTAGAATATTTTTACCTTAGTCTGGTGGGTCCAGATGTGGACTGGTACCATGGGTTAGATAGGAGGTCTAAAGAGGATTGGGACCTTTTAACTGAGGAGCTCATGAAGCAATATAACTGCAGTACTAGGATGGAGGTCACCTTAAAGGACCTCAAGCTTTTACAGCAGAAGAATGATGAGTCGTTCCATGAGTACCTTACAAGATGGAGGAATAGGGTCATAGAGATGAAGAGAAAGCCTGACATTGCTGACCAAATCAGGCTATTTATCAGGAACTCTTTCCCTTACTTGAGGGACCTATTCAGCTTTAAGGGGCTCAGAGACTGGGAATCCCTTAAGGACATTGCTGTAGAAGCTGAGGGTGCTTACCTGGCGAAGAAAGCAAGCCAAAACAACTTTGCTGGGAAAGGTTATGGCAATGAATCAGGGTACAAACCAGGAGGTGCAGGAAGCAGCAATAATAGAGGTGGTAAGACGGCCGAGGTTTCAGCCACTGAGGTTGGACAGGTTCAGAGGTACTACTCCAATTTGGGTCGTTCTCTGTCTTGGGTATTAGAGAGGTTGACAAAAGAAGGCAAGCTGAGACCATTGCCACCCAGGCCAGCCATGAATCAAGGAAAGCCGGGGCATAGAGAGGATCAATACTGCGCTTACCATCAGCACACCGGGCATTTAACAGATTACTGCCAGACTCTGAGGAACAAAATTCAGGATCTTATTGATGCCAAGGAGATCACCGATCCTGAGAAGAGAGACAAGAAGAAGAGAGCAGGCTACAATGCAGTTCCACCACCATGAATGTGATCGGAGGAGAAGATTATGCTTTGTTTTAGTTGCTTCTGTTATTCCAAGAACACTTTTTATGACAATATTTGCAGTATTGCTAATTTCAATAAAGTGAACAATCTTGCGTATTTGTATAGTGTCTCTGATGATTTCATTTCTTATGATCACGATGCATTCATTTTTTGATATTAATTCAATTAATATGATTACATTTAATCTCGGAACTTTGGAAAACCCAAAGAAAATCTTGATAGCATCTGATATAACTCCTGAAGAGAGAAAAATTTTGAGAAAAAAAACTAGTTGCAATTAGGGGATTGGATAAAAACTCACTAAGAGCACTAGAACCTTTCTGATTACCCGTCAAAGCGATCCCCGGATAAGACAAAACCTAGAAAATGATTTAGGCAACCTTTCTTTGTCTAGCTCTCTAAATGACTATTTCTTACCTTTACTCGTAATCGCTTGCTAGCCCGTTGATCCTTTATGGAGGTATGCTAAATGCGTGCCAATTTTATTGTTACACATGTTAAAACTACCCCTTCGCCTAAAATAATTTTTGTCTCCCCTTAGAAGAATGCCCGTTCTAGTAAGGATGGATGTACATCATTGACAAGTCTACATCATTGACAATTCTTTGGGCTATCAAAAATTGCCCTGGTAAGGATGAGTTTACACTTCGGGAAGAGGGTTTAGTCATGCACGAAAGACATGAGCTCGCGAAAAAAAAGAAAGCAAAAGAAAAAGATCGAAGAAAAGAAAAAAATAGAAAAAAAAAGTAGAGCTCAAGATAGTAACCCCTTGATGAGTTTCTATGTTATTCTGAGCTTGATGAGCTAAAAGTATTATCAAATCCAAATTCAAGAATACCTTTACAATATGCAACTGAGCTGAGAATGGTTCATCCATCAGTCGAGTAAATATTGCACCTATTCTTTTCTAGCAACCTGATCCTTCTTTGATAGCCATCTACCTAAGCCTAACGTTACAACCAAAGTAAGACCTTTTGATTCTTGGTTCAGTCTTACCCAATTAGCGGAGATGACCTTTTAATAAGGTTCGGTAGGTAGGAAGAGGCATATAGTGTTTCTTGAGCTTCAAGCGGGGAGCCACAAGTGCATTTATGCATTTGAGTTGAGTCTCATCCCCAACGTTGCATCTAGAATTTGCTTCAAAAAAAAGTTTTTTAAAAAAAGCAGAGAGAAAATATTCAATCATAAATCCCGAGAGAGTTGATTGATAACAGGAGTTGGATGATTTCAAGATTTATCCCGAGATTAGGTGAGGTCATATATTCTTTGAGATTAATGTCAAACAATGATCATGATTAATGAAATCGAATTGAAACACATGCATTTATGCAACGATATATTGGTATGATCATAGCAGCTCACTTTGTATGATCAAAGTCATCCACTGTCCACCACTCGAGCGCTTCAGCCAACTCATCCTACTATCAAATGCCGAGCCGATCCTACAGCACCGTGTCCTAAGACTCCTGAAAGATTCTCGAGCAATATCTTCATCCTCTTCAGCAATTAGCCAAAAAAAAAGGGTCGTTAGAGTGAAAACCGTAACTGGCGCTCTAAGAAAAAGTAAGGCAAAAGGATAGGGTGAAAACCTGAAAACAGGCAGTCTGTCCTTAAATAAAAAAAGGGAAAAAAAAAGAGCCACTGGATTGGGTTGGGTCCATTCCAGGCAAAAATAAGGCACAGGGTTATGTGAAAATCCGCAAAGGGCGCATTTCCAGCAAAGAAAAGCTAGTGTGAAAATCCACAAGGGACGCACTACCTTCAAATAATGACTACAGGTATCAGATGAGAACCTCACAATTCCAAAGACATGAAATTCAAAGGCAATTCCAAAAGGCATTGATCCTATCGCAAATTGCAGCCAGATCGGCTATTATTTCTAAGTTCACTTAGATGAATTCTTATCCTGCATTTCTGCATAACCCATGCATTTCACTTGCATGCTCACTATTTTTTCCTGCATATTTTAGTTTCCCTATTTTGCAGAAAGAGAGATTTGATACGGACACCGGCAAAAGGCGAGTGACGACATCAGTTCAAGCATTAATCCAAGCATCAACCAAAGACCTCTCAGGGGGCAACCAACCAAAACGACATCAATCTAGACATCAGTCCAAGCATCAGCAAAAGACCTCTCACGGGGAAACCAACCAAGACTACATCAGTCCAAGCATCATTCCAAACATCAAATTCAAATAATCAACCAAAGACCTCCCAGGGGACAATCAACCAAAGGGCTCACAAATAGCACCACTTCACCAAATCGAAGGGTTAGCACGATGGCGGTACTACCACTCTACAGAGGGTTAGCACGACCACAACACTACCACTTTATCATCTCAGAAGGGTTAGCACGATGGCGGTACCATTCTACGGAAGGTTAGCACGACCACGGCACTACCACTTCAGAAGGGTTAGCACGATGACGGCACTACCACTCCCTGGAGGGTTAGCACGATCACGGTACTACCACTTCATAATCTCAGAAGGGTTAGCACGATGGCGGCACTACCATTCTACAGAAGGTTAGCACGACCACAACACTACCACTTCAGAAGGGTTAGCACGATGACGGCACTACCACTCCTAGGAGGGTTAGCACGATCATGGCACTAACACTTCATCATCTCAGAAGGGTTAGCACGATGGCGGCACTACCATTCTACCGAAAGTTAGCACGACCACGGCACTACCACTTTAGAAGGGTTAGCACGATGACGGCACTACCATTTTACGGAAGGTCCGCATGACCACGGCACTACCACTTCAGAAGGGTTAGCACGATGACGGCACTACCACTCCACGGAGGGTTAGCACGATCATGGCACTACCACTTCATCATCTCAGAAGGGTTAGCATGATGGCGGCACTACCATTCTACGGAAGGTTAGCACGACCACTGCACGACCACTTCAGAACGGTTAGCACGATGACGGCACTACCATTCCACGGAGGGTTAGCACGATTACGGCACTACCGCTTCAACACGCCGACAAACTGGCGACAACCACCACAACAGGAACATCCGTTCCGGAAAGACAGCCGCCTCAGGTACACGCTTCTTTTCCTTTTCTGAGTTTAGGCTCACCTAGACACTAGTGCACTAGTTTCCCCAAAACTGGGGGCAACTGTAGACACCGGGTCCCGAGGCAGTCTAGATCAGGATTACCCAATGATGAAATTAAGTGTGCCGATTTATAGGCAAAAATGAAATGATGATTTCCTTGTCAAATTGATTTATTAGAAATAAATAAAAATGTATTTTTTTAAAAAAATTATTTTAAGTGTTTTAAAAATTAATTTGGGACAAAAAAGGTATGTTTTGAAATTATAGTTTTTTAGAAAAAAAAAAAAAAAAAGTCGGCGAATGTCGGGTGCGGCAGTGTGCTGGGCGCGCGCGGCTCGCTCTCGCGTGCGCGCCTTGCAAGCTCCGACGCCCGTCGGTCGCCCCTGTTCGCCCCAATTCGGCCGATTTGCTGGTTTTTCCGATTTTTGGCTTAAAAATTGATTTTTTCTTCATTTTTTTGTGCAATTTAATGCAAAAACCTTTTATTTTCCAAACTCTTCAAATTCATGAGTTTTTTTGTAATTATTGCAATTAAATTTATTTAATTCAATTTAATAAAAATTCTGAATTTTGGGGTTATAAAAAGGGGTTTTTAGTATGGATTTTGGGGGGGTTTTTCTTAAGAAAAATACACTTTCTTCTTCTTCTTCATCTTCATCTTCTTCTTTTTTTTCTTCTTCAAGAAAAATTCTCCAAGTGTTCTAATTTGATTTTTTTTAAAAATTTAATTCTTGAGACAAATAAATCAATTATTTGTTCTTGTTAATTTATTTACTTCTTGATTTTCATAATTTTTTCTTGAGACAAATAAATCAATTATTTGTTCTTGGGTTAAAATTTCATTATATATTATTTATTTTTCTAAATCAAAGCAAGGAATTATCATCCAACTTCATTCATCACATCAAATTTGAGGGTAAACATTCTTGGCTCCATTTTTAATTTAATTTTCAATTTATTTTTGTTTACAATTAGTTAGCTAGCATGTAAATTTCTTTTAGATCTATCATTATTTCTTTTATTTCTTAATCTTTTATTTAATTGTTCATATTATTATTTCTTATTTCTTATTCTTATTTCTTATTTAATTGTTCATTGTTCATATTCTTGTCATTATTTTTGTTCATATATTATTATTATCGTTAGTATTATTATTATCATCATTATTATTATAATTTACTATTATTATTACCATCACTATTTTTATATATTATTTTTATTTATTATTATTATTATTATTATTATTATTATTATTATTATTTATTTATTATCATTACTTGCATATTTAATTTGATTGTTCATATTCTTTGGATTTATTATTATTATTATTATTATTATTATTATTATTATTATTATTATTATTATTTATTATCATTACTTGCATATTTAATTTGATTGTTCATATTATTTATTATTATTATTATTATGATTATGATTATTATTATTATTATTATTATTATTATTATTATTATTATTATTATTATTATTATTATCATCATTACTTGCATGTTTAATTGGATTGTTCATATTCTTTGATATTACCATCATCATTATTATTTGTTGTTATTATTATTATTATTATTGTGATTATTGTTATCATTATTATTATTATTTATCATTATTATCATTATTATTATTTTTATTAGTTTTGTCTATTATAATTTATTATTTTTATCATCATCATTATTATTATTCATGTTTTTCATGCATGTTAAATTTTATAAATTTGATTTATGCATGTTAAATGTTAATATGTTAATATGTTTATTTTATTATACCATCTAATTAATTTGTCATACATTATGCATGTTGTTTTTTTTATTTTAATTCATTTTTACATGTTATATGTTTAAATCCATTTTTTATTACTAACATTATTTTTATTTGTTTTTATTTCAATACTTATTTTTCATGTGTGAGCCTTTTCAATTCCAAGTGGGAGCCCATGGAGATTTAAAGATATTATTTGGGAGTTAATTAATTTGTCATTTTTATTGTTTCCCATTATTTATAGTTTATTATTTAATATGTAATTTGTAATAAATTTATTTTTCATGCACGTTAATCAAAAGTCACAAAACTATTTTTATTAAATTAACTTTGAACTTTTTTCTAATAAAGTGGGACCAATGTCCTAATTTTTCATCCAAATAAATTGTCACTTCAAAATCATTTTCTTTAATTGTGCATGCGAGGACCAATGTCCCCATCTTTAATAAATAACCCGTTTTATGCATGATTTATATTTATTTTACAATGGGGGTTGTATTCCGCCCCTAGTTTTGTTGTAATTTATTTTTATGCACTTTATTTTAAGTATGCTTTCATTTAATGTTTTTTCTTGGATGACCAACTTGCGCTCTAATTATTGCATTAAAACGTTTGAGAAATGGGATAAAATCTTAAATTCAAAACTCAATTTTAACTTAACCAAGGTATGAATAAATGAGGAGTCCCGAACCATCTCTGGTCTTTGGGCTCAACGAGGCGAGAGAACTATTCTGGTGTTTCAATTGAATGGGATCTCCAAGACACCTCTTGTGTCCCACCAAAAAACTCAATTTACAATCCTAGGCTCCACGAGGTAGAGGGTCATTCCAGTGTTCTATTGGGGTGAATGCCTCCAAGATCCCTTTGTCTTCCCAAAATGGAAATTATGCGCCGTCTTAGGTTCACTGAGGCGAGACGAACTTTCCCAATGTTCTATTGGGTGGCGACTCCATGAAACCTCCTTGTTGCCCAAGATAGACGCCCTTGTAAATTTCTTCCAAGTTTTTATGAACCTCTCCCGATCGCCCCAAAGGCGAGCTTCCGGGGCGTCCCACGGGGTTCGGCGCGCGTCACAGCTACAGACTACTAAAAGTGCAGTTGCCATCCATAGATAACGACGCGCCGAGCCTGCTACAGGCTACAAAAAATGCAAATGAAGGATTGTACCGAGTCTGCTACAGACTACAAAAAATGCAAAAAGAGGACTGCACCGAGTTTGCTACAGACTACTAAAAGTGCAGTTGCCATCCGTAGATGACGATGCGCCGAGCCTACGACAGGCTATAAAAAATGCAAAAGAAGGATTGCACCGAGTCTGCTACAGACTACAAAAAGTGCAAAAGGAGGATTGCACCGAGTTTGCTACAGACTACTAAAAGTGCAGCTGCCATCCGTAGATGACGATGCGCCGAGCCTGCTATAGGCTACAAAAGATGCAAAAGAAGGATTGTACCGAGTTTGCTACAAACTACAAAAAGTGAAGGAGTGTCATCCGCAGATGACGATGCGCCGAGTCACTGACAAGACTACAAAAATAGCAAGAGGGGAACTGCACCGAGTCGCTGACAAGACTACTAAAAGTGCAAAGGTGTCATCCGCAGATGATCGCACCGAGTCTGCTACAGACTACTAAAAGTGCGAAAACTGATAATCTTCATTTAGATATTTCCTGCAAAGTCATGTTCGCAGAAATATATACAAAAATTTAAGTTTATATGATATGAGATGTAAATGTTTGCAAAAATAGATTGACCCTATCCTAGGTGGTTAAGGGTCTGCTGAGGATATAGCTTGGCTATTGCATCGCGCCTCCAAGGATCTGAAAGAGTGACATATGGTTTTAGGGACTCTGACCCCAAAACATTTTCTGAGAGAGACATCAAGTGTGCATCTTTGCCCCCCGGCCAATGCATTATCTGACTGAAAAATGATCATCCGAAGTAATGCCGCCTTATCGCTCTAGGCATCAAACGTCATTGCTTTAAAGGTAGTGCGTCCCTTGTGAATTTTCACACTAGCTTTTCTTTGTGGGAAATGCGTCCCTTCGGGGATTTTCACATAACCCTGTGCCTAACTTTTGCCTGGAATGGACCCAATCCAAACCAGCGACTTTTATTTAGTATATTCATTTTTTTTAGGGCAGACTGCCTGTTTCCAGGTTTACACCCTGCCCTTTGGCCTAACTTTTGCTTAGAGAGCCAGTTACGATTTTCATCTCTAACGGCCTTTTTATTTTTTATTTTTATTTAAGGAACTACAAGAGAAGGCTATTATCAGAACCACCACTAAGAGTGAATAGCACATATCTGCTTAGGCACCTTCCGACAGAATGATTAGACAATAGTCATTAGATGAATAAATGATATATTTCTTTTTAAGGCAGAACTAAGAGAACAATGAAAATGAAAACTGTATTCTTTTATTCATTGCAAAACTGAGTACATTTTTATATGATTTCATCATACATGATCCTTATTTAACTCCTGTTATCAATTGGCCCTCTCGGGTTTTCTCAATTGAACATTTTCTCTTAGCCCTTAATTTTTACCCAGGATGCCTTTTTTCGGTTTTCACCCTGACAGGGCGCCCAATTTAGCAAGGCCGCCTTTTTTAGGTTTTCGACCTGCGGGGCATTTATTCTCTTATTTTTATTTTTTGGTTTTTAGCCATGGAACCTTTTTAGTCTATCGACATTGACCGGGTCTTTAAACTCATTCCCATTGCTATCTGCTAAGATTGCTGCTCCCTTTGTTAGCAACTTTTCAAAATGAACGGGCCTTCCCAGGTTGGCCTGAATTTTCCTCTTATGTCTGGCACTCCTGGCCTCATCATCTTAAAGACCAAATCCCCTTCTTTTAATGGGTGCTTTCCTACCTTCTTGCCAAAGGACCGAGCTAGTCTCTTCTGATAAACCTGATTGTGGTAATAGGCTCTAAACCTATCTTCATCCAACAGATTCAACTGCAACAATCGTTGTTGTGCCCATTCTGTCTTTGGAATCTCGGCTTCTATGACTACCCTTAATTATTTCATCTCAATTTCAACCGGCAGAACCGCTTCGGTTCCGTATACCAGGGAGAACGGCGTGGCACCTGTAGAGGTTCTGACCGTGATTCTATAACCCCAGAGTGCAAAAGGTAGCTTTTTCACCCAATCTTTATAGCTCTGAACCATCTTGGCCAATATTCTTTTCACATTCTTGTTCGCTGCTTCAACCGCACCATTAGCTTGAGGACGGTAAGGAGAAGACTTGTGATGCTGGATTCCATACTTCTGAAGCATCTATTTAGTTTTTGCTAAGAATTGTACCCCATTATCAGATACAATATGGTGTGGGAGGCCATATTTGCATATCAAATTCCGTGCTAAGCGAAAGGAGTTTTGATCTGAGAGTCGCCGCCATCAAGCCAACACAGAAGGGTTTAGTGTAGGGCTTAATTTTGTAATAGTTGATGATTCTTTTTGTATAGAACTCTCGTGTATCAGTTTTGTATCAGCTTCCGCTTTTGTACTTAGATTTTTGGATATGTAATATATTTGGTTTCAGCTAGTTGATCAGAACATTATTGTAATGGTTTATTATATTAATGCATGATCAGCTTTTGCTTTCCTTTCTGTAAAGTTTTAATTATCCTGTATTTCTGTATGCATGTTATGAATGAATGCATGTTTTGCTTTGTACCTGCTTGGTGACACCTTGACTCATACGGCATCTCATTCCTCCTCGGATGGGATCGCCTACGTATGGGAAGGGGGTGTTACAGTTTGTGGTATCAGAGCAAAACCAAGATATATACTTACCAAGTTAGGAGCAAGAGTGACCAATTTCCACAACCACAACTTGATTTACATATAGCAATAATTAGGAAAGGGAAAAGGAAGAAGAAGATGGTGGTAGAGGGGAAAACATGAATCTGATATTCCCTTCACTCTTCCTTCTTTTCTTTATTCATTTTCCCTAACCTAATACACATGTCAATCTTTTGGTGGTGGAACTTGCTCACTCACACCCTAACTCCAAACTTCACACACATCTTAAGCACTCCTAACTTATACACCCTACAATGGTATGAACTCACACACACAAGCACTTCTCAACTTAAAACACCATAAAATGATATGCTCAAGTTCACACAAGCAATTCCCAATTAATACACACACTAATGCCATACGTGCAACTACATACTAACAAAACCCAAAAACATGCATTTTACTAAACTATCCACATGATATGCTGAACACATGCACATGCATACTCACACACAGACAGGCTCATTCTACTAGGGGGCAAACGGGGTGTGACAAGGTATTTAGTTAGTGGCATGTATATGTAAAGAATTTAGCAATGAGTATGTATTGTAATGATTGGCAGTTGTTAAAGGATATGATACGAAATGTAATATTTGATTTGCATGGAATGTGATATGTTAATGATATAATAGTTTACAAGATTAGTTTTTTAAAAAAAAAATTACCGCATTTGCTATAGTAATCATTTGAGCAATGTAATTTATGTATTGAATGGAAGCGATAAGGGTGTTACAGTTAGAATATTAGAAGAATTTAATGATGTTTGTTGTAATTGCAAACCAATGCCATAAAGTTACTACATTATCATCGTTGATAGATTGATTTAAGCTATATATGCATATAAAGTGATTTTCTTTTTCCAGAAAAACACATTATGGGCTCGTTGAACTATTAAATCCTCTTACATTGGACCTTAAACTAAAATTTTTATGCATTGGGTTCTTGAGCATTGATTTTAAATCTTATCAAGTCCTAGTTTTTTTCCTGAATTTTTTAAATTTCTAATTTTGCCCCAATTCACTTATTTTTTTCTTTCTCATAACTTATTTTTCTTTTCAAAGTGTGTCCAAAACCTATAAAATAACTCCAAAAATATCTATCCAAGGTTGTGATACCAAATAAAGTGAGCTTGCTCTATTGTGATTACATGGAGCAAATAACAACTTTAGCTTTGCTTGATGTTATTATTAGTTTGAACTGTTAACATAAGATATTTTTTAATGGCTAGTAATTATCAATTCCCTTATTGTTTCCATCTAGATCAAGGAGTAGATAAAGATCTAGTAAGACGATTATTCAATACTTTTGTGGATCGTATTAATTGATTCTTTAAATGAAACTTTTGAAAGAATAAGCTCTAAGACAAAGTGAGTTTGAGAATTATTTCTCAAGAACAGAGTCATTGGAATTTTTTGCCAGTTATCAGTATTTAAATGAATATGAAAAATTGAGAGAAGTCAAAAGCCTTAGAATCCAAACTCCAAAATAATTTTGAAGATCCTTGAGTAGCATTATAAGTTCTTATAGGTCAGTTATTTTTAGTATAGAGCAAGCTAGCTTTGATTAACATCAGACCTTTGGGTAGAAAATTTTAGAGTGATTTTATAGGTTTTGTATGTACTTTAAAAAGAGAAATAAGTTCTAAAAAAGAAAGAAAGTGAATTTGTGCAAAATTAGAAATTTAAAACATTTATCGACAAAGTGAGGACTTAATAAGACTTAAAATCAAAGTTCAAGGACCCAATAACTAAAAATTTTAATCTAAAGATCCAATGTAAAAAAGATTTAATAGTTCAGGGACCCCATAATGTATTTTTTTTTATCTAGTCCTTAAAGTACAAAATCTAATGTATTTTGAAAAAAGTCACACTGACACGATCCTTTAATTTATGAATAACAGGACTTGGTTTATCAATTTCTATTGTAGTCATTTAAGACAAAGACAAGAATAGGGCAAGAAGTAGAAAAACAAAAGAGTCAAAATTAGTTAAATAAAGCAAATTAAGTCAAAGCCGATACCAAAGTGATTAGAATAGCAAGGCCAAAGGCGCTATCATGTTTTACAAAATGAAATTCACTTTTCATTGGATTTTATAAAAATTAATCCATTAGGTTAAAAGGGTCTTTCCCCATAAGAAGGACCCACAGTTTAGACTATATATCTTTGTAATTCAAGTTGCAATAGAGATGGTAGATCGAGTTCTCCCAAATGAAACTTGTAAAGCAAGGTAAAATAGAGTGTTGGGCTATGGCGAACTAGCCTTTATATCTATATAGGATCTAGTGGAATATGTAGATATGAAAGGAATTTATATCAGACCTAATAAGCTACAAGACTAACCATGTCTAAGCTCTCATTTATAAGAAAATTGATGTAGGCCCTAAGCTATAGAACTAAACTTGTTCAAGCATATTAATGCTTAGCTATAAAATTAACCATGTCCAAGATATATCTCTAGTGAGTTACTACAAGGCTAACCATGCTTAAGTGCAATCTCAAGCCAAGCAATGGTCAGTTTCCAGATCTTAGACAATCCCAGACAAAAGGTTAATCGTCACCAAATCAGTTAATTTAACCAATTTCTTTAGAGATATCAAGCTATTCAACAAGATAATTAATTGAGATAAGTATATATGAGCTTAGTGTTTACATTGCATGATTTTCAAAAGGCTTTAATGAATTTGAAAAAAAAAATTATTTTTCAAACCTCATTAAACTGGGGGCAAACTATATATAAGCTTTTGATTTTTGGATGTCTTGATTTGTGGTTACTCAGTGATGAAAACCCAAAAGTGTCTCATGGGGGAAGGTTCCTTTAAGGGAATAATACATTAAAGGTTTAGAGATTGCTCGAAGGGCAAAATGGTAATTTCGAATGAGTTTAAAGATTAATTTGTTATTTATTCGAAAAGTGTTAATTCTCTAGATTTTAAGTTCTAAATGAAGTGAAAACCTATAATGATGATTTGGAGTGTTAAAAAATGGCTAAAATATAGGAATAAAAGCTTATCATGAAGGGAAATCTAGAAACACACGTAAGAAAGTTTATAACACCCTACTAGCGGAATTATAATTTTATCTATAACATTGGGATAACACAATAGTACAATACAAATTGCAAATAATCTTGTAAATTATTCAAAATAATTCCTGTATTAATTAGTTTTAAACATATATCTATGCACATTAACAATAAAGTTTCGTACACATATGAGTTTACATATCTTTATTTACATAACAATCAATTACATCTACATATTGATAATTTCTTATACGGACATTGTAACGCCCCTTACCCATACGTAAGAGAACTCATCCGCAAAGGGAATGAGAACCCGCAGGGACAAGGGTGTCACCAAACAAAGAAAAACCATAAACGTATGCAAAATATATAAATAACAGTGGAAAATAAAACTTAAAATTTAGAAATTCATTTATAGATATCCAAACGATTCATTACAAAATATTCTGTACATAACTGATATTACAAAAATCCCATCTTCAAAAAATACATAGCGGAAGCATTACAAAAGAATAAATACAATAAGAGAGCCCAAAATATTACAAAAAAGAACTTGGATACAAAACTAAGCTATAACACTTCAATCCTTCTGTGTTGGCTAGACCTGCGGAGACGCTCCTAAAAACTCGACTCCTTCCGAACCTGCACGGATGTTTAGCGATAATGCTTAGTGGGGAAAACACATAATAATATGAGCCGCCATTCACAATGGTCGTTAAGGCAAAACACATACAATATGGCACATACTTATAATCACATATACTAAATCACAGCTTGATCCTTATCAATTATATCCAAAATCTCATAAACAAATTCATAAATCATACTGATTTCACATGCTCATAATCTTAACAAAAACAAAATGCCTACTGACTCATAACAGCGGATAATGAGTGAACACACGGGGACCTGATCAGGGTCAAGAACACATTGGGGGTGCAACTACTGAACTGTATTAGGCATGCCTAACTATCCACTAATTTGACTATTACAGGCCATGCATAATTCATTCAATCATATTCATATTATTCATAAAATCATTCATGCATAAGTCTAAAAGTATCACAAGTACGAAAACAAATATAGAAAGCACAAAAGAAAATTCATTTTGAAAACAGGAGGTGTCGCACTTGCGACAGGGGCAAAGCTCCCTGACCACCGAAGCTGATAATACCCAGCCAAACCTAGACTGAAGATCAATCTTAGAAAAGATTCTCGCACCTCTAACCTGATCAAACAAATCCTCAATCCTAGGTAACGAGTACATATTCTTCACAGTAACCTTATTAATCTGACGGTAATCGATGCGCATTCTCAACGTCCCATCCTTCTTTTTTACAAACAAAACCGGAGATCCCCAAAGAGATATGTTGGGTCTAATAAAGCCTTTATCCAATAGCTCTTGTAATTGAGTTTTAAGTTTTCTCAATTCTACATGAGCCATTTGATAAGGTACTTTAGAAATGGGGGCAGTACCTCGCAATATCTCTATGGACAACTCCACTTCTCTCACCGGAGGTAACCTAGGCAACTCACTAGGAAACACATCCTCAAACTCCCTAACCATCCCCAATCTTAACTTGACTGCGCTTAGAGTCCAATACAAAAGCCAAAAATGCCTCACAACCTTTCCTCATAAATCTCCTAGCTTGCATGGCAGAAATAACATTCCCCAAAGAACTCGAGCCTAAACCTTTAACCAAAACCGGAGACTGATCTCTATCCCGCAATACAACCATCTTCCTATGACAATCTACCACTGCCCGGTGCTGAATTAACCAATCCATTCCCAAAATCACATCAAATTCCTGAAAAGGCAAATCAATCAAATCCACTGGGAACTCTATACCCTGAACCAACAGAGGACAGTTCCTAAATACTCTACTCACATTGAGACTATTCCCTAAAGGACTGGTCACACAGATCTCATAATCTAACTGGTCAACTTCATGCAACTTATCAAATAACATATCAGAGCACAAGTATGAGTGTGTGGAACCAGGATCAATTAGAGCATACATCTCAGTGCCACAGAGTAGAAACTTACCTGCAATCACGTCAGGAGCATCTCGCTCATCCCGAGTTCTCATCGCATAGGCCCTTGCTGGCACCATCTGAGGACGATCTACTGACTCCGATGGAGCACCCTCTTTAGGCCGATCACCTCGACCTCTACCTCTGCCTCTACCTCGACTAGCTTGAGGAGCATTAGACCCCGACCGGCTAGCTTCATGCTGATCCCTAGTGTTCTCACTCAACTTTGGATAGTTAGCTAGAAAGGGATCAGTGCTTCCACAACGGAAACATCCTCCAGTAAGCCATCTACACTTGCCCTTATGGTGCTTACTACAGTGAGAACACTCAGGCACCACTTCTCCTCTTCCACCAGAACTACCTCTACCAGCACTTGAACCAACTGTAGATCCCTGCCTCCTACCCCTCAAAGCAGGACCAGGAGAGGACTCATCCTGCGGGTTCCTTGATCTCTTACCTGAGGATGAACCTCCACGAGGGGGATTCCTCCTCTGAGCTCTCTCCCTCAAAATTGACTCAGACCTGTCTGCCCGCACAGCTGCTTGAACAATCTGGTAATAACTAATAGTAGGAGTACTCATCAAAGATATGAGCATGGCCTTCAAGGACTCATTCAATCCAGCATCGAAATGCTGTTACTGAAACTCTTCTGTCCGAATGCCCGGAGGAGTATACTTCCCTAATCGATTAAACTCTTTCTTATACCCTAAAACTGACATTGCCCTCTGGTTCAGACATAGAAATTGAGCCCACTTAGCCTCCTTATAAGCCTTTGTCAAATACTTACTAATGAATTCCCATTCAAAGAACTCCCATGTGACCGGATCTGGCAACTGGGGATGCCTACGGACCAACTTCCACCAGTCATAGGCCAATCTTTGAAGCAAGGCAACTATACACTCAACTTGCCTCTCAGGAGGGCAACAAATCTCCTCAAGAACACTTTCCACCTTCTCGATCCACTTTTCTGCCAACTCAGACTCATCTCAGCTCATTCCATAGAAATCTTTCGCCCCAGCTTTCCTCATGCTCTCTGTTGGGGCTCTCAGAGCAGTAACCCTTTCTAAGTCCCGAGCCATATCCTGAGATATCATCAGCATAGCCTCAAAAGGCATGGCTACGGCCTCAGGCTGCACCCTAGCTGGTTGAGCCGGACCAAACACTGACAGATCTTACTTTTGGGGATTAGCACTCTTAGCTGACCCCTCGAGTGATCCATGCGCAGACTCCATCTATAACAAATACAAAGAAATCCATATTTTGCCAACACAGTCCTAAACATACATCTATACTCTACACACACCCAAAAACGCCTAAACCTAGGCTTTGATACCAAAAAACATAACACCCCTTACCCATACGTAGGAGAACTCATCCACGAAGGGAACGAGAACCCGCATGGACAAGGGTGTCACCAAACAAAGAAAAACCATAAACGTTTACAAAATATATAAACAACAGCGGAAAATAAAACTTAAAATTCAAAAATTCATTGATAGATATCCAAAAGATTCATTATAAAATATTATGTACATAACTGATATTACAAAAATCCCATCTTCCAAAAATACATAGCGGAAGCATTACAAAAGAATAAATACAATAAGAGAGCCCAAAATATTACAAAAAAGAACTTGGATACAAAACTAAGCTATAACACTTCAATCCTTCTGTGTTGGATGGACCTGCGGAGATTCTCCCAAAAACTCGACTCCTTCCGCACCTGCACGGATGAAACACCCGTGCTAAGTGATAACCCTTAGTGGGGAAAACACACAATAATATGAACGGCCATTCACAATGGTCGTTAAGGCAAAACATATACAACATGACACATGCTTATAATCACATATACTAAATCATAGATTGATCCTTATCAATTATATCCAAAAGCTCATAAATAAATTCAAAAATCATACTGATTTCACATGCTCATAATCTCAACAAAACGAAAATGCCTGCTGACTCACAATAGCGGATGACGAGAGAACACATTGGGGTACCCGAAGGTATAATTGAAAAGTAAATATTAAATTTTCTCATTCAAAACATTTTCATATTGGAGGATCTTAAACAAGATCCAATCACATTCAGGATCACTAGGATGCAAACGGGGAGTTGATCAGGGTTCGGATTACATTAGGGCTACAGCTACTGAACTCTATTAGGCATGGCTAACTATCCACTAATTTGACTATTGCAGGCCATGGATAATTCATCCAATCATATTCATATTGTTCATAAAATCATTCGTGCATAAGTCTAAATGCGTCCCAAGTTCGGAAAAAAAATATAGAAAGCACAAAAGAAAACTCATTTTGAAAACAGGAGGTATCGTGCTTGCGACAGGGGCAAAGCTCCCTGAGCGCCGTGCTCGCTTGCAAAGGAACCGATCAACTTCTATCGCGCTCGCGATAGAATGTGCCCGATATCGCTGTCGCATTCGCGCACGCTCGTGACAACGCTGCCTAGCTCAGCTATGCATTACGCGCTCTATTGCGCTCGTGATAGCACGCATAATGCTGCAGCTCAACAGAAGAGAGCTCCGCCTATCGCGAGAACTGGAATCCCCGAGCTCTGTCGTTCTCGCGATAGACATTGTGCTCGCGACATAGTCGCGTGTTCCAGTTTTCCAATAATTATGCCGAAATCAACACTTCCAAAAATCCACCCAAACCTCCAATTGACTCAAAACTTCAACACAATTCGAATCAAACTTCCAAAACACCTTGAATAGCATAAAACCCATGTTTTACACCAATCAACACAATTAAAACATGCAATGAACACAATCAAAATCCATGAATAACCAAACCAGCATTTTTGCTCCAAAAACTCATTCAATTTACCCTTTTGTTTAATAATTCACAATCAAGGCATTTCAACTCAACTTAATCAAAACCCAAAAAATTTAGACCAACATAAACATTATTAATCACATGATTTCCAGAAAATCAAACCAAATGTAAATCATCACATTATACACCGAAAATCATAAATTTCCCAAACCTTGATGTCCTTCGCTCCAAATCAAAGAGCTCCACTTCCACTAGCCTTCTCCTTACCCTTAGGTTCTGTAGGAGGCACTTCTGATAAAAAACATCCACAATCACACAAAACTCAAAACCCTAACTCAACAACACACACTAATAAAAATTAAAGGAAATGATGAACAAGAAGAAGAAACTAACTAAAACTTACCAATTAAACTCAATAATTGCTAAATCACACCACTAATTTCAGCCAAAGGGGATGAGGATCAAGAAAGAAGAAGAAAAGAGAAGAAGAAGATGAAGATGGCATCAAAAAGAGGAAGAGAATGGGAAAAGGGCAAGGATAGCTGCCTCTCCTTCTCTCTCCTTGGCTTTTATCACACAACACATGGCATCAAATCATTGGTGGAACCTACCAACTCACACCCTACAACCATATTCTATATCACACCCAAGCCAAACTCTACTAGCTCACACACTACAATAATACATACACCCACACTTTAAAAAACCCAATAAACATGCATAAAACTCAAATAAAAGAAATTAGCACTTCCCAAAACACACATACACACTGCATACAATATGGCTCAAACTACTAGGATGGAAAACGGGGTGTTATAGACATATACAATTTACACATCATACAACTGTATATAAATTGAACCAATAAAATACTTTACTCCTAGTTTGTGTTGGCTTTGACTCTTGTGGAATGCCCTCTGAAGCTATGATAAAAAAAAACCTGAACTTGCACGGATTAAAAACCCCTGCTAAGCATATAACTTAGTGGGGAACTTGCATGTAATGGACAACCTCTCACAGAAGTCGTCAGCTTACTCACACGTACGCTAATCCATTTAGGGTACATTTTGGGTCGTTACAAGATTGTTGACAAATGCAGGTGTGTGCTAGAACCACGAGCAGATGTGCTAAAGCAGTCCTTCAAGTGACGATTATAAGTTATTTGCAAGTGTCCATTACCGATGCACGGATATCTCTGTGGATAATGATGACCAATTGTGTTTTTAGGCTCTAAAAGGTTCTAAAGGTTTCTTGGATCTTATTAGATAATTTTTCACCCAAATTAGGCTTTTGGAATAATTATAGGATTTTAGTTATTGAGACCTCATACAATCATATATGCAAAAAAAATGTAAATGGTACTAGTATCCAAGTAGCAAAAAGCTTCATATAAGGAATTGATTAAAATAATCTTTAAAGAATTGCTTAATGCAAATGTTTATTGAAAATAGATTTCACCTGATCGGGTTGTCGAAAATCAAAGTGATCCAATCAAGATAACCTCTAAGAGTATCCATACTAGAAAAGGATCAGAGAACTCGAGATGGAGCAATAACAATGGCTGAACTCTCTTTGTGAATTAGAAAGGAGAATCCAACTAGCATAAAGAGAAGAAAAGGCCAGGTTAAGCTTTATTTTATTTTTACTTATTAAGGAGTATTTATACTCTAGGTTTTTTCCTAATCCCATTACATTAATGCTTGGACCCATTTAACACTTAAAAGGCTTGATCTCACTTATGGGCAAATTAATTGTATCAAACTAATTAAATAGGCTCAGCTTAAACCTTTATATAATCTATATGCATTGGAATGTTCTATAAGGCCTTTTTAGTGCAAATTCCAATTAGGTCTTAAGCCTAATATATTTCTCTTATATGTTCTTCTAGCCCATGAAATCTCATGCCATTCACCATTTTGTTATTTTACCTCTGATCCATTTTTATTTTTGTCTGACCTATAAGGCTTCTAAAACACACTCTTAGTATGCAATCAATTACAATTCTGTTTGAAGTATAATTGATTAATTTGAACTCTTTAAATTAATATTCATTCTCAATGACTACCCAAGTGCTAGATGGCGATTAGTTTTACTATTTTACTATTCCATATTCAAAGACCGTGCAATTAGCTATTTTCACTGTACATTATCTCATTTAGGATTGAGTATGGATTCTATGTCAACTCAAGCTTTACTATGTATATCTAATCAGGCCCCTAAATATCTTTATTCTTATATTTATGAATCTTTATTCTAATAATGCCTTATATGAATATCATTCATAAATGCATCTTGTTCTAGCTAGAGACTCCTAAATAAAAAAAATACAAGAAAGGTGAGATAAACCTCCTTTTAAGAATTTGGGGAATCCTCTATTCACCACTCAATTATCTTTAAGTTATTTGTGTATTACTTAATATCTAAATTGTGAACACCTGATGGCGAACCATAAGTAATAGAGTCAAAGTATATCATTTGGCACTTAAGATACTTTGGGGATTCCATGTCTAAGAATACTTGTACCACTAATATGATGAGATACTTTCACTGAAATAGATTATAAATCCATGTGAATATCTCATGTATAGGACTCCTATGTACTCATTTCTCAAATAAACATCTGCATCCTAACTCTAAGTATAACTGTACTCACAGCTTGTGAGAACTACTGCTTTACCATGTCAAGGAGTATAACATGTCCTAGTCTATCTATATTGACAATGTCTTATCTTGTTAATACTATAACTAGAGATAATTTTAGGTATAAACACATTTGCATTAATAAGAATATCACATCATGAACTTTTCATGATCTCCTATGCAATGTGTTTTAATACTAAGGAATTTGTCACATACTTTAAGATATATAAATCAAACTAATAAATTAACATGAGCACTATGTAATACATATTGCCATAGATAAACAAAAGTACATGAAAGAATCCATATTACAAAAGAGCATTAAGGCATATAAAACTAACAACACTGTTAGCAGTTGGTTTTTTGTCAGCCTGATCTATGTTACTTAATGATTAAACCAAGATTGAATAGCCTTGTGAGATGACCTCTAGTGGCTTAAAACATTTAGAATGTTCAAAAGGATATTTAGGGGCAAAATGGTAATTTTTACATCGAGTCGAAGCAATGATTTCTAATATAAGAAATGGCTTAAAAATAGTAAAAGTGGATTAAAAAACTAAGAATGATGAATTTTGATATAAAGTAGGTTAGAATTGTGACGCCCCAATGCCCCTCAGGAGGAACATCGGGATGCCACAACGGAAAGATAGAAAAGACACAAGCTAAACACTGAAGCAGAAGCATACATACGATAGCAGAAGTGGAAGCAACTCAGAAGCAACATAAACTTATGTACAGAACTTAAAACGTATACATATACAAAATCATTACATGCCACTGATCAGAATTACATGCCTTTTAGAACATTTACAAAACGCTATACAAAAGTCCTATACAAAAGGAAATAGCATAACTAATACAAAAAGGATCACTTCAAGACAACCCTAGTGGCCAGCAGATGGGGACTATATCTCCGAATAGAACTTGCAAACCTACATGAAAACAAACATCCGTGGTAAGCGATAATGCTTCGTGGGGATGAACAGAAGCAAAGGACTTCCGAAGAAGTCACAACAAAACATAACACATGCATAGCAGTAACAGATACTCGAATCAAGATTCAGAAGCTCATCATATACATAGCAAGTAGGAAAGTACAATACTCAAGTCAAAGCAGATTTAGAAATAATAACAATTGCTAGCACTCAAGAGTATCAGAACATACAATTGCTAATATCAAGAGTATACAGAACATATAACCAAACTCAGCTTTACATATAACCTCACATTCAAATGAACAATTAGCCTGAATTACAAAGATGGTGGATACGGGTGTTCGGAATACTGGCTAGCAGTATCAGAAGACTGAAGTCTAAAAGCTTAAATATAGAAGACTGAAGTCTAGTTTTAAGAAGACCGAAGTCTAAAACTTTAACCCATACGGGTCGACAGGAGCAGCTGCAAAACTCTAGCCCTTAATAGGCATGCTTATCTATCTACTACCTTGACCATTCAGGCTGACAAACAACTTAAGTAACCAACTTCTACTCATGTACACAAGCATGATCAACTTCAATCAATACATGAACAAGTTAAGTAATTCATCATACTAAAACATAGCTTTAAGCACATATCAATCCTCATAGAATGATGTTAAACTAGGTTAAAATGATTCTCATACTCATGCATAATATTTACAAGTGAAAAGAAATCATAGAGTAAAAACAGGGTACCTCACGGTCACAACCATTTTGGTTGTCACCGTGACATGCCAAGGATGCAAAATAGAAAGCAACATAGGGCACCTCACGGTCACAACCACTTGGTTGTCCCCGTGATATACCTCACATAATATCCGGGCAGTAAGCAATCAAGGGTATCTCACGATCACAACCACTTTGGTTGTCACCGTGACATACCAATGATGCAAAACAGAATGTAAACTTAGGGTACCTCACGGTTACAACCATTCTGGTTGTCACCGTGACATACCACAGAATACTCGTACAGAAGCTCTTCTTGTATACCTCACGGTCACAACCACTTTGGTTGTCACCGTGACTTATGCAAAAATGCCAAAAACAGAATTGCATCAAACTTTTGCACAACTCAACTCAAAAGCCATTTGACCAACATACTCCTCTAACAATGCACATGCATAAATCTAAGACTTTCCAAACAATATGCTAATAACATTTCAAGGCTCTATAAAAAAATTTAACATATAATCATATGCCAAATTCAAGCAAGAACATGAACAACCAATCATAAACACATGCCTCTCAAAAGCGCAACTAATCATGCTCACTATTAATACTTTAAACCGGCCTAAGATTGTCAAAAATCAAACAATAGCACATACATATACACAATCCTCTCTCTTAACACAAAATGCATCACATATACTCAATTCAATAACACATGCACAATCTATAGGGCACATGATCCCAACCTCTTGAAGCAGCTGAAACACTTCCAAAATCAGACCTTGTCGTTGCCCTTTTCAATCCTTCTTCTAACCTTAGCTTCTTGCAATCCAAATCAAAACAAACTCTTAATCCAAATTACAACCAACTAACCACAAGGAAAGGAGTAGAAGAAGAACTCAACCAGAACACTTACCTTTGAGACTTAATCTTAACAATCACCCTTCAATCCCAATTAAAATGCAGAATCCAAAACAAGAAATGATAAAGAGGAAACAAAAGGAAAGAACCAAGAGAAATAAGAGCAAATCTGGCCACATGCAAGAGAGAATGGGATAGAAAATCCCGCTCACAACCCATATATTACATGCCAAGACATAAGTGGCAAGCTCTTATCAAGCCAAGTATACCAATCTGCCACATGCTCCACTCACATACAACTTCTCTCTCAAGTCCACAGCAAAAGCTCCTTAAGTCCCTCAAATCCAATTCTTCCCTCACTCAACTTCTCATTTCACTCAATTAAGTCCTCTCTTACACTTAAATTTGCATAAATATAGAAATTTGCACTAGCAAACTACTAGGGTGCAAATCGGGTCATTACAACTCTCTCCTCCTTTAGAATTTTCGTCCTCGAAATTTTACCCGATACTAAACAGATAATAATACACTAGCAATCAGAACTCATACAAATCCAACTTAAACAAAAAGAAACTTACTAGAAGGACCCGCTTGATCATCTTCTCTATCTCTAATCATGGAATAACACCGAGCTAGACGACCCGAAGGTATCGGTTTCTCAACCGTCTCCGATGGTGCATGCACTGTCTGCCCCCTTCGTCTACCTCCTCTAGTAGATGCAGTCACTCCCATGTTACCCTTACTTTCCAGCTGAACTGAACCGTCCCTCAAAACCGGGCAATTGGCCAGAATATACTCCATGCTACCACATCGAAAACATGCTCCAGAAATTCTCCTACAAATGCCCCAATGGAACCTATCACAGTTCTCACACTTGGGCACTGTACATCCTTTACTTGATGGTGCCAAAACACTATCCTTCGATACCGGCTCACGACCTAATCCTTGGGTAACTTGCTTACTTGCAGCTTCTCGCGACTTCTTAACACTCGGCACACTACTATCAGATACTTTCCTCTTAAGCTCCTTTTGCTGCTTGATCACTTCAGACTCTTCCAACTTTATTGCTACCGAAACCAATTGGTAGTTACCTACTGAATGCATGACGGTCATAGCTAAAAGAGGACCTCTGATACTCTCTTTTAAACCGTCTTCAAACTGACGACACTTGAATTCCTCGGTTAGCAACAAATCTGGCACATACTTAATTAACCTACTGAATTCCTTCTCATAATCACTCACTGACAAACTCTTCTGCCTCAGACTTACGAATTCCTTCCACTTTGCCTCTCGGTATGCTTTAGTCACATACCTCTTCTCAAACTCTTGCACAAAGTAATCCCATGTCAAGAATTTGGTGCTTTCAAGGTAGAGTCTCGGGGGGGGGGGGGTCAAAAGGGGTCACGCTCGATAAGCAGGGGACAAAAGCGCACACAAGTTATTTCTCTCTAAAAAGATTGTATGTCAGAGTTCTTGAGCCAAGATAATGCTCTTCTAAGTTCTTGGGGGCATCAGATAGCCTGTATAGTCTATGGAGTGCTAGATTCGAGCCGCGCAGACATCTAGATCCCATAAACATCTAGGACATGGTCTTTGCATCGCTGCATGCAGTAAACACTCCTGCACATATTTTTATGTACATATTGCATGTGTCATGCATCCATATTTCCTTTTGCATGATAAAACACTGCTACACATATTTTTGCATGCATATTGCATGTGTCCTGCATCCATATTTCATTTTACATGACAAAACACTCCTACATATATTTTTTTAATGCACATTGCATGTGCCCCACGTCAAACAATACTTTTTGCATGATAAATTTTGGGACATTTCATGTACATAATCCTTTGCATGTGTTTCGTGTACATAGCTTTGTGTATATATTTCACACACATAATTCTATACGCACACATAATCTCTTGTATATATAGCCATCCACATAACTCCGCAAGAAAGGTCCGAAAAGACCTCACGTGCAAAGGTGATCTAGAAGATGGATTTAGCTCGACATTCTTGGCCACTGTAGTCGGCATAAAGTCATGCAGGTCTTACAATGGGGAAACACCTGGAAGAAAGAGTCTATTCGTGCATGCCGGGACGGAGGCAATCGGGTAAGTTTTCTCTATCATAAGATATATGTACTCAAGCACACCACATAGAACAAATGTACAAAGAATACAAATTCTATAAATCCAAAATTTAAATACATGCAAAATTTATAAAATTAAAAGATTCAAAATCTACCCAAAAAATACAGGGTGCACCCAAACTGTAAATATATCTAAAAAGAGGACAATAAGACAAAAATAATTAAGAACTCGAAGAACTTGAAACAAGCAGTAAAAAAATAATAAAAAAATAAATATATATAAAAAAATGCATCAATGAAGAAAATGAAAAACTATACTCCAAATCAATCTAAAACCATTTACATGTAAATCTAAAATCGTTATATAGGCGATCTAAAACCTTTCTACAGGCGATCTAAAGACCTCTCAAGGGGCATATATTAATCAAAGTCCGGGTTAGTTACGTCTGTGGTTATTGAATTTTGGTGCTTATAACCAAATGGTCATAATAAAATAATTTGTAACATAAAAATCATCAAACTTTTATTTTTTTTCAATTAAGGTAAAAATGACCGAAAAATTAATTTTTTTGTCACCGAAAGGTTACACAAATATGCCAATATGACCCTCTTACATGGAAAAATTGACACGTTAGTAAGTATACGTCAGTAAAACTTTTTTTTTGTCTTTTTATACAGGTTGACATAACACGTGTACTTGCTGATATGTCAATTCCTCCATGCAAACGGGCTATATCGCATGCTGAGTGGACACGTTCTAAAAAATTACTGATGAAGTAGCATATTTGCGTGGTCCTCCGGTGACGAAAAATTAATTTTTCGGTCATTTTTACCTTAATTGAAAAACATAAAAGTTTGATGACTTTTATGTTACAAATTATTTTATTATGACCATTTGGTTATAAGCACCAAAATTCGATTACCACAGACGTAATTAACCCATCAAAGTCCTTTCTACAGGCAATCAAAGTCCTTTCTACATGCATTCAAAGTCCTTTCCACAGGCATTTAGAGTCCTTTAAATGGGCACAACATCGAAAGTCAGATGGTAACTATTGCTCCACGCAAAGAGGTTAAAACATTGAAAGTCATATGGTAACTACCGCTCCACGCGAAGAGGTTAAAATATCAAAAATCAGATGGTAACTATCGCTCAACACGCAGCGATTAAAACATCGAAAGTCAGATGGTAACTACATTCCATGCAAAGCGGTTAAAACATCAAAAGTAAGATGGTAACTACCGCTCCACGCGAAGCGGTTAAAACATCAAAAGTCATATGGTAAATACCGCTCCACGCGAAGCGGTAAAAACATCGAAAGTCAGATGGTAACTATTGCTCCACGCGAAGCGATTAAAACATCGAAAGTCAGATGGTAACTACCGCTTCACACGAAGCAATTAAAACATCAAAAGTCAGATGGTAACTAAAGCTCCACATGAAGTGGTTAAAACATCAAAAGTCAGATTGTAACTACCGCTCTAATCAAAGCGGCTAAAACATCGAAAATGAGATGATAACTATAGGAAAATCTAAAAGCTTTCGACAGGTGATCTAAAACCTTTCTACAGGTGATCTAAATACCTCTCAAGGGGCATCTATCAATCAAAGTCATTTCTACAGGTAATCAAAGTCCTTTCTACATGAATTCAAAGTTATTTCCTAAGGCATTTAGAGTCCTTTCAATAGGCACAAGATAAAAAGTCAGATGGTAACTACCGCTCCATGCGAAGCTACTAAAACATTAAAAGTCATATGGTAACTACAGCTCCACACGAAGAGGTTAAAACATCGAAAGTTGTATGGTAAATCTCGCTCCACACGCAGTGGTTAAAACATCGAAACTTAGATGGTAACTACCATTCCATATGAAGCTGTTAAAACATCGAAACTCAGATGGTAACTACCGCTCCACATGAAGCAGTTAAAACATCGAAAGTCATATGGTAACTATCGCTCCACGCGAAGCGGTTAAAACATCGAAAGTCAGATGGTAACTATCGCTTAACGCGAAGCGATTAAAACATCCAAAGTCATATGGTAACTACCGCTACATGCGTAGTGATTAAAACATCAAAAGTCAAATAGTAACTACCGCTCCACATGAAGTGGTTAAAACATCGGAAGTCAGATGGTAACTACTGCTTCACTCGAAGCGGTTAAAACATCGAAAATCAAATAATAACATCGAAAATCAGATGATAACTACAGGTAAATCTAAAACCTTTCTACAGGTAATCTCAAGACCTCTCATGGGGCATCTATCAATCAAAGTCCTTTCTGCAGTCAATTAAAGTCCTTTCTAAATGCATTCAAAGTCCTTTCTACAAGCATTCAAAGTCCTTCTCACAGGCATTCAGAGTACTTTTAACAAGCACAACATCGAAAGTCAGATGATAACTACTGCTCCACGCGAAGCGGTTAAAACATTGAAAGTCATATGGTAACTACCGCTCCGCGCGAAGAGGTTAAAACATCGAAAGTTGGATGGTAACTATCGCTCCACGTGTAGCGGTTAAAACATTGAAGGTTAGATGGTAAATACCATTCCATAGGAAGCGGTTAAAACATCAAAAGTCAAATGGTAACTACCACTCCACACGAAGCGGTTAAAGCATTGAAAGTCAGATGGTAAGCATCGAAAGTCAGATGGTAAGTTTTGCTCCACGCCAACCAAGTAAAACATCGAAAGTCAGATGGTAACTATCACTTCACGCGAAGCACTTAGAACATTGGAATTTAGATGGTAACTACCACTACACGCGAAGTGGTTAAAACATCGAAAATCAGATGGTAACTACCGCTCCACTCGAAGTAGTTAAAACATCGAAAGTAATAGGGTAACTATTGCTCCACGGGAAGCGGTTAAAATATCGAAAGTCAAATGGTATCTATCGCTCCACACGAAGTGGTTAACACATCAATGAAATAATCCTGTCCTTTAGATAGCTGCAGTTCTTCAGGGAACAACTAAACCGTCCTTCAGGGGACAACAGTTCTTCAGGGAACAACCACACCATCCTTCATGGGGCATCCGTTCTTCTGGGAATAACCAACCGTCCTTCAGGGCGCACCCATTCGACATCAACTCAACGGGAATGTAACATGCCAACAAGCCGGCGTCAACCAACCACCAAAAGAGTAGCTTAACACATAAACAAATAGGCGCTAGTCAAACCCACCTTAACTCCATCAACATAGTAGGAAGGTGGTAGCTTCTGTACGTGCTCCTTTCCTTTTCTTTGAGTTTTGGCTTACTTAGACACCCATGAACTAGTTTTCCTAAAACTGGGGGCAACAGTAGACACTGGGTCCCAAGGCGACCCAGACCACGGTTACCCATTAATGAAATTAATGCCTATTCAAAGGCAAAAGGGTTGAAAGTGATGGTTTTCTTGTCAAAATTGCATTAAAAAAAATTCCAGGAGTTTTTGATCGCCAGCACAAGCGTGGGTTCCCCGTTACTTGCCAGGTTGTACTTGTATGTCCTGGATGGGCAGAATGTATGACTTATCTGATCGATATCTTTGAATTATTGATACATGAAATACATCATAATGTTTAGCTAACTCAGGTGGATGAGCCAATCGATAAGCTATTGGACCGATTCTCTCTAGAATTTTATATGGGCCAATAAATCGTGGACTAAGGTTGCCCTTTTTTCGATACCGGAGTACTTTTGGCCGAAGAGATACTTTTAGGAAAACTTTATGTCCAACCTCATACTCAATGTCTTTTCTCTTTAAGTCGGCATATGATTTATGCCGGTCACAGGCTGCTTTTAACCGTTGTTGGATATTCTAAACTTTCTCTTCCACATCTTTTATGATATCCGGTCCTATTATCTTATATTCCTCCAATTCAATCCAACAAATAGGAGTTCTACATTTCCTACCATACAACGCATCATAAGGTTCCATGCCAATACTTGTCTGGTAACTATTATTATAAGCAAATTCCATTAATTGAATATACTTATCCCAACTATCAAGAAAATCAAGTATACATCCCCGTAACATGTCTTCTAAAACCCGGATTACTCTTTCTGATTGGCCATCGGTCTGAGGATAGAATGTCATACTAAAGTGGAGTTGAGTTCCCAAAGCTGACTGCAATTCTTTCTAAAACCTAGATGTAAATCGAGGATCCCGATCAGACACAAGGGATAAGGGTAATCCATATAGTCGAACCACTTCATCCACATAAATCTTTGCTAATCAGTCCATGGAATAATCCATCTGAACTGGCAGAAAATGTGATGACTTAGTGAGTCTATCCACAATTACCCACACTGCATCATGTTTCTTTAGTGTAGAGGGTAGGCCTACGACAAAGTCCATGGTAATATTATCCCACTTCCATTGTGAAATTAGAATGGGATTTAATAGTCCAGACGGTACTTGATGTTTAGCTTTAACTTGTTGACAAATTAGACACTTAGATACGTATTCTGCCACATCTTTCTTCATTCCTAGCCACCAGTAAAATTGCTTCAAGTCTTGATACATCTTATTACCACCAGGGTGCATAATAAATCCTATATTGTGGGCTTCATGCAGTAGTTTTTTCATTAATTCTTTGTCTGTTGGCATGCACTGTAATGGCCTGCATGTTAGCCTAGATGTATTTAGTATTTTCTATAGTGTTTGTTGTTAGTTTCCTGGCATGAGATTTTGTTTATGGTATCTGTAATTCAGTAGAGTTTAAAAGTTATACGTGCTTGAGCCATAACAATTCTGGGATGGGTGACCTACTGGAAAGTTATATAGCTGAAAGTAGCAGCTATATGTCAAAAAAATATTATTTCACAGAAATTATCTATAGACTGAAAGGAGTCTAGTGATATAATTTTGTGCGAAAATGAGGTCATATAGGTCCCCGAATGTCAATTTGAAGTTCGGTTCGGTTGAACCAAATTTTTCAAAATTGCTAGAGTGGATAAAAAGGTCTACTATGGGAAGTGCACAAGCTTAGAATAATTTTTAGAAGTTTTTGATAGCTTTAGATTCATGTTTTATGGCAGAAATCGACTGAATAAAAGAGGACTGGTTTAGGTCAACCGAGCCCCAAATGGACTCGAATTGAGCTAAAATTATGTGTGGAGGCTATATTTGATATTTTAAGCATGATAGAATTAGTTGTCAGTGAAAATGAGTTGAGGAACACTCATTTTACCTTAAGTAGTAAAAAATGACCCGAAAATCAAAAATCAGACAAAATCAGTTCGACCACTCCGGTTGGACCTAGTTCAGTTTAATTGAACCCATATAAATACATCACTTTGGCTAGAAAAACCTAGAATTCTCCTTTGGTTGCCGCCATTCTCCTCCCCACCTTAGGCCGAATTCATCTTTCTTCCTTCTCCACCATTTTTCTTCCATCTTTTCTCCATCTCACCCCATAATCAAGCCTCCATAACATATTTCAGCTCATCTAAATTCTATTGGTGCCCTTGAAAGTCCATTTGGAAGGATATAAGTGAGTAAAACCTAGACTTAAAAGTTTAGATGTGATTTTGAGGTAAGTGATTAAGGTGTTTTTAATTTGGTTTCAAGGTTCCTAAGGGTACTTTAGGATGTTAATAAGATGTTTATGAAGTTTATTTATTGAAAGGAAGCTTGGTTTTGATGAGATCTTCATCTTTGTATTTGAACATGATTATGTCAACTAGGTGAAGCCAAGCTAAAAGCAAGGAAAATGATCTTTGAGAGGTGTTTTGCAAGGATTTGAGATTCGTGATTGCAAATTCCACTTATTTTCATGACTTATTATGTGTTTTAGGTTATGTTTGTTAACCATGTATGTGTTTAAGGAATGTTTAATTGAAAATAACTTGATATTCATGCTTAGGGATGTTAAAAATGATGGTACAAATGATTAAAGTGAAGAAATAAATTTTGTAGGAAAAATTCTTATGTAGGTCGAATGTAAACCATGGGATTTTCATATGTTCTAATGATGATTAATGCATGCTTATTTGGTATGTGAACTAATGAATGGTATGTGTTAGAGCATGTGAAAATATCATGAGGTATGTCATGTACGTATGGACGAATGTATATCATGCATAAAGGTATGATTTTGGTGTGTTTTTAGGGGAATTAATGCCATGGTGATGTTGTACAACATGTACTTGGCCTAAATAAATGATAAAGTTGATAAAAAGAATTAATGAAAAAAATTTAGCATGTGGGCCGAATGCATGTATGTATGTATGCATATGTATCATGATGAAATAATGAGTTTACATGACATGTGAAGGTTTAATGATGATAATCACATATGTAATGAAGAAATGGTATGAAAAATAATGATTTATTATGATGATATGCCATGAAATGTATGTATGACATATTAATAATGTGGAAAATAAAATAATATTGCCCTATGTAGTGATCCGGTAGTTAAGTCTAGTTCAGGATATGTTGGCTAGCCATAGGGACATGTGACCGCGGGTGTGAGCATGATGTCTCACTTATTGTAGGCCATTGACGGTCCTACTGTATTGTATTCGAAAGTTTTAAAATGTTTTGGAATGTATCTTAAAGACAGGTGTAGTCCCACAGGATCTCTCTGGTATATCTGTGAAGCTTGTTGTGCAATTTCTATATATGCTAATTATACCGCAAGTATACGATGTACCGCAATAGTACTTAAGAATGTCGATCCCACGAGGAACGTTTTTACACACTATTACTAATTGATTTTAATCTTGTTTACAATGATAATAAATTTGATGGTTGAATATGAACTACTTTATTTAAACCTAATTTATGTTTATCAGAAGAAGATAAAGGATATATGAATGAAGAACTAAAAATAATGAATTTGATCCATCCATTTGATTAACATTTATTAATCTTTCATGCAAGCCAAGTTGAACTAAAGTTCTAATTTACTCTCTCGACATAAATTAAAATGCCTAAAATATGCAATTAAAATTCTAACTCACAACTTTCATTAATGAATTAGAGGTTTCTAATGACATATTTTAAGAATAATCACCAACCTATAGCAATTATCTCAATATACCGATTTCTCAAAATATAACTTGATAATGAAACTCTATTAGATGTAAGATAAAGCAAACTCTCGAATTACTTTAACTTATAAAAATTATACAAAAGATACTAATAGCGAATCTACATTGAAAGACTATAAAAGTAGATGGAAATAGAAATAATCATAACATACAAATTCATTAAAATGATATTCACAGAAATATTGGAGAAGAATTAAAAATAAGAGAATAAGATAGAAGCCTTTCAGCCCTTTTCTCAATCTCTTAAAAATAAATTTTCCTTCTCCTTGATCTTCTTCTTCAAATCATAAAACTAAATAGAAATTTAACTAAGAAAAATCTGTCTTACAAAATACAGAAAAATTACTTAACTAAAATTCATCATTTAAAACTACAATTAAACTACATATTTATAGATATTAATCTAAGAATTGTGTCCCTTGAAAATGGTTGCAAAGTTTGGTGAAAGAAGACAACTTTTCATGTGTCTTTTGGCTCAAAACTGCCCCAACGGTCGTCTCTGTCGCGATCGCAACGTTGTCGCGATCGCGACAGAACACGCTTGCCCATTTTCTTCTTCCCTTCTTTCTTTCGGTTTTCTCTTCCCTCTCTGGCCAGTCACGGGACGTTACCTCCCATCACGGCGTGACTCTTCGCGTGTGTGGCGTGACTGCACTCACGTCTCGCCTTGTCTCGCCTCCTCCTCTTCTTTCCTGGCTTCTCGTCACGTCGCGTGACCTTTGCTCACGTCGCGTGACTTCCTCTCTCTTAGCTTCTTTCTCTTCTTTTCTTTCTCTTCTTCTTTTTTCTCTTCTTTCTCTTCTCCAGTCACGTCTCGTTACCTACGGTCACGTCGCGTGACTCCTTGTGTGTGGCGTGACCTGCTCCTCTCTCGTGACTTGCTCGTTCTATTTACTCTTCTCTTCATTTCTTCACCTAAAAACACAAATAATCAACATAAAAACTCAACTGATACAAATAAACATAATCTAACACATCACATTAAATTTTACAAACAATTACATAATTAATTACATAAACTCACACGAAATAAATACTAAATTATACTTCAAGTAAGCTCCTATCAAATTCCCCCACACTAAACCCTTGCTTGTCCTCAAGCAAGAAAAAAAACATGAACATATTCAACAGCCAGTAACATAATTACAAAGCAATGTTCATTCAGCATATACACTAGAGTTGCAAAGATCAACTATCCAAAAACTCACACATATCAGTAAATCAAAATTCAAAATATGCATTGAAAATTCAACAAGTTTTCTAATTTTACTACTTCCAACATAAAGAATAATAAGTCTCAAAAACTAAAAATGAATCAAAGAGAGAAAATTGATCATAAAAGTTAAAAATTTAAGATTACTAGTCACTTTTTAGGACAAGTTGAGCTCACTTACCCTTATAAAATCTCATGGCATTTTTAGACTCTTTTTCTCTTTTTTTTTTATATATATTTTTTTCTTTAACATGGGTATAACTTTTTATTGATTCCCATGTATAGCAAGAGAAGTTAATATGGGTGCGTTTTACGCTCCATCCCATATTTTTGAAATTTTGAATGTACATCTTGCTATTTTTTTCTTTTTTATATTTGGTGGGTGAATTTTATGCTTCATCCCACTTATCTTTATTTTTCTTTTTTTTTTGAGTCCTCATCCATTGTTGAAAAGAAATAAGGGCAAGTATTATGGCTATAGTTTCCATAGGCAACTAAAAACTTAAAATTTTAAACAAAATGAGCAAATTCTAACTTTAAAAACATGGTAGGTAAAGAGACTAAATAATCTATAATGTTAAAATAAGTAAAACCAAATAACTTAAAAAACTTAAAACACATCCAAAAAATTTTGAAAAACTGATAAAAATGAGCATAAAAGATAATGGACTTAACAATCTATATAATATACCAAATAAATAATACTTTATAATAAAGCTTACTTAAAAGCCTAATTGACATATAAAAACACATAACAACCAATGCAAATAACATAAACATAAACATATAAAACACTAATCAAACAAAACTAACTCACTCCCCCACACTTAGAACCAACATTGTCCTCAATGTGTAGGAATGACACACAAAAACAAGTAAAAGAAACAAATAAAATGAATAAAAAGAAAACTCCCCTATCATGGCGAAGGTGGAGGCGATGGAACCACAAAACCAGCTTGGGTCAGAAAATTATCAAACTTGTACTCCAGCCTCCTTTGACGTCGCTCAATGGCAGAAAGTTGCTCTTGCATATTAGAGAACATCATGGGAATGTTATGGCTGGATGAGCCAATATCAGGAGCAGTACCTACAGCAGCATCAATATCGGGCATCACTTCATCCTCACTTTCTTCTTCTTGTGCCTCTACTTGTGGCTCAGAAGTTCCAGCAATATCCCTCCAACATGATCGAGCACGTGCCAAAATTTCCTGAAAATTATTACCAACAACCTCTCCACGAACTAACATATTCTTATTAAAATAATGGCAAGGAAAAATGTGATAATAAGCATCAAGATCCACATTTAAATTGTTTGCAATACTAGAAATAACATGCCCATGAGTTAAAGGCGAATCATGCTTATGTACACATTGCAACAATTGACTTACTATCCAAAAAGGCCAACTTTCGTCCTTTCGTTTATGTACACACCACATCAAAAACAACTCATTATATGAAACTCTGTTAAATTCAGACCTATTAAAAATTAGAGAAGCTAAAACTCTATGCAAAATCCAATATCTCAAATCTTTAATAAACATAGATTTAGCATCCCTAGCCCTATAACGTGTTTGCAAGTCAGTTAAAAATGCCCAAAATCTATGTGGCTTAAAAGATTTAGGTGGCTCAGTTAAACCAGTTTGAGAAAATCTAAACATCCTATTCATCATAAAATAGGTTAAAGTGTAAGGTTTACCCGCCATCCTAAAATCTATCCAATTCTCATTATCATCATTCTTTTTCAATGTGGTGTAAAATTCTAAAACCAAATCAGGATGAACATCTTCATGCATAGAAGCAAATTTAAATAACCCACAAAATCTTAACATTTCATTAACTACATCTAGCATGCCAATTTGATTAAGTAAAGAGTCAGGAAAATACTTACATTGCATCAAATGCCTATCACGAAGAGTTAAATACCTACTGCCTTCATCTACGGAAAAAATGGGAAATAATGCACCACAATGAGCAGCAATGTTAACCTCTTCAACTTCCTACTCTTCTTGGTCAATTCGGGAAACAGAGGGATTCTTTGTTCTCACCATATTTGATTGTGTTGGGTAAACAGAGAATGAAAACTAAAGGGAAGTAAATCTGAAAACAATAGAAGAAATTAACAAAACCAAATACATGAAAGGAAAACTGAAAAGAACAAAGAATAACTACCAACGAAATGTGATTTAGTTATGCAAATGCCAAAATTAAATGTGTTAGGGGAAAGAAGAAAAGAAAAATGAAAATAAACTGACAAACCTGTAAAGAGAATGCAAAACCCGAAATCCCTAAGTCAATCTTTTGAAGAAAAGATAAAAGAAACACAACGCTAAAATGTAGAACTAGAATAACGAAAGGAAAACAGAGGATGGAAGTTCGAAATTTCTCTGTGGAAGAAAACGAAGAAGAAGAAAGGAAAGATGGCTACTTAAGGTCTATAACTCGTGACCGGCGCTGGGCAAAATAAAACTAAGAGAAAACTGATGTAGAAAAGGAATAAAATGAAAAGTCACGACTTTAGGGTTTTAAATTTTAAGTTCCCGCTTTTAATTCATCTTTTTCTGTGTTTTAATTCCTAAATGGTAAAATTAAGTTAATGTAATTGAAATTAAATCATCTAAAGCAGAAAAGAAAGCAAAACAAAACCAAATAATATAAAAATAATAAGTAAAATAAGAAAAGAAAAGAAAACATTTAAAACGTACCTATTCTCCACATAAGGCGTCACGTCGCGTGAAGCAACGTCACGACTCGTGACGCTCTTCACTTACCTGGGCGAAGTCCATCAAACGAAATCCTCAGACCGTCACGTCACGTGAAGCAACGTCACGAGACGCGAGCCCTGCCAAAATCGCGTTCTGTCGCGATCGCAATACTTGACGCGATCGCGACAGAAGCAATGTCTGCAAAACACACATTTTTTTTATTTTAATTTTTTATGTATTTATTAATCAAATCTCATCTTACTAAATTAATTAAAAATTTAAAAACAATTGTTTTCTTAGCATAAAAATCTAAATTACAAAAAATAAAACTAGCTAAACGAATCTAAAACAAAGCACAATAAATTTAAAAAGAAAATATAACAAAGTAACCTAAATAAAAGAACTAGATATATCATGGCTTAATGTGCTCCCTAGGATTCTCCTCAGTATTACTTGGAAGGCACCCTAAATTTCTAGAAGGTAAGGAATTAGCAAGTTGACCTATTTGAACCTCAAGATTATGAATAGTGGCAGCATGATTTTTAGCAATTTGATCAAATTTTTCTTCAAGTTTCTTTTGACTTTCATCTTGAGAATGCATCTTATAATTAATTTCTTTAATAAACTTATCAATTTTAACCTCAAAAGCCCCAAACCTATCTTGTGGCTGTTGGTATCCTACACTTCTATTTTGGTTGTTAACATTATTATTCCCCCATGAAAGGTTAGGATGGTTTCTCCAACCAGGGTTATAGGTGTTAGAATAAGGATTTCCACGACCTTGGCTTTGAAGAAAATTAACTTGTTCTTCCTTATTAACCATGCCTAAATTACAATTATCACTCTTATGTCCTTGTTGACCACAAACATTGCATGCATTTGATGAATTACCACCCACACTTAGACTATTTACTCTATGATTCAATGCTTCAATTTGGGCTTGTAATGCAACCATAAAATCTACTGAATGTACCCCCCTAGCATTAGAATTATTATACTCCCTTACTCTTTCAGGAGGCCACATAAAGTTGTTCATTGCCATCTCTTCCAATAGCTCATATGCTGCATCAATTGTTTTTCTCATTAAAGATCCACCAGCTGCAGCATCTATAGTCCCTCTTGTAGTTGGATTTACACCATTATAAAAAGTTTGCATCAAAAGCTCCCTTGGAAGGTTGTGGTGTGGACACATCCTTTGCAATTCCTTGAATCTTTCCCAAGCCTCATATAATGATTCATTATCATTGAACAAATGTAGTAATATCCTTTATGATTTTTGCGGTTTTGGCCAATGGAAAATATTTTGATAAAAATGCTTGGGCCAATTGATCCCAAGTAGTTATAGATCCTCTTGTTAAGGAATTCAACCAAGCCTTTGCTTTATCCTTCAAAGTGAATGGAAAAAGCCTAAGCTTGATTGCATCAGCCGAAACCCCATTTATCTCAAAGGTATCACAAATCTCAAGAAAATTGGCTAAATGAGCATTTGGATCCTCATTTGCCAAACCATAGAATTGAATACTATTTTGAATCATTTGTAATAATGAGGGCTTAATTTCAAATTGATTGGCATTTACCGTTGGTCTTACCACTCCTTGTTGAGCACCACTCAAAGCAGGTGTGGCAAAGTCCATAAGTCTTGGTGGATTTTCTTCAGCCATAATAATTGATCTCCTATTTTTGTTCTTCTTTCTATTTGACTTCCGGTTACTTGACAAGAATCTTTCAATTTCAGGATTTAAAGGCTCAAGTTCTTCTAAAGAACTCCTTGTACTAGGCATGAACTTTCAAAATCATGTAAAACCAAAAACAAAACACAAAATTAATTTAAACATACAAACAAATTAAAACAAAACAAAATATTGTAATCCAAAATCATAAATCAATTTTTATAATGGCAAACAACCGTTCCCCGGCAATGGCGCCAAAAACTTGTTGTGCAATTTCTATATATGCTAATTATACCGCAAGTATACGGTGTACCGCAATAGTACTTAAGATTGTCGATCCCACGAGGAACGTTTTTACACACTATTACTAATTGATTTTAATCTTGTTTACAATGATAATAAATTTGATGGTTGAATATGAACTACTTTATTTAAACCTAATTTATGTTTATCAGAAGAAGATAAAGGATATATGAATGAAGAACTAAAAATAATGAATTTGATCCATCCATTTGATTAACATTTATTAATCTTTCATGCAAGCCAAGTTGAACTAAAGTTCTAATTTACTCTCTCGACATAAATTAAAATGCCTAAAATATGCAATTAAAATTCTAACTCACAACTTTCATTAATGAATTAGAGGTTTCTAATGACATATTTTAAGAATAATAACCAACCTATAGCAATTATCTCAATATACCGATTTCTCAAAATATAACTTGATAATGAAACTCTATTAGATGTAAGATAAAGAAAACTCTCGAATTACTTTAACTTATAAAAATCATACAAAAGATACTAATAGCGAATCTACAATGAAAGACTATAAAAGTAGACGGAAATAGAAATAATCATAACATACAAATTCATTAAAATGATATTCATAGAAATATTGGAGAAGAATTAAAAATAAGAGAATAAGATAGAAGCCTTTCAACCCTTTTCTCAATCTCTTAAAAATAAATTTTCCTTCTCCTTGATCTTCTTCTTCAAATCATAAAACTAAATAGAAATTTAACTAAGAAAAATCTGTCTTACAAAATACAGAAAAATTACTTAACTAAAATTCATCATTTAAAACTACAATTAAACTACATATTTATAGATATTAATCTAAGAATTGTGTCCCTTGAGAATGGTTGCAAAGTTTGGTGAAAGAAGACAACTTTTCATGTGTCTTTTGGCTCAAAACTGCCCCAACGGTCATCTCTGTCGCGATCGCGACAGAACACGCTTGCCCAATTTCTTCTTCCCTTCTTTCTTTCAGTTTTCTCTTCCCTCTTTGGCCAGTCACGGGACGTTACCTCCCATCACGGCGTGACTCTTCGCGTGTGTGGCGTGACTGCACTCACGTCTCGCCTTGTCTCGCCTCCTCCTCTTCTTTTCTGGCTTCTCGTCACGTCGCGTGACCTTTGCTCACGTCGCGTGACTTCCTCTCTCTCAGCTTCTTTCTCTTCTTTTCTTTCTCTTCTTCTTCTTTCTCTTCTTTCTCTTCTCCAGTCACGTCTCGTTACCTACGGTCACGTCGCGTGACTCCTTTTGTGTGACGTGACCTGCTCCTCTCTCGTGACTTGCTCGTTCTATTTACTCTTCTCTTCATTTCTTCACCTAAAAACACAAATAATCAACATAAAAACTCAACTGATACAAATAAACATAATCTAACACATCACATTAAATTTTACAAACAATTACATAATTAATTACATAAACTCACACGAAATAAATACTAAATTATACTTCAATTAAGCTCCTATCAAAGCTCATGGGTTCACGTCTCGTTTATCCTATACTCAGAGTCTGTCGGTGTGTTACAGGGGCATAATGGTAAAAATGAGATTAAAATGGTTAAAATGTGATTAAAATAACATTTTTGTAGAAAAAGGACATAAATGGAATTATATAAAAGTTTGAGGGTCATATGGTAATTTTGTGCATATGTATGTTAATGATGGTTAATAAGGGTAAAAATGTAATTAAATGGTTAAATATGAAAATTTATCACTTTTTAGGGGTAAAAATATAATTTGGGATGAAAATGGTAATTGGAGGATAAAATCGCAATTTGGCATGTAAATTAGTGGCATAATTATAATATTAGTGAAAATAATTAAACTAGTGGCATAATGGTAATATTAGTGAAATTAAAAATGAACTAATGGCACGAATGTAATTTTGGTGAAATAAAATGAACTAAGAGCATTTTCGCTATTTTGGAAAAGTTTAGGGACATAATTGTAATTTTGCCATAAATTAGGGATAAAATGGTAATTAAGGTAATTGATGTGTACTAATTATTTAAAAGGCCTTAATTAATTGATTCATTGATGAATAAGTATAATATGGTATGCATAATTGGTAATTCAATTGAATATGTTTCTTTATGAATATTAAATATTATCATTTGATGAATATTATTTATGCATGTGAAAATTAGTTAAGTGAAAATTTCTTGAATTGCAATCACCACTAAGCATATTTAATGCTTAACACGTAGTTTTATTTGACTGCGTGTCGGTACTCCTTATGAATTTGGACCAGTGCATACCTCACATTTTGGAAGTTGGCATCGAAGAATAGTGTTTTGGAAATATTATAAGTATGTAAGATATTGTGGCATGTATATGACTTATATTTAGACTTGAGTACTGGTTTGTAATAGACTGTATAACTAGTATTGGTTAGCAATGTGTATGGTGAATTTCATATATGTCTGGATATCTGTGTTTGTATGTTTGGCATGTCTAATAATGTGGTAGAAATTAAGTTAATAAATGTGGTAATGTGGATTGTGTGAATATGTGTAATAAGGGAAATTGACTAAATGAATAGTAACTTAGGACTATTATAGGTCAATCGGTAAAATTGATAATAAAGTAAAATATGGTTAGTAAGTTTATAAATTAATTAGATTTGGTTGTCCGGTTTAGTTAATCGTAACATTGTTGATCGTCGAAAAAAATAATAATAATAAAAATAAAAATAAATATAATGTACCGGTTTTAATTAATTGGCTATTTAATAACCTGATTAGTTTAATTAGGTTAACTGACATAGGGTGTATAGTTAATAATCGAATTGTAAGGTATAAGGCTGCTACAATTTATTTTGGTATCAGAACTCCGGTTTAGGCGGTACTAAGATCGAAGTGGGTTAATAAGATTAGTATAAGTACATGTACATGCCAATTAATTTTTGGATAGTATAGTCATGTGCGGCTAATGTATGCTTGCTCCTTGTGTTAGATTGTGAGTATGGATTCTGACGAGGGTCGTCGTGATAGTGATGTGGAGAGTGTTGCATCTGTTAGTGTTAGTCGGTCGAGATCGCCTCAGCATTAGGGTACTCCGCCGGTTGCTCCTCCCCCTTAGCAGCAACCTGAGTTTATGAATATGATGGCAAATTTGTATCAGTTTATGCAAGTTCAGCAGCAGCATCGGGGTCCTAAACAACAGTTAGCTCCACCTAGATGGAGATCGATTTTGGAACATATAAAGAGATTGGAAGCGAAGGATTTTTATGGTCGTGATCCTTTGACTCTGTTTCAGACAGAGGAGTGGTTGTTTAAGCTCAGGCATATGTTCGAGACCACTCAGAGTCAGCCAAATGAGATGCTTTAGGGAGCAGTGTCTTTGCTTTAGGGTCCAGCTTACACTTGGTGGAGTTCAGTCCGTAAGCACACTGCAGCTGATCAGATTACTTGGGAGTTTTTCCAAACTTAGTTTGAGAAGAATTATTTCGGTTTTGACTATAGATCTGCTATGCAAGATACATTCTGGAGGCTCAAATAGGGGAATAAGTCAGTTGCGGAGTATGAGACAGAGTTTGAGCGGCTTAGTGCCTATTTTGATGATGAGTCGATGACTGAGTAGAAGTTATGCCATAGATTCGAGAGAGGCCTGCATAATAATATTAGATTGGCTTTGGGCTCTCAGAGGCATATGGATATGAGGTCCTTGCTAGAAGCAGCTCTTAGAGCGGAGACGATTATGTTAGATGAGGCCGATAGACAATCCCGTTTCAAGCAAAAGAGGAAACCGGGTCAGTCTTTTGGTGCAGCTAATCAGGGTAAGAAGTCCAGAGGGCCTTCTCAGTCTCAAAGCCATGCACCTACAGCCCCTGTAACCACCCGAAACAACCCAGCAGGCAGCAGTGCCCCAGTCACATCAGTAGCCAGTGCACCCAGGGGTAGAGGACGAGATTTAGCTCCACAGTGCCCTTATTGTAAGAAATTTCATCCGGGCGAGTGTAGATTTTTGAATAGGGCTTATTTTAGATGTGGGTCCCGAGAGCACCAAATCAAAGATTCTCCTGAAGCCCAGCCATCCACTTCAGCATCACCAGCTCAGGGTGGAGGGTTAGCCCCTAAGAGAGGATGTGGTAGGGGAGCAGCTCCTCCACAAACAGCTTCAGGCCCTTTAGTCCATCCACCTCAGGGTCGTGCCACTGGACGCGCATATGCTATTAGAGCCCGTGAGCAGGAGGATGCCCTAGACGTCATTGTTGGTAAATTCTCATTGTTTTCTCATTCTGTTTATGCTTTGATTGATCCTGGTTCCACACATTCCTATATTAGCACTGATATTGCTCGGGATAAAGGGTTGCATGACTGTCTATTAGACCAGGATAGTTTAGTGAGTAATCCTTTGGGGCATAGTGCGGTAGTGAACAAGGTTTATAGAGATTGTCTGGTTAGTGCCCAGGGTTTTGTGTTTTCTGCTGATCTAATTGACCTCCCGTTCCGAGAGTTTGATGTGATCTTGGGTATGGATTGGTTATCCACTCACCACGCCACCGTTGGTTGTAAAAGAAAGAGGGTGACTCTTAAGACTGCTAATGATTAGGAGGTAGTCATTGTGGGCGAGAGATCAGATTTTCTCTCTGATGTGATTTTAGCCACTGCAGCTAAGAGACTTATCAGGAAAGGTTGTGTTGCCTACTTGTGTTATGCAATGGAGGCTAAAAAGGATGAACTTAAGGTTTCAAATGTGCCACAGTTTGAGAGTTTCAAGATGTTTTTCCTGAAGAACTTCCTGGTTTACCACCTGATAGGGAGATAGAGTTCACCATTAATCTAGTACCGGGTACTGCGCTTATTTTTATTACTCCCTACAGAATGGCACCATCAGAACTCAGAGAATTGAAGATCCAATTGCAAGAGTTGCTTGATAAAGGCTTTATCAAATCGAGTTTTTCACCTTGCGGAGCACCAGTCCTCTTTGTGAAAAAGAATGATGGATCACTTCGGTTTTGTATCGATTATAGAAAGTTAAATAAAGTCAACATAAAGAATAAGTATCCACTGCCTCGGATTGATGACTTGTTTGATCAGTTGAAAGGTGCTGGAGTATTTTCAAAGATTGATTTGAGATCCAGTTACCACCAGTTGAAGATTAAAGAGTCAGATGTGCCTAAGACAGATTTTCTGCACCAGGTATGGTCATTATGAGTTCATGGTCATGCCATTTACGTTGACAAATGCCCCATCAACTTTTATGGACTTGATGAATCGGATTTTCCATCCCTACTTTGATTGGTTTGTGGTTGTTTTTATTGATCATATTCTGGTTTATTCGAAGACTCCCGAGGAGCATGATGAGCATTTGAGGATTGTTCTGCAGACTCTGAGAGATAAGCAGCTTTATGCCATGTAACACCCCGATACCCCCGTTGGAAGGATACCGGAGTGCCACGCGAGCAAACACATAAACGAATCCAAAGTACATACTTGTAAATAAACCAAATGAAATTTAGAGAAAACTTTTAATCATACTATATTAAAACCTTTAACATATATATATCAATATCGTTTTACAAAAAGGGCTCGAAAGCAAATACATATACAAAAATAATTGTTCCTTTACAAAAGATTCACTTTGCTATTAACAAGCCATGTACAAAATAACAGCGGAAGACTCAAAAATAACTTCATCCAAAAAGACTTCTAGTGGCCGACCTGCAGATATCTGACTCCAAACTGAACTCGCCACCTGCACGGGAAAAGAGCCCGTGCTAAGCGATAACGCTTAGTGGGGAGGAACAAAACAAACAAACAATATACATATACAGTATTTACAACAATATTAATTTCATCACAACTATAAACATACATTACAAACAATTAACTACTCAATTCATATATTTAGGATCAACGTAATTCTCACCAGTCTAAGTACACATATACAAGGTGCATAATATAAAATTTTGCTAGAATTCATGTGCATCATATACTTGTAATCGTGTCGATATGCATCTCAACATGTGCCACACAAATTTAACATATAGCCTGATTAGTCTGAAAAACCATTTAGAAGTGGATGCGGTCCATTGGATACTGATAGAACACAGTATCCTAAGCATATAGAGACATAAGTCTCAAACATGTGATTTTCATATAGAGACCGAAGTCTCGCATTTATTCTCCATATAGACCTAAACGGGGTCGAAACAAGGATCCAAGCAGGACCCGCATGTAACATTTTATCATATAGCAGCTGCAACACACCCTGACCTAAGTAAGCGCTTACTTATCCACCACTATGACTATTCAGGCTTAAAACCACAACTCCAAAATTCATGTATCAATATGATATTAAGAAAATTAAATACGAATTTATAATCCATGTATACTTGTATATTGATCAAATTCAGAAACATATGAATATATAAATATCAAAAACAGGAGATAATAAGAACATATAATTCACATTGAAATAATCCATGTTCATATAAATTACAAATATTTAAATCATGTATATTAATTACTAATCATGAACACAGATCTCATAATTAATCAATTATTAAATTAAAGAACAGATTTGAACTTGATCTAGATTCAAACAGTGGAAAACCCCTTGTACAGAAGCTTAAAAACTTTGCTTTTGGAAAACAGGCAGCAGGGAGGGAAGGCCAGTCACGAGTCACCCGGGCAGTGGTGCCTCGTGACGCTGGCTTCACGCGAACGGCACACAAAAAAAATGGAGGCAGTCACGAGTCGTGACCCTCTGTCACGCCACGTGATGCCAGAGAGGAGAGGGAAGGTCACGAGACAAAATCTCGTGACACGCATGGAAGGCAAGGTCACGAGGCGTGATGCTCCATCACGTCTCGTGACTTCCCAGGGAAGGAAATCACGGCGTGATGCTCCATCACGTCTCGTGTCCTTCAACAGAGAAGGGGGTCACGGCGTGATGCTCCATCACGTCTCGTGACCTTTTTCTCACACTTCTACTTCTCTTCTCAAAACTTCAGAATTTCCAGAAACCAGAAAACGTCAAAACCAGAAAATCGTGAAAACAGCGTACATTCAAAACTCAAAAACCCCATTTTGTCTAAAACCATTTTTCATACAATAATTATTCGAATACGTACCTTCAAATCTCCAGAGCACATTTACAGCAATAATCACTCAAATTATTCATATTAACAAACATCCAAATAGTATAAACAGAAAGAGAGTCACAAACCCAGAATCTTCCCTTTTCTTTTAACTTATATGCATATAGACTTCCATTTAAACATGCAAAGCAACAGAATTTAAACCCTACTAACCATACATGTAATTTCTATTACTCATGCATCTTGATAAGCAAATACACATAAATAACATTGATATCAGAACGGTAACCAGGATCCAAAACGAGAAATGACAGACACTCCCAAACCTGATTATGAAGTTCAAAATATCCACTGCACTTTTTAATCCACAATCTTCCCTTTTCCCTTCTCTATCCTCTTATCTTCATATGCTTGCAAACAGATAAAACCATAATCATTAACCCAAGAACATAATCTCTATAAACCTTAAGGAGAAGAAGAAGAACCACACGAAAACTGACAGCCACTTACCTTCTGAAGCTTCTATCAAACCCAAACCCTAGCTCCACAATGGAAGAACACACATGCAAATGAGAAAAAGAATAGAAAATGGAAAGGGAAGGGATGGCTAACATGAGAGAGAGCAAAAGAGAGAAAACCTCACGTCTTTAGTTTCCAGGAACTAAAAACATTCAGACCTTTCTTTTCTCTCACCCACAAGCACACACTCACTCTCCACTTGGCACACATGCACGGTTCACAAATCCACTAATACTCTTTTACCATCAGATCCAAACAATTCCCATAAAGTCCTTGTCAAATTACTCTTTACTCACTAAACTAAAAATCTGCAATATAAATACTTTTATTTCCTTGCAATTAAATCCTCTTTTCCTCATGCAAATTACCCACTTGCCCTTAATTGTCCAATTAAAATCGCTAATTCCAATTAGGCCACTTATGGGGTGTGACATGCCAAGTTTAGTAAATGTGAATTCTAGCTGAATAAGGTGTCATTTCTGGGTCATGTAGTATCAGCAGATGGTATTAAGGTTGATCCTAAAAATATTGAAACGATTCTTCAGTGGAGAACACCCAGGAGTGTTACCGAGGTTAGGAGTTTTCTTCGATTGGCAAGCTACTATAGAAGGTTTGTCAAGGGTTTCTCTTCGATTGTAGCTCCTTTAACCAGGTTATTACAAAAGAATGTTAAGTTTGCATGGTCTGATAAATGTCAAGAAAGCTTTAAGAAGCTTAAGTGTATGTTGACTGAAGCTCTAGTGTTAGTGCAACCTGAACCTGGTAAGGACTTCGAGATCTATAGTGATGCTTCCAGAAATGGTTTGGGCTATGTATTGATGCAGGAAGGCAAGGTGATTGCATATGCCTCCCGACAGCTTAAGACTCATGAGAAGAATTAGCCTACTCATGATCTTGAGTTGGCAACCTTGTATTTGCATTGAAAATTTGGAGACATTATCAGTATGGTGAGAGATGCTACATCTACACTGACTATAAGAGTCACAAGTATTTGCTTAGTCAGAAGGAGCTTAACTTGAGACAGAGGCATTGGCTTGACTTGATTAAGGATTATGAGTTCTTCATCGACTATCATCTTGGTAAATCTAATGTTGTAGCTAATGCACTCAGTAGGAAATTCATGGCTTCTCTACGGGCTATGAATGTTAGTCTTGGTTTGCTAGATGATGGAGCTTTGATTGCAGAAATCCAAGTTAAGCCAAATTTTCTCCAGCAAGTGAAAGATGCTCAGAAACAGGATGATCGATTGTCTGCCATTATGTCTCGGGTGAAAGATGGCAGTGTCAGTGACTTCTCTTTGGGTCCAGATGGTGGGTTGTATTATCAGCAGCGTTTTTGTGTTCCTAATCAAGCTGATTTGAGAAAGAGTATTTTGTCAAAAGCTCATCATAGCAGCTTTACCATGCAGCCTGGTAGTAACAAGATGTATCAGGATTTGAAGAAGCAGTACTGGTGGTCGTGTATGAAATGTGATGTGATGGAATTTATGGGTAAATGTCTGATTTATCAACAGGTTAAAGCAGAACATCAGGTTCCTTCAGGTTTGCTTTAGCCTATTGTTATACCTGAATGGAAATGGGACAGGGTAACCATGGACTTTGTGTTTGGGTTTTCGCTCACCAGGAAGAAGCATGATGCAGTGTGGGTGATTGTGGATGGACTCACTAAATCAGCTCATTTCTTGCTTATTAGAATGGATTATCCGTTATCCAAGCTGGCAGAGTTGTACATTAGTGAGATTGTAAGATTTCATGGAGTTCCTTCCTCCATCATTTTAGATCGTGATCCGAGATTCACTTCTCAGTTTTGGAAGAGACTTCAGGAAGCTTTAGGGACTAGATTACATTTCAGCACGGCTTTCAATCCTCAGACTGATGGTCAATCTGATCGCGTGATTCAGATTCTGGAGGACATGCTGAGATGTTGAGGTACTTGCCTTTAGCAGAATTAACCTACAACAATAGTTATCAGACCATCATTAAGATGGCTCCATATGAAGCTTTGTATGGTTGAAAGTGTATAACTCCTCTCTGTTGGACAGAGCTCAGTGAGAACAAGATTGTGGGGTCAGATTTGGTTTGAGAAACTGAAGAAAAGGTTCGAGTGATTAAAGACAGACTGAAGGAAGCCATGGATCAATAGAAGTCTTATGCAGATTTGAAGAGGAAAGATATAGAATTTCAGGTGGGATATAAAGTATTTCTGAAAGTTTCTCCATGGAAGAATATCCTAAGATTTAGAAAGAAAGGCAAGCTAATTCCGAGATTCATTAGTCCTTATGAGATTATTCAGCGGGTTGGACCAATAGCTTACAGATTGAAGCTTCCACAAGAGTTAGAGAAGATTCATGACATCTTCCATATCTCTATGATTTGAAGGTACCGTTCAGACACCAGTCATGTCATCAAGCTTGAGGAAGTTCAAGTTAAGCCAAACATGACTTATAAAGAGTATCCAGTCAAGATCCTGGCTTAAGAAGTGAAGCAGCTCAGGAGTAAATGGATCCCTCTGGTGAAGGTTTTTTGGACTCACCACAATGTCGAGGAAGTGACGTGGGAACCGAGGAGACAATGAGACAACAGTATCCCCAGCTTTTATGTTTAGGTAAATTTCGAGGACGAAATTTTTTATTGGTAGGGGAGAGTTGTAATGGCCTTCATGTTAGCCTAGATGTATTTAGTATTTTTTGTAGTGTTTGTTGTTAGTTTTGTGGCATGAGATTTTGTTTATGGTATCTGTAATTCAGTAGAGTTTAAAACTTAAACGTGGTTGAGCTATAGCAATTCTGGGATGGGTGACCTACTGGGAAGTTATATAGCTGAAAGTAGCAGCTGTATGTCAAAACAATATTATTTCACAAAAATGATTGGTACACTGAAAGGAGTATAGTGGTATAATTTTATGTGAAAACGAGGTCATATAGGTCCCCGAATGTCAGTCTGAAGTTCGGTTTGGTTGAACTGAAGTTTGACCGAGATTTGATCGAATTTTTAAAAATTGCTAGAGTGCATAAAAAGGTTTATTGTGGGAAGTATACAAGCTCAAAATAATTTTTAAAAATTTTTGACAGCTTTAGATTCATGTTTTACGGCAGAAACCGACTGAATTGAACCGAACCGATTTAAGTCAACCGAACCCCAAATGGACTCCGATTGAGCTAAAATTTTGTGCGGAGGCTATATTTGATATTTTAAGCTTGATGGAATTGGTTGGGAGTGAAAATGAGTTGAGGAACACTCAGTTTACCTTAAATAGTGAAAAATTACCCGAAAATCAAAAATCGGACCAAACCGGTTCGACCACTCCGGTTGGATCTAGTTCAATTTAATTTCACCCATATAAATACATCACTTTGGCTGGAAAAATCTCGAATTATCCTTTGGTTGCTGCCATTCTCCTCCCCACCTTAGGCTGAATTCATCTTTCTTCCTTCTCCACCATTTTTTTTCCATCTTTTCTCCATCTCACCCCATAATCAAGCCTCCCTAACATATTTCAGCTCCTCTACATTCTATCAGTGCCCTTAAAAGTCCATTTGGAAGGATATAAGTGGGAAAAACCTACACTTGAAAGTTTAGATGTGATTTTTAGGTAAGTGATTTAGGAGTTTTTAATTTTGTTTCAAGGTTCCTAATCATACTTTAGGATGTGAATAATATGTTTATAAAGTTTCTTTATTGAAAGGAAGCTTGGTTTTCATGAGATATTCATCTTTGTGTGTGAACATGATTATGTCAACTAGGTAAAGGAACTTCAAGCCATGCTAAAGGCAAGGAAAAGGATATTTGAGAGGTGTTTTCCAAGCATTTGAGGTTTGTGATTGCAAATTCCACTTATTTCCATGACTTATTATGTGTTTTAAGTTATGTTTGTTAACCATGTATGTGTTAAAGGCATGTTTAATTAAAAATAACTTGATATTCATGGTTAGAGATGTTAGAAATGATGGTATGAATGATTAAAGGGAAGAAATAAATTTTGTTGGAAAAATTCTTATGTAGGCCGAATGTAAACCATGGGATTTTCATGTGTTTTAATGATTTTTAATGCATGTTTATGATGGATTTAAGGTATTTGGCATGTGAACTAATGAATGGTATGTGTTAGAGCATGTGAAAATATCATGAGGTATGTCATGTATGTATGGACGAATGTATATCATGCATAAAGGTATGATTTTGATGTGTTTTTATGGGAATTAATGGTATGGTGATGTTATACAACATGTACTTGGCCTATATAAATGATAAAGTTGATAAAAAAAATTAATGGAGAAAATTTGGCATGTGGGCCGAATGCATGTATGTGTGAATGAATATGTATCATGATGAAATAATGAGTTTACATGACATGTGAAGATTTAATGATGATAATCACATGTGTAATGAGGAAATGGTATGAAAAAGAATGAGTTGTTATGATGATATGCCATGAAATATATGTATGACATATTAATAATGTGGAAAATAAAATAATATTGCCTTATGTACTGATCTGGTAGTTCAGTCTAGTTCAAAATATATGACCGCGGGTGTGAGCATAATGTCTCCCTTATTGTAGGCCATTGACGGTCCTGCTATATTGTATTTGAAAGTTTTAAAACGTTTTGGAATGTATCTTAAAGACAGGGGTGGTCTCACAAGATCCCTCTAGTATATCTGTGAACCTCAGGGGTTCACGTCTCGTTTATCCTGCACTCAGAGTCTGCCAGTGTGTTACAGGGGCATAATGGTAAAAATGAGATTAAAATGGTTAAAATGTGATTAAAATGACATTTTTGTAGAAAAAGGACATAAATGAAATTATATAAAAAATTTGAGGGTAATATGGTAATTTTGTGCATATGTATGTTAATGATGACTAATAAGGGTAAAAATGTAATTAAATGGTAATTGGAGGATAAAATCGTAATTTGGCTTATAAATTAATGGCATAATTGCAATATTAGTGAAAATAATTAAACTAGTGGGATAATGGTAATATTGTGAAATTAAAAATGAACTAATGGCATGAATGTAATTTTGGTGAAATAAAATGAACTAAGGGCATTTTCATCATTTTGGAAAAGTTTAGGGACATAATTGTAATTTTGCCATAAATTAGGGATAAAATGGTAATTAAGGTAATTGATGTGTACTAATTATGTAAAAGGCCTTAATTCATTGATTTATTGATGAATAAGTACAATATGGTATGCATAATTGGTAATTAAATTATTTGACAGCGTGTAGGTACTCTGTAGGATTTTGGAGCAGTGCATACCTCACATTTTGGAAGTTGGCATCGAAAAATAGTGTTTTGGAAATATAATAAGTATGTTAGATATTGTGGCATGTATATGACTTATATTTAGACTTGAGTACTAGTTTGTAATAGACTGTATAACTAGTATTGGTTAGCAATGTGTGCGGTGAATTTCATGTATGTTTGGATATCTGTGTTTGTATGTTTGGCATGTCTAATAATGTGGTAGAAATTAAGTTAATAAATGTGGTAATGTGGAATGTGTGAATGTGTGTAATAAGGAAAATTGACCAAATGAATAGTAACTTAGGACTATTATAGGTTAATCGGTAAAATTGATAATAAAGTAAAATATGGTTAGTAAGTTTATAAATTAATTAGATTTGGTCATCCGGTTTAGTTAATCGTAACATTGTTGACCGTCGAAAAAAAAATAATAACAATAAAAATAAATGTAATGTACCAGTTTTAATTAATTGGCTATTTAATAACCTGATTAATTTAATTAGGTTAACTAACATAGTGTGTATAGTTAATAATCAGATTGTAAGGTATAAGGGTGCTACATGCACAATCTTTTTTTATAATACAAACTTCCATCATGATCTATTAAGTAGTCATTCTTGTCTCCCTTTTGATTGCTTGCATAACTTGTTGCAACTTGGTATCATTTTTTTAATCATTAACTATTAATTGCCTCAATCCAGGTTTAACTTCAGTTGAGCTAATAAAGCCCCATCAAGTGCAAATCTCCATTTACTATCTTGCAATGATATGGCTGAAATAGTCTTCCGACTCCAAGCATCTGCTACTACATTAGCCTTTCTAGGATGGTAGTCCACTATACAATCATAGTCCTTAAATAACTCAAGCCACTGGCATTGTCCCAAATTGAGTGCTTTCTGAGTGAGTAAATATTTGAGACTCTTATGATTTGTATAAATCTTACACTTTTTACCATACAAATAGTGTCGCCAAATTTTCAAAGCAAACACCACTGCGGCTAACTCCAGATCATGCATAGGATAATTCTGTTCATGTGGCTTCAACTGTCTGGATGCATATGCTACCACCTTGCCATCATGCATTAAAACACATCCCAAACCATTTCTGGAGGCATAACTGAACATAATGTAGTCTTTACCTAGAGTGGGTTTTGTCAGAATAGAAGCTTTTCGACAAGCATTTTGTTTAGCTGCTCAAAACTAGCTTGACACTTATCAGTCCAATCAAATTTTACCCCTTTTCGAAGTAATTTAGTAAGAAGGGAAGCCATAACTGAAAACCCTTTTACAAATCTCTGATAGTACCCTACCAGACCCAAGAAACTTCTTACTTCAGGTAGTCAACAATAGCTTGGATCTTTACAGGATCAACTCTAATGCCTTCTGATGATACAATATGGCCTAAGAATGAGACTTCCTTGAGCCAAAAGTCACATTTGCCAAACTTTGCAGATAACCGTTTCTCTCGCAAAGTTTGTAGAACTATCCTTAAATGTTGCTCATGTTCTTGCTCATTCTTGGAGTATACCACGATATCATCTATGAACACCACTATGAATTGATCCAAATACAGTCGGAATATTCGATTCATCAGGTCCATGAATGCCATTGGGGCATTAGTTAACCCAAATGGCATTACTAAGAACTCATAATGGCCATATCGGGTAATGCAGTCTTCGGGATATCCTCATTCTTCACCCGAAGTTGATAATATCTCGACCTCAAGTCAATCTTGGAAAAGACACCTGCTCCTTTCAATTGATCAAAGAGGTCTTCAATTCGTAGAAATGGGTATTTATTTTTCACCGTAACCTTATTAATTTGTCAGTAATCAATACACATTTGCATGGTACCATCCTTTTTCTTCACAAACAAAACTGGTGCACCTCATAGTGATGTACTAGGCCTAATAAACGCCTTATCCAGGAGTTCTTGCAATTGAATCTTCAACTCTTTCAATTCAGTTGGGGCCATCCGGTAGGGTGCTCTAGAGATAGGAGCTGTACTCGATAATATTTCAATTCACAAATCTACTTCCCTTTCAGGAGGGAGTCCAGGTAACTCTTCAGGAAACACATCCAATAATTCTTTTACTACATGTATATCTTCTAGCTGAACCTTATCTCGCTTAGTATCAAGTATTAATGCCAAGAAATCCTCACACCCTTTTCTAAGACACCGTTGTGCTTGCATAGATGAAATCACGTTAGACATAGCACCTGACTGGATGCCAAGCATTACTAGGCTTGACCGATCAAAACTCAGAAGCACTATAGTTTTCTTAGTGCAATCAACTATAGCCCGATGTTTAGCTAACTAATCCATCCCCAAAATTAAATAAAACTCATGGAAAGGTAATGCAGTCAAATCAACAGGAAAGTTTTTATCCTGAATTACTATAGGGCAATTCCTATACAACCGATTAACGTTAACACCATGACCCAAGGGACTAATTACATGTATATTATATTCTAATTGTGCTACTAATGGCATTCTATCAATCACATGTTCAGAACATATATATGAATGTGTAGAGCTAGAATGTATTAAAGCATTCATTTGAATACCATAGAGAGAGAAAATACCCTCTATTACTTTAGGTGCGCCCTGATCTTCTAGAGCCTTCATAGCATAAGCTCGAGTTAGGACTGCAGAAGGAAGGCAATCAACTGCCTCAGATGTGACACTACCTCCATGCTAACTAGAACTACCATGGCCTCTACGTCTACCACGACTTGCTGGCAGTTCATTTGATCCTTTGCTACCACCTCCCTATTAACTTTTACTAACTCTCGACTCCTTAGAGCAATTTGCAATGAAATGGTCTGAGCTCCCAAATCGAAAATAGCCTCCTGTCAATTTTCTAGGTGCCAAAATGATACTTGCCACAATGTAGACATTCAAGTGCATCTTCTTGTCTAAAAGTAAAGCCCCTACTAGTGCCTGATGCCACAGGAGGTGCTTGTCTTCTTCCCTTATTAACGAAACCTTGTGCAATTTTAGCTTGTGATTCCTTTCCTCTTTTGCCTGAAGAGGAACCACCTCTAGAGTAATTTCTTTTCTAACTTCTCTCACGTTCAATTATCTCCGATCTTTTAACCTTCATAGCTGCTTGATCCAGCTGATAAAAATTCAACGATAATTGTACAATAAAAGCTGCTATGCACTTCTTAATGGACTCATTTAAACCTTCTTCAAACTGTCTACATCGAAAAGATTCTGTGAGGACTAGTTCCGAGGCATACTTACTAAGGCGGCTGAATTTTTTTTCATCCTCAGCCACAGACAGGTTTCGTTGTCTTAGACTCAGAAACTGCTTCCACTTTGCCTACTTATAAGCCTTAGTGATATACTCATTAAGGAATTCCTGGACAAAGAAGTCCCATATAGGTGGGTCTGTGAATAATGAGTGGTGCCGAACTAGCTTCCACCAATCGTATATAGCACCTTGTAAAAGGAAAACTGCAAAGACAGCCATTTGATCTAGAGAACACCTTATTTCTTTAAATTCCCTCTAGAGCTTTTCTATCCAATATTCAGCATTCTCAGATTCTTCTAAGCTAGTGCTATGAAATTTTTCAGCCTTGCGTTTTCTAATTACATCAATAGGAGGTTTTGCGGCCGTCATTCTTTCTAACACATTGGCCATGTCTTGAGAGATTTTGAATAAGGCCTCCTGGGTACAATAGGTACGTCTTGATCATCTCTAGTTCTTTCGGAAGACCTGGAGGTAGATGGGCCTCTATCCCTAGGATTAATACTTTTTAGCAATTTCTTCAACAGAGTCTCGGGATGGATCCATCTCAACACTAAAAGAAAATAAGGACACATGCATTAGGCCAACACAAACTATTTATACACATTTTTACTCTACTAAATGTCCAGAATCGCCTAAATCTAGGCTCTAATACCAATAAATGTAACACCCCTTATACCCCCTAGGAGGATAAGAGAGTATACAGGAACATAATACAAATAACATAAGCCAGAAATATTAACTTATTGTAATTCATTTAGTATTTATACAATTCAAACCAAAAGAGCATCATTTACAAAATATATATCAAAATACAAAACCTACATATCAATCTTCTATGAGTGTGTTGGCCTTGATGCTTGTGGGTCATCCTTAGCGTTTTTCTCACCTTTAGTACCTACACAGATGAAACACCCATGCTAAGCATATAGTTTAGTGGGGAATTAATATGAAACCGACCACTACTCACAATAGTCATCAAGCCATACATACACATGAATGCATATAATAACAATTAATAGAAAACTATATATGAAATACAAATATTTAATACAGATAACATGTCACATATTTGCACTTTACATTTACGAAAATTTTACAAGTATTAACTTTAAGTGAGCCTGCAATACCCTAAGGAAGTGGATAACGGGAAAATACTGAATATAGGTACCCAAAGGTACAGTAATAGGGGTACCCGAAGGTACAATTCATTTTAATTATCTTATTATTTTATATGTCAGATAAGGACCCAAACGGGGTCTACAGAACTGAATAGAGGCTGCAGCAATAGAGTCACTATAGGCATGCCTGTCTATCCACTACCTAGTCTAGAACAGGCATTAAAATATATAATTCATTTATTATTTTTAATATATCATCAAGTAATATTTCTAGAAATACATATCTTAAAATGACGGAGATATTCTTAGAGCTATTCACAAAATATCATAGAACCTAATTAAATGTCATTTATTATTGCTAATTAATTATCATATGAAATTTGATACAAAACGGAGTTCATTTTGATACACAAATGCTTAAATAGTTCTTCAGAAAAACAGGGTTCACACGGCAATAAGGAAATCTTGTCTGCCATGTGGAATGCAGTATTCTGAATGTTGCTAGACAAAATGCTTTTGCATGGCGGTAAGGATGTTTCTGATCGCCGTGTAAAACATGACACATGGTGGTCAGGAAGACCTGACAGCCATGTGGGATGCCATATATTTTGCTAAGTTGGACAAAATGCATTTACATGGTATTAAAGGCTAACCTGCCCGCCATGTAGATCTACAAACCCCCATACTTTCGAAACTCAACATGATCACACGGCGATAAGGATATTCCTGACTGCCGTGTAACCTAACACAACTTCCTTAATTTGTACTAAAGCATAGCTGTGTTTTCGAAAGCATGGCTGTGTTTCGAAAGCACAGCTGCGTAAATTTGGAAACTCACATACTCTGTTTTTTCGTTTCTATATTCTTCAAACAACACCAACACAATTCTTTCACATAAATCATACACTACATATCATTTCTCATACACAACTAGCTCCTCAAACTTCCAATAACAATTATAAGCATGAATAAACACTTCATCATCACAAAATTAAATTTAACCATAACTATAGTATAAAAGATGAAGAATTCCCAAACCTCAATAGTTACTCCTTCTTTCCACTCTTTCACTTTCTTCCTTCTCTTTTCTTTCACTTTCAGCTGCTTCTTTTTTAAGTTCAAATAACAAAATAATGTTAACTTCATCAACACACACACACACACACACACACACACATATATATATATGTCACTACTTGCACCCTAATAAGCAAGGAAAAGATGAATAGAGAGTAACTTTTACCTTTATAGCTTCAAAACTACTCTAAAATTAATTTATTACTTGTACTTAACCTTGGGAAAACTTTAGTTTGATTTTAGGTTGCAAGAATGGATGAAGAGGTAAGGAGGAGAGGTGGCTCTCGATTGGGTTTTTTCCAAACCCAAAATCAGCTGACCTTCATGGCTTTATCAGCCGACCTTCATGGCTTATAAAGCCATGAAGATTTCTCCTCTTCCTTCTAGATACAACACTTGGATCTTTCCCATTGGTGCATGTGTCCTTTCTTTGCTAATTGGTCTTTATCTTTTCTAATCTTATGCATTTGTCTCTTGATTTATGTTATTTATATATTGGCATACTAAATTAAATAGCTAAATGCAATGAAATCCTCCTTTCTATTCAATTAAGTCCCTCATGCATGTATTATCAAATTATCCTCAAAACTACTAAGGCATTGATTGGGGTATTACAAAAATACTCTATTTTTTGCTTTCTTGTCAAAGTTGTACCCTTCATTATCAATGAGTATTGCTTCACATGTGTTGTCGGATCAGTAGTGGTCATTTTAAAATTCTGGGGAACTAGATCTTCACTATCTAATTCCTTGTCTTTCGGGTTCATTCCCTTCCCCATCATTAACATTCAGGACATGGCTTCAAACTTTTTCTCCATTTTCCTCGAGATCACCTCCTCTATCTTGGGGGCTTTACATCTCACCATGATTGACTCCTCTTGCTCTTTTTCCCATAAGTTATCCTCAGGTCCATGAGCTCTTCTCTACTTTACAGGTGCCGCTACTCTGGGCTCCGCTGCTGGTGGGTGTGCTACTCTCGAGGGACCTTTTCTAATCGGCTCTTGTCCACCTTGCCCCACAGCAGGAGCAGCAGGCGGTGCTAAGGTAGCAGTGAGGTTCCCCATCATTCCCATCATTCGAGTCTCGAACTCTTCTAACCATCTACCCACCTCTTCAGCCATCAGTGTATGGGTTACATCAAATTTTCTCGGTATGTTGGCCATACTTGTATCTGCTGACAATTCAAAAGAATATGTTTCACTGCTATCTTAAAGTAAGTCTGAACCCCAATCCGTTACTCTCTTTGGTAACACAAAGAATGGATTCCTGATTACCCGATCACCAGGACCCCTAGACCACTTAAACGAATCTATGATGGATACAAAATTCACACTATTAGGATGATACATGGATGACATATGATGCATGATCATGCTTTATGCAACATCCATAACCACATGCAAGCAAGTAGATCCTTCCAACATTATCACTCCCACACAGGAGGTCGTGCGGTCTCTTTCTTAAGTGGGTTTAATCGAAAGGTTGTCGGGGAACCCAATGGATGCGTATGGTGAATGGTGGAAAACTGGCAGCATAACACCTCTTATGTAAACACATACATGTGAGTTTTGGCCATCGCGCATTCAAACAATTCAAATGAACTAGGATGAGCCCATCGGGGCATGAAAGCCTTTGATGAGTGACCATATAATTTGGTTGAATTTGTTCAATGTGTAGTGTCCCTCCCCGACCGCACGCATAGCCTCGCTACGACAGTCGAAGAGAGTCGCCATGCACATCAATGCACATCACGCATACACAACTGAATTATAAATGAAATCCTGAATTAACAAATTTCTTTTTACATGCAGCGGAATACATTTCAAAACTCATACACATATAGAAATTGTCAACTTATATTACATACGACATTTAGTTATTACATCATATGTCTTTACATGCCAAAACTGGTAATTATATTATACATATTACAAAAGACCTACACAAAATAGTGGACCCTAGTGTGTTGACCAGAGATAATGTGGGGCCGTCCTTCACATGCGCTTTACTTTCGAACCTACATTGATTAACACCTGTGCTAAGCGATAACGCTTAGTGGGGAAATAGCACACAATATCCATTCATAGCAAACATTGAATATCATCGATTACATGCCTCATAGAAATGTACACATATGGTATATCAATTATCATATGTATACATACATATATCATCATATGCTCACATTTTGATATCGCATATCATTCACATCATGCATAAGTTCACATTGCCTTATTATCAATTCAGTACTCATTTAATTGTTCTCATAACACATAAAGCTCACATCACTTTGTAAACAATATATCATTCATTCATTTCTTACTTTGCCTGCAACTCATAGATGCGGATAATGGGTATCGCATTAGTACTCGTAAGTACCATATCACATTAGTATCTGTAGATACAACACTTTTGCATTAGTACCCGTAGGTACCAATATATTCATACATATATATATATATATACACTTATGTGAATCCAAACGAGATTTTATATGCATTGGGGATTCTAAACGGGAATCAAAACGCTTCGGCTGCAGCCCTTGACCTTATAGGCATGCCTATCTATCCACTACTCGACTTGCAGGCTAAATTATTAATTCCAATTAATGTTCATTTATTCGCATTATAAAACATCCATATATTCACATGAAGCAATATAATATCATTAAATATCTTACATACACATATGGCTTATTAAACAAACCCACACTTTCTTATATATGTTCACATGGATTAACACATTTATATCCTTCAATAAATTTGCCAAACTTAGTTGAATTCATGATCTTATACACTTTATATAGCAATAGATGGTATTTTGTATTAAATTACAAAGAATCCAGGTACCTCATTATGACAACCAAATGGTTGTGACCGTGACATAAGCAAATATGAGGTAGAACCGAAAACAGGAACACCTCATGGTGACAACCAAGTGGTTGTGATCGTGACAAATGGACAACTCAAAACAGAATGGAAAGAGAAGTACCTTACGGTGACAACCAAATGGTTGTGACCGTGACATAAGGACAATTCGAGGAAGAATAGAAAACAGTAGCATCTCACAGTGACAACTAAATGGTTGTGACCGTGACATAAGAAAATACAAGGCAGAAATAGAAAAACAGAAGCATCTAACCTACCCCTTTTTAAGCCCTTTCCTATATCTATGTATATGACTTCTAAAATCAATCAAGACACCATTTTCAGCCAACATGGCCTTCTAACCAAATAATCACCTACATGTTATCTTTCTAATGGCATAAACCTCATTACATATGAACTTAAAATGAATGAGTTATAGCCAAGGGAACATAACTTTCTCCAAAGAGCCTCCTATAGAATTTTAGCTGCACTTATGGACAATTTTGAAGCCCTTTGAGTCCTCAAAACAAACGGACTATTTTTACAGCAATTATAGACCAACACCTTATGATTCTAATCCAATTAACCTCATTTATTTTAGAGTTGTAAAACTCATTTCATACCATAAACAATCTAAGTAGGTCAAAATGCATTACAAAACTAGTTTTACACTATTAAGCTCATCAAGTTTGAAATCAACCTAATTGCCATAACCAATTCTCCAAACTCAAACTAAACTTCCATACATATATATGAACACTTTGGCATATTCAATTTCAGATTAGGTACCCATTCATTCATAAGTTACACAACAAATTCTCAAGTCTCTAAAAATACGGTTTCATGCTTATTGGTTAATAATCTTCATAGCAATCAATTAACACAACCAAATTATACAGAGTTTCCCAAACCTGAATTCCTTTGCTCTAATGAGCTCACTTGGCACTTGGTTCACCAATCTTCACCTTTCCCTTATCTTTTATGATTTCTTCCACTACAACACAATCCGATTTCCAAAATTGGACAAAGGATCAATTCCAAGTCAATACAGAAAAGATTCCATTGGAGGATCCTTGGTAGGTAACTTTTAAAGACGATTTTGTTTGTCATTAAAATTTAGGGACAGGCGAGTTCTGTCACTGAATGAAATAATTGTCGTAGCTAATTTCGTCTGATGATCATAATTTTTTGAGTTTTAGTGATGAATTTTTCGTCGATAATCTGTCACAAAATGTTTCAAACTATTTAAAAAATAACCATAGAAATTTTCATCGCTAGTTCGTAGGTAAAGTTTTCAAAAATAACTAAATAATTGACCAATTTGGATATATTTTATAGAATACAAAAAATACCCAAATTGGTAAATTTTAAGAAAAGTTATTTCTAAAACTAAATCTACTACACTAATCTAAAACCCAACGAAAAGAAAAGCATCGAATTTAACGAGTTCTCAATAAATTAGATAAAAACAAGTAAAAATAAGTATAAGGAAATTGTTTATAAAAAAACAACCAGCTGATTTTACCGAGAATTATCTACCAACATACAATTCACATATTGTAACACCCTTATATCACTGTACTAAACATACGATGACTTGTTAACTCAAATGTCTGATTAATACTAAACTTAAGAATTATACTATACTAGACAGATCGGTAAAAATTTTCGCTTTTAAATATCTATGAAACTCATAAGTAAACAATAATAATATAACCGCTCATACATTATTCTACTTATAAATCACACTTAATATACACATAAAACATAAACCCGTGTTATCCTTCATGATCATATACATGCCATACCTATCTTCCCACCTCTGCTTTCACTTCTCTTCTAGACTGTCACTAAAATCTCGGCCACTTTAGATTTCCTATCTTCATAACCTATACACAGTAACAACACTACGCGCTGAGCATTAAAATGTACAGTGGTGGATACATATCCTAAATTTTCTATTACCAATTTCATACACACATGCATCATTTAAAACTTTCAAAAAACTATTTTCATATATTTACATTAATATAATCAATTACTTGATTCAATCACTTAAATTTCCTCTAAATAATCTATTTCTATTTCCATAACTAATATTTCTATGAATAATTATCCATACATACACTTGCATACCTTAACACTTAATATTAACAAAACCAATTCCTACATTAATTACTTAACTTCCACTAATTAAACTATCTTTATTTTTCCATAATTGAAATTTCTATAAATAATATTCTTCATTGTCCACACCTATACTTGCATATCTTAACATTTAATAGTTATATAAATCAATTGACTTATTTTTACTAGTTAGATTATTATTATTTCCTTAATTAATATTTCCACAAATAGTACTCTTTTTCATTATTAATATCATTATAACTTATATTTTTCCATTATTAACATCAATATTATTCTTAGTATTACTTTTGTCATTATCATACTATTTAAGTATACATGTTTAGTTAAGTATTAACATGATTAATTTTGATCGATAACCTTATTATTATTTATAATGCTTTAATTAATAAAACCATTAACTATTTTACCATATTTAATATTATTATTATTATTATTTCTTTAATTACATTATACAATAATTTTTCATTATCCTCATAATTACATCTATTACTCAATTTCCTTGTCAAATTACATTTTAGTCCTTCAATTAACATTACTAACATCATTTTACAATTTAGTCCCTAAACTTTTACTAAATTACAACATTGCCCTTATTTTTCACTTATTTACAATAATGTAATTAATTAATCTTGTTTTTACATTTATTTCATAATTTGACATACAAATTACCATTTAATACTTAAAGTATTATTTTAAAGACAAATTACATTTTAATCCTTTTATTTCCATCAAATTACAATTTTACCATTCAATTTCACTGTAATTACAATTATGCTACTAGTTATCTATATTCCATACCTAATTCATTATTTAAGATGTAAAATTTTTGTTTAATCCCTAAACTAAATCTTATGTATAATTTTCACATTTAATCCATATTCATTTATCTTATTACTTCTTTAATCAATTAATTACTTATTTTCCATAATTCTCTTTTAATCCTTATATTATCACTATTTTACTCAATTTACCATTAAGTCACTCATTTACCCATTTTTACCCTTTTAGCTCAATCTTTCACATAATTACCATTTTATCCCTATTTCTTTTATAGCTTTACCATTAGTCCTTGCTTACTCCATTTTCTCTTATTAACACTAACTTACTCATTTTAATTCATTTACATTATTTTGCCCTAGTATCAATCCGGTAGAAATCTCTGAACCAGATACACGAGACGTAGCCCCCACAGGCCACTACAATAATAATAATACACTAATAGCAATACAATAATAGTAACAGTAATAAAATACAGTATCAATAACAGTGACAATGACAATATCAATATGGTAGACCGTTATTAGCTTACAAGAGTTAGTCGACATGACTCGTACCGTAGTATAGTGTCCCTATGGCTAGCCATCTATATTCTGAGCTAGATTTTACTATCAGACTAGAAAGGGTAATTTCCTTTTTTTTTTAATATTATTTCTCATCAATTCATTATAAATTCTCACAGAACCATTCGACCATAAGTATGTTCATCACTTATTCACCTTCTTTTCTTAAAATTTCAATCCGATTTCACGTATTATTTATTTCTAACACAAATTATATCATCTCTTCACTTTAACATATCATTTTTCATAACATTCACTTTAGACATAAAGCATGCTTAACATATAAAATATTCAATTGAACATTAAATATTTCAATTAAATTATCTTACACTCTATTTCACTTATATGTTCATTTCTAAGCATTACAATCATTAAATTCACAAAATATTCTATAAGAAATTTTTCATCATCATTCAGCCACATATCTAGTTTCTCATACATATTTATTTTTCTTCTATTTATCCTTTATTTGTCTAAATTGCATGTTAATGATCATGAATACATACTTATTATGCCTTGAATGTTACAATATACCTTAGTATTATTTAGGTATACAATTCGGCCCATGTTAGATTTTATCATAGCAATTTATTCTTTCCATTTTAAACATTCGAATCTTCATTTTTAACTTCCTCTAGCATATTTATAAGCTTACTTTCAATTTTACATGCATAATTCACATGCATACACCATAAATATAACCTAAAATCACACATCTTTAATGGAAAAAGAAGGATATTGCATCCACTAACCTTATATTCTTGATCACCACACTTTAATCTTCATTTCCTTAACCTTCCATCCCTGAAATACCATTCTCTCCATAACTTCCAAAAGTGGCCAAATACATCCACATAAGAAACCACTATAAATTTGCTTCCTTTATTCAATATAACAATATAAATACATTCTATACATCTCAAACTACCCATATGAACCTTTGAATCAAGTTAAAAATCTCAATTTCTCTTTCCTCAATTTTGACACATAAACTTCTCTATTTACTTTCTACCACTTCTTTCACATCAAATGAGCTCTAGAGGCCACTACCAAGGAAAAGAGAGGCTGAATTTTACTTGGGAGTGTTAAATTTGGTGGGAACCATGGAAGAGAAAACCATGGTGAAGATGAAGACATTCAGCTAAGGAAGAACAAGGGAGAGATGGAGAGAAATGGAGAAACTTCAAAAGAAATCTAATTTTTCCACTTATTTATAGCCCCTCTAAATGGGCCAGACCATGGTCTAACCAATTGGGCCAACTCAAAAGCCCAATTAGGTTAATAAATGATTATTTTGACTTGATTTTAATTCCATCACTTCCCAAGTTCAAATCCTCATAAAAATGCTCCCATAATTATCAAATTATATTTATTAGGCTCCACAAATATTTTTATGTCAATCAGAGACCTTTCTCGGTCCAGTTCTCTAATGCCTGTCCGATTTACCAATTTTTTATGCCACCATAAAATTACTTTTTCACTAGCAAAATGTTCTCTATACTATTTAAAGTCAATCTATGCCATCGAATAATTTTTCAGAGATCATTTACCATTTTTAAAGCCTTGGTCAAACCTCCGATCAAACGATTACTATTTGAGCCGAACACGAGACTTTTCTTATTTTTGACTTTTAGGGACCTATTTGACCTCGTTTTCATAACAAATTTTATTTTTGCACTAGTCGCAACTAGTGTTTTCCAATTAGAAAATAAAGTGTTTTTTCTCTTTCGGGTGTACTTTTTACCCTTAGAACTTCTCAGGAGGTCACCAATCTCAGTACTACTCTCACCTAAGCACGTTTAACTTCCGAGTTCTGATGGGATCCAGTGCATTAGCGGTGGTATAATTGCACCCAAAAAATACTTTTTACGACTATCGCAATTGTGGGCCATTACATGCCGGCTATTGAAATTTCGGGCCATTACAATTCTTCCCCACTAATAAGAATTTCGTCCTCGAAATTCTCTTATATATCACAACCGTAGTCACAACTACTACATTATGAAGATATTCAGTTCAGGAGATCCATTTAGATTCTATTAGTCTTCATACCTTACATTCCTTACAATCCAGTAAACTTAAACTATCCTTATATCCCCTCATATATCTTTGATCACTTCTATCATTAATACCTATTCATGGCATGTATATATATCACTTCGTCCTTATTAAACTATCTATGATCTTAGAACCGCATAAATCTTTGCTCTAATACCACTAAATGTAACACCCTTATATCACTATACTATACGTACGATGATTGGTTAACTAAAATCTCTGATCAATGCTAAACTTACGAATTATACTATACTAGACAGATCGGTAAAAATTTTCGCTTTCAAACATCGATGACACTCATAAGTAAACAATAATAACATAATGGCTCATACATTATTGTACTTATAAATCACACTTAACATACATATAAAACATAAACCAGTGTTATCCTTCACGATCATATACATGCCATGCCTATCTTCCCACCTCTGCTTTCACTTCTCTTCTAGACTGTTACCAAAATCTCGGCCACTGCAAACTTCCTAGCTTCATAACCTATGTCACACCCCAACCTATACCATGGAGACTTCTACTCATATCAAGGGAAGAAGAGTCCAGATAGGTAGAAGTGTCACATCCCACTAGTACAAACGAGCAAACATCACATACAAAAATGACATATCAGAGTTAAATAAAACTTTAAAAGAAAGGAGAGCGATACAAAGCAAAATGAATACTTTTATTAATATACAAAAAGAGGTCTTTACATCTTACATCAGTTTACAAAAAGACCCAATTACATAAAAGCCCAAGATACACTGTTCCGAAGGGCTAACAAAACATTATATCTATTACAAAAGAAAGGAAAACCTATATTACAGAACACCCAGTCTCTAATTGTGTTGGCCTTCCCGATGCGACATGCCCCGAACATGCGTACCAAAACCTTCCACACCTGCACGGATAAACACCCGTGCTAAGCGAAATCGCTTAGTGGGGAAAACACAAATGCATAACTGCCACTCACAGTGACGACAACAGAAAGCACATGACAATGATATAATTATAGACATGAAATCATACATAGTTAATTCAAATATTTATATTATCATCCAATGTTCTTGTACAAAGATACACTAAAACCTGCTTAATTTTAAAGAGTGGATAATGAGTACACATAGATACTTGAGAGTATCAATATCATATTATGGACACATAGATACCCGAAGGTATCGAATCATTCTTTTTATTTTGTTTCCAAATTGTTTTCACATAGAATCTTAAGAAAGATTCAAACAGAGGGATCGCGAGGATCCAATCGGGGGACCTGATCAGGGTCCAAAATCGTACACATAGCTGCAGCAACACATAACTCTATTAGGCATGCCTAACTATCCACTTTCCGACATTAGCAGGTTACACGAAATCTTGTCAAATTAACATACATATTATTCATTTAAAAAGGTATTCAAGGCTTTAAATCAAAGAGTACATGCAAAAGAAATCAAGTCATTAAGCAAAAAGGAGAAGAAATCAAATTTGGAAGTCACGACTGTCGCGCTCGCGACGGAGGCCAAACTACACCTCCCCGCCTCGTCTCGTGCTCGCGAGAGGACGTAGGTGCTGCTCCTCTGTCGCGCTCGCGAGGGTTGTCGCGCTCGCGACAGAAGAGAGCCTTGCACAAGTTCGGAGTTCGAGCACTCTGTCGCGCTCGCGACAGAGAGCTCCATCGAGTTCCTTGGCGCGAGGGTTGAAACCTCCGCACTCTGTCGCGCTTGCGACAGTGTCGCGATCGCGACAGACACGGGTTTTTCAGCTCTTACGCCCAAAATCTGCAGAATTCACACAAAATTCACATCCAAACTTCCAAAATTGATTCTAAACCTCAAAATTGGGCAACACAAGCATCCACAACTCATCATATAATTAAAAACCCAGCTTTACCACCATTTATTTCAATTAAATCAAACCAAATACATGTTCAATTCCAATAAATCCCAAAACAGCAATTTTAACACTAATTACAACTATTCACATGATTCCTTGCAATTCCTTCAACAATATTCATTCTCTAACATCACATATCATGCTAATTTCAATTTGAGCTATAATAACACAACTCATAATCCCAATCAAAGAAAAAACCACATTTATCAAACTCAAATCACAAATATACATAAAAAGACAAACGTTCCCAAACCTTCTCTCCTTAGCTCCTATTCGCAAGCTCCGCTCCCGCTAGCGATTTTTTTCCCTTTCGCCGATCTAGGAGCCTCCTCTGAACCACAAACCCACAACAACCAAGATCAATTTTACAACTACCCATACATACATATATAATTATAAAACCTAGAGAAGAGGAAGAAGAAAATCTAAGACATAAATAATCCCTACTCACCTTTAAGCTTCAAAATCACTAACCAAATAACTCTAATTACTCAAATAAAGAAGAGGGAGCAAGATTGTGCAAAGAAAAAGGAAGAACAAAGAAAGAAGAAGAAGAAGTGAAGAAAGTGGCGTGAAGACGAGAGGGAGAACGGGAATCAAAAGGGAATGGCTGCCTTCTCTCTCTCTCTCACCAACCTCATTAAATGTTAACCTATCCACTATGCCACATGTCACTCTCTCCATATAACACATGTCCCATAACACACCCTACTCCCATACTCTACCACACACACAAAATTATTCACTTGCTCATACTTTACTTCTATACACCCACCTATACACTAGCCTAATTCCTCTTCTCAAACTAATACACATAAATTAAATAAATAATCCAATTTAACACATACATGCAACACATACAAATACACACATACAGACACGGACAGGCTCAAACTACTGGGGTGGTTTTGGGGTGTTACAACCTACGCGCAGTAATAACACTACACACTGAGCATTAAAATGACTAGTTATGAATACATATCCTAAATTTTTCATTACCAATTTCATACACACATGCATCATCTAAAGCTTTCAAAAAAATTTTTCATATATTTACATTAATATAATCAATTACTTAATTCAATCATTTAAATTTCCTCTAAATAATCTATTTCTATTTCCATAACAAATATTTCTATGAATAATTATCCATACATACACTTTCATACCTTAAACCTTAATATTAACATAATTAATTTTAACATAACCAATTCCTACATTAATTACTTAACTTCCACTAATTAAACTACCTTTATTTTTCCATAATTGAAATTTTTATAAATAATATTCTTCATTTTCCACACCTATACTTGCATATCTTAACATTTAATAATTATATAAATCAATTCATTTATTCTTACTAATTGGAGTATTATTATTTCCTTAATTAATATTTCCATAAATAGTACTCTTTTTCATTTACATAATTTCATTATTAATATCATTATAACTTATATTTTTTCAATTTTTAACATCAATATTATTCTTAATATTACCTTTGTCATTATCATACTATTTAAGTATACATGTTTAGTTAAGTATTAACATGATTAATTTTGATCCATAACCTTATTATTATTTATAATGCTTTAATTAATATAACCATTAACTATTTTACCATATTTAACATTATTATTATTATTATTATTATTATTATTATTATTATTATTATTATTATTATTATTATTATTATTATTATTATTATTATTATTATTATTATTATTATTATTATTATTATTATACAATAATTTTCCATTATCCTTATAATTACATCTACTAGTCAATTTTCTTGTCAAATTACATTTTAGTCATTCAATTAACATTACTATCATCATTTTACAATTTAGTCCATAAACTTTTACTAAATTATAACATTGCCCTCATTTTTCAGTTGTTTTTAATAATGTCGTTAATTAATCTTATTTTCACATTTATTTCATTATTTAACATACAAATTACCATTTAATGTTTAAAGTATTATTTTTAAGCCAAATTACATTTTAATCGTTATATATCAATTAAATTACGATTATGCCATTCAATTTCACTGTAATTAAAATTATGCTACTAGTTATCCATATTCCATACCTAATTCATTATTTAACATGTAAAATTTTAGTTTAATCCCTAAACTAAATCTTATGCATAATTTTTACATTTAATCCATATTCATTCATCTTATTACTTATATAATCAATTAATTACTTATTTTTCATAATTCTCTTTTAATCCTTATATTATCACTATTTTACTCAATTTACCATTAACTCACTATAACGCGATCGAACCCTGTCCGGCATTCGGATCGCTCTCGGGCGTCCGCTTTTATGACCCGAGACTTGATGGAGGTTCATTAAAACTCGTGAAAGGTGATCGCTTCGCAATGGACAGGGATTCACCCCCATTCCATTGTTGGCAATCAACTTACGAGGGCATCTGTTGGGTATCATAAGGTAGGTATCACGGAGTCGCCACCCAATAAAACATTGGAAAATAAATTCTAATCTTATGAGACCAAAGCCAGAGAGAGTTCAAGACCTCACTCTTATTTATACCTTTGGTTAACGTTATATGAATGAGTTTTTAAAGTCAATTATTTTATCTCTCATCTCACGCGATTCGTGCAAATAAATTAAAGCACATTACAAGCATATAAAAAGCAATAAATAAAATGATAAATAAAATATAATTACAAATATCCAAGAAATAAAAAAAAATCTATAACGGTGATAAAATAAAATACATACATAAATCTGGAGGTTCATTTATGTGAGAACATTGGTTCCCAACTGCTTATTTTTTTTTAAAAAAGTACAGAATTCTCAAACCGACTTTATGAAAAAGGACGAAGTGATCTCTTTTCGATGAGAACGTGAACCTTTCATTTTTGGGATGAAAACGAGGACATTGGTCCAGTTTTATTAACAAATTTCAATTTTAGTAGAAAACATTTTGTGTGGTGGTTCTTTTTAAGTGCGGTCGAAAAGCCTTTATTATTACAGTCCTCAAGCAAATGAAAGAAAATAAAACAATAATTAATACATATCTCAGAATAATAAATAAGTCCTAAACTATTCGCCCCGACAGTGTTTCACCTAGCTCCATGGATGAGCTACATGCTCCCCGCGTTTGCGGTCACGACCGAAAATGATATTGGTCAATAATAGACTAAATAAAAAAAATGATTAAATAAATGAACAATAAATTGAGTCAAATAAATTTAGAAAAGTAATTAATCTAACACTATAAAATAGAATAAACTGACAGAATTAACCAATTAATAAATATAAAGCACGAACAACATAATTATAATAATTACTAACAATAAAAATAATTATAATAATAATAACATAATATTAACATGCAACAACAACAACAATAACAACAACAGCAGCAGCAACAACAACAACAACAACAACAACAACAACAATAATAATAATAATAATAATAATAATAATAATAATAATAATAAAACACAATAATACTAATAACAAATAGATAAATAAAATAATACTATTAATACTAATAATAATAATAAACATAAAATAATAATGCTAATAATAATAATAACATTAAATAATACTAATAATAATAATAATAACAATAATGATAATAATAATAACAACAACACAACAAAAATCATAATAAAAATAATAATGATAATATCAAATAAGCATAAAATAATAATAATAATAATAATAATAATAATAATAATAATAATAATCACAATAACAATAACAATAACACAACAAAAATTATAATAATAATAATATAAAATAAACATAAAATAATAATGCTAATAATAAATAAATAATAATAATAAAAATAATAATAATAATAAACATAATATAAAATAATATTAATTAATAATAATAATAATAATAATAATAATAATATTAATAAAATAAAATAAAAAATATAACCCCCTTACCGGATTTCTTTAACGGAGCCTCGCCGGAGCTGCCGTTGATGATACCGCCACCACAGGAAGGTAGATCGGGATGCCAGGAGTCCGTCGCCGGTGACCACGCGCCAATAAGCCTTGTCGGTTCGCCGGAAACACCGTCGATAATCTCGCCTTCTTCTCCTCCGATCTCCCTGCTGTCGGCGAGTGGGGGAGATCAGCTACCACCGGGAGGTTCATCTTGCCACTAGGAGTCCGTCGCTGCCCCGTGTGTCACCGTCGGTGGCTGGAGATGGCCGAAAAAGGGTTCGGACAGTGATGCCATCCTCATGGCCGATCTGCTCATCGGCGGTCATCGGTGGCGGGAGCTGCATCTTGCCTTCTCGGTCACCCCGCTACCGCGCTTCGCCACCCCTTTTCCTTCTTCTTTTTTTTCCTTTGGTTTCCTGCCTTTTGGTCCCGTTTCCTTCCTTTCTTTTCTTTCTTTTGTTTATTTTCACTTCACTTTCTTTCTTTTTCTATTTTTTCTTATTTTTCTTTGCCTTTCTTTTGCTCCCTCTCATCTGCCGGCCTCCCCATCTTTTTCTTCATATTTTTCTTTTTCTAACCCAAAGGTAGGTTTAGCCCCCTTAATTCCCTCCTTGATATATATATATATATATATATATATTAAATTTTATTTTATTTTAACTTACTTAAATTATCTCATATTTTACTTAATTATACACTCCATATTTATTTTCTTTTTAACTTTAATTATCTTACAATATTAATTAATTTAACCTAATCTTAATTTTTATTTTTACATAAATTTTTTTATTTTTTAGTTTTTACATTATTTTTTTGGAAAAATTATCCAGTTTGCCTGGAGAGCCAAAATTGCCCATTTTTTTGATAAATATTACCCTTGTCTCAGCCGGTGTCTACAGTTGTCCCCAATTTTGGGGAAGCTAGTGACTAGACGCCTAGGTGAGCCAAAATTCAGAGAAAAAGGAAAGAAGAAATGTGTACCTGAGGCAGTTGTCGTTCCGATCTGAATGAAGTTACTAGGGTATTTATCGTCTACTTGTCGGCATGTTAACCCTCATCGTTTTGGCATCTAACCTGTGCGATGTCTAGCCTTTTATTCGGTGTCTAACCTCTGTCATTGCGGGATCTAACCTGTGCGGTGTCTAGCCTCAGCCATTTCGGTATCTAACCTAATGGTGTGGTGTCTAACCTCCCTCGTTGTGGCATCTAACCTGTGCGGTGTCTAGTCTTAGTCAAGTCGGTATCTAACCTGTTGTTGTGGTGTCTAACCTTCCTCGTTACGACATCTAACCTGTGCGGTGTCTAGCCTTAGCCGGGTCTGTATATAACCCATTGGTGTCGTGTCTAACTTCCTCATTATGGCATCTAACCTGTGCGGTGTTTAGCCTTAGCCGGGTCGGTATCTAACCTGTCATTGCGGCATCTAACCTTTCTCATTGCGGCATCTAACCTGTGCAGTATCTAACCATAGCCGGGTCGGTATCTAACCTGTTGGTGCGATGTTTAACCTTCCTAGTTGCGGCATCTAACCTGTGCGGTGTCTAGCCTTAGCCGGGTCGGCATCTAACCTGTTGGTGTGGTGTCTAACCTTCCTCATTATGGCATCTAACCTGTGCGATGTCTAGCCTTAGCCGGGTCGGTATCTAACCTGATCTGAGATCTAAAGTGGTGCCCCCTGAGAGGTCTTTGGTTAGTTGCCTAGATTAACGCCTCTAAGAGGACTTGAGAATTTGCCTCCTCATAAGACTTGGGAATTTGCCACTTAAGAGGGCTTGAGAATTTGCCTCCTCAGAGGGCTTGAAAGTTTTCCTCCTCAGAGAACTTTAGAATCTGCCTGCTCAGAGGGTTTGAGAATTTGCCCAGTTTGGAGATTTACCTCTTGAAAGGGCTTGGAGATTTTCCTCTTGAGGGGTGTAGACACTGGGTCCTGAGATAGCCCAAACCGAAATTACCCAGTGATGAAAATGTTGCCTATTCACGGGCAAAAGACAAATAGAAGTCATGGTTTCCTCGAAAAATATGTTTTTCATTTTTAATTAAAAAAAAAAGGTTTTAGTGGGCCATTTAGTAGGGGCCTGTGGGGTGAGGCCCATCTCTCGAGTGAGAGGCAGCCTCACAAGCCCCACTGTCCCCTAACATCTCTTTTCCCTGTGTTCAAGGGATTTTATTTGAAAAAGCATGGGTTTATGGTTGATTGGGTGAGAAACCACCTAATCTCCTCTAAGATATAAAAAAAAAAGTGAAGAAACTGAGAGGGGGGAGGATTTTGGAAAATGGAGAGAAAAACAAACACAGAGAGAAAAGAAGGTTTTGAGAGCAAGAAAGTGATTTGTATTCTCAAAACACTCTGAGATTGCTTCTTGAATCCAGGAAATTAATTCCTAACGTTTGAGATTCAATCGTATTTGTTTTTTAACGTGACCTTCATCTTGAAGTTTTTATCACTCACTGTTTTATCATTTTCAAGAAAAGCAAAGAGGAAAATCAGAACTTCATCATCTGCAGATCAAAGATCATATTTGAGGGTAAATACTGGGATCCCTATCTCTTTCTCTCTTTTCTTTCTTTCTTTTTTCCTTTCTCTTCTTCATTTTACTTTACTTAGTGCTCTTTATTATACAAACTGTGTTCATGTCTTGTTTGATCTTAGTAATTTATATATCGTATGTTTTAGTTGTTTTGTTATCAGATATGAACTCTGAGTATTTATTCTTATTAAATGAACATGTTTGTGGCTTTATTATACATGTTTTGATAATATATTATCATGTTTTTTTAGTATGTTACCGTTACTCTATTCACCCTTATTTTCATGTCTGTCTGATCGTTTCTTTGCTCTGTATGAGTCGTGACATGTTGATCGAGTCATGTTTTTGTTTTATTCAAATCGTGATCTCCCGATCAAATCGTGCTTTCGGTTTCCTCGTTTTGTCCGTGTCATGACTTTTCTTATCGTGTCGTATTTTTTTTGTTTTTGTTCATCCGTTCTTTTGTTCTTTTTTCGATCAAATTGTGCTTTTTATCAGAGTCGTGATTTCTTGTCCTTGATGTGTCCTTGCTTTCTCTCTGTCCGATCGGGTCGTGTTTGTTTCGTCTGGATCGTGCATGCTTTGTCCGAGTCGTGTTTTGCTTCACGTGTCGTGATCCATTTTTCTCCTTTCGGATCATGCATCTTTGCACAATTCAAATCCCGCTCGGGCCTTCACGACTCAAGCATTCATGCACGAGTCGTGAAGGTAGTGCACGAGTCGTGGACCCCTTGCACGAGTTGTGCACCTCCTTTTCCCATTTCCTTTTGCATTTCCCATTTCCCATTTCCACTTTTGCATTTCTCATTTCCATTTTATCTCACTTGGTTAATTGCATTCACGAGGGTAGCATTTTGTTTTGCATGATAATTTAATTGATAATGGCTTTTGTTTGTCATTTATTTACTCAATTATTGTTTTTAACTTTTACTATTATTATACAATTATTGTTATATTATTAGTATATTTACGATTAATAATCCAATTATATTATTTTATGCTTATTATTTTATAGTTTAATTATTAGTATTATTATTATCATTACTATTATTTTTATTATTATTATTTGTTTTAGTATTTGTTTATTATCATTATTGTGTTTTATTTTTAATAATTATTATTACTATTATTATTATTATTATTATTAAATCATATTTTTTGCATTGTCAATTGTTTACTTATAATTTATTTGTTTACTTTTAGTTTTTTACTCTATTAATAATTATTAATGCTATTGTTATATTATTTGTCAAGTTTTAATTATTTTTATTGGTTTACTTAATTAGTTTATTTATTAGTTTTTATTTAATTGTTTGTTCATATATTATTCATTTAATTACTTTGCTAACATTTATTTTATTTTTGTTTTGTCGTCTCAAATTTATTTAGTTTTGTGAGTCATATTTGTGCACGAGACGGAGAATCGGGAGACCAAAGACCTTCAATTTAGGATTTGCATTTTTTTAATTATTGTATTTCCTTTTTTATTATTTTTTATGTGCTGTATGTAAAAATGTATTTTATACCCGTTCGTATTATAGAAAATCATGTGTTTTTACAATAATCAATAACTTGGAATTTTTCTTAATAAATTGGACCAATGTCCTATTTTGGCCAATAAAATCTCAATTTCAAATGGAGAACTAAATTTTCATAAAATGGGAATACTCATCCCGGTTTTCTTAATCAATGCCAAAAAAAATAGTTCTCTAATTTTTAAGTTAATAAAAAAGGAACCAATGTTCCTAAGAATAATAAATGACCCGATTTATGTATGATTCATTTTAATTACTTTGATACATTTTTAATTATTTAATTTGTATGTGTTATTTATTTCATTTTAGAGCCCTTGTAATTAATTTTGGGGTAAATTTTATTTATTCTTATTTATTTTTAGGGGGATTGTTCTGTCCTATTTAATTTCTTATTTGTAATTTATTTATTTACTTATTGCTTTATTTATCGCTTTCCAATGTGGTTGAGTTGCGGATTAAATTTATCGCATGATTGCGTGACATGAGAGATCGAATTTTGATTTCTTAAAAAACTCATTTATAAACTTAAGTCATTAATAAGAGTGAAGTTCCGAACACCATCTCTGGTTTAGACTAATAGAGGTTAGAGACCTTTCTAAATTTCTTGTAAATTGGGTGGCGACTTCAAAATATCTCAAAGGTGCCTAAAGGCATTGTGAGTCTAGATGATCCTTTCCAATATTCTATTGGAAAGGAGGTATCCAAGATGACTCATAAGGCCCAAGATCAAAAAGACGCGAACCAATCCCTCAAACCCTAAAAGCGGGCTCAATGAGGGCCTTTGCTAGGTTCGGCGGGCGTCACGGCGGCGACTCCACTGGGGATGATCGAAACTTCACTTCGAAAGTGAGTTAGGTTGAAATTATAATTGAGTTATTAAGAATCAAAAATGCCAGTTCTAATCGAAATTGCATTGCATACATTAGAGCCTTAGAATTATGTTAGTTGGTCCCCGATCTATCCCGGTGCCTTCCTAAAGCACGACCGTACTTTCACTCATTGTAGGGAAGTGCTCGGGATAATCACTAGCCCAAGCCTCATACCATCAAATGGTATATCAAATGGAGACCCGATTGGTCACTATACTCGTGATGAGCTAGACCCATTGGCAGGGACCATGCTTGGGTAGACCTAAAGTAACACCACCTTTGACCAAAGCCTATATAATGGCAATAGATACTTCCACTAGGTGAAATGTACCATAATACCGCGCTTGCTATTTGGGCCGTCATATATTGAACAAATTCTATCAAATTAAATGGTCTTCTTCAAAGGCTTTCATGCCTCGATGGGCCCATCTTAATTTTGCTGAATTATTTAAATACATAATGGCCAAACACCCATACGTATGTACATTAGGTGAGAGATGTTATGCTACCGATTTTTACCGTGCACTATACGTATCCAATGGGTTCCCTGTTAACTATTGGATAAAGCCCACCTACGAAAGAGACCGCACAATCTCGTGTGTGGGAGTGATAAGGTTGGAAGGATCTATCTGCTTGCATGTGGTTGTAAATGCTGCATAGCTTGCTCATGCATCATATGCCATTCATGCATATTAATAAAAAAAAAATAAAACATACATTTCATTTTGTGTGTGTATATCCTTTTGTCTACGTATTATTTTTCACATATACATATCATCCTATGTTCAATTTTTTTTATGCATCAGATAGTATCATTGTAATATATTGATCTTCCACTCATCAAGGACCATCTGCATAACACGATCATGCATTATATGACATTCATGCATCATTCTAACTCCTTAATTTTTCAGCCACTGTAGACCATTTGTCCAAGTGGTTTTGGGGTTCTGACAGTCACCGTTAGAGGACCTTTTGTCTGGGGTTAGGATTAGGATCAGGATCAAGGATAGTTAATAGGAATTCAAAATTTTTAAGAATGGCCAATTCTTCACGACAAATTGAAGAGACGCGCGCCTTAATTGCCCAAGAGATAGATGGAAGGCTTGAAGAGCTAGAAAAGAGGTTGTTGGCCATAATTAAGGAAAGGATGGATGCCATGGCGCTAGTTCTTCAGGCTCAACTTATGGCAATTACCCTTAACCAAGTTGGGCCGGCCACTGTTGAGAAGGCCTATATAGCGATGACTGCGGCATCTCCTTTTACTTCCAAGCCCAGAGACAAGGTTACACTTGTTTCCCCAGTCGAGCAAATAGGAGGTATGGGATCCACTCTAGAATGGGACATTGGACCTGAAGAGGGTGGAGATACAGTGAGGATATATGCTCTAAAAAATGAATGCCCGGGTATCTGCAACAATAGTAAGGGCAATGTTAGGAGGACGGGAGTGCCAACCACGAAAATGAATCAAAGGCACTATTCTAATTTGGGCAGATCCTTGTAATGGGCTTTTAAGAAGCTGATGAAGGAGGGGATCAGTATTGCACCTTCCCCCAACACACCGGGCATCTGACGAACTATTATCGGACTTTAAGGGATCGGGTACAAGACCTCATTGATAGCAAGTAGATCTCTGATCCAGAAGAGTGGAGGAAGGAGAGGAAGATAAATTGAGTACCTAAGTGGGGAAGGATGACAGTTCTCATGAATGATAATGGACCATTGACTATAACACCTATGCTACCGGAAATGAGAAGAAGACTATGTTTTAGATGCTTTATTCTTTTATTCTAAGAACTTCTTATGACAGTCTTTATAATTTCAATAAAATGAACGATTTTGCTTATTCGCATGAATGTTTCTAATTATTTCATTTCACATGATCATGATGCATGCATTTTTGACATTAATTCCATTAATACTACTGTATTTAATCTCAAAACTTTGAAAAACCCAAAGAAAATCTTGATAGCATCTGATATAACTCCTGTAGAGAGGGAAATTTAGAGAGAAAATAAATAAAAGAAAGAAAAACTAGTTCCAATTAGGGGATTGGATGGAAACTCACTAAAAGCACTAGAACCTTTCTGATTACCCGTCAAAGCGATCCCTAGATAAGATAGAACCTAGAAAATGATTTAGGTAGCCCTTCTTTGTATAGCTCTATAAATTATTACTTTCTACCTTTATTTTGCAATTGCTTGCTAGCCCATTGAGTGTCACACCCCAAAAGTGGCCTAGTTGGAATTTGCATGATAAGTCAATAAATTAAGGGTAATTCGGTAATTTGTGCTTGTGATATTTGAGTAATAAGGACCTAATTGCAAGAATAAATAAAGTTTGAGTAAAAGAATTTATGTTAGTGAGTGAAAAGTAAATGGCCGAGGACTAAAAGAGAAGTTGTAGGGATTGATTTGAGAAAAGCCAATTAGTGGAATTTTTGGTCCAATGGGAGCTTGACACATGGGAAGGGTAGGTGAGAGCAATTAATGAAAAGTGGGTGAAAGAGAAAGGGAAAAAGAGGGCAGATATTTTTGGCTTCTCTCCCTCTCACGTTTTCCTCTCCTTCTTCCCTTTTCTTTAATTTTTCTGCTCTCTCTATTCCCTTGTGTGCCCTAACGCGATTTCTTTAATATGGAGTTGGATTTCTGAGTTTGAGAGGGATTCTCGGAGGAGGTAAGTTTGGTTCGGTTTCCTTTCTTCTCTTTCTCACGGGTTTGATGGGTTTGGGTTAATTGAGTTTTGGTTTGGATGTTTGCAAGCATATGAAGAAAGAAGGAAGGATAAAGGACAAAGGAAGTTAGTAGATTGAAGAAAGAGGAAGTTTTTGAGCTCCATACCAGGTTTGGGAGTGTTCTGTCAATCCTCATTATTGATCCTATATTTGAGTTAAATGTTAATGTGATTTGTGTATTTATGGTATCTGAAAATGCATGAGTAAGATAGATTTATGTGTGTGATTTGTAGTTGTGAAGTTCTGATGTTTTGAATGTTAAAAATGGAGGTGTATATGCGTGTATTTGAGAGATGAGATTCTAGGTTTAGAATCTCTATAAAGTCATTTGATTGTGTGATAATATGGAATGATTTGAGTTATTATTGATGTAAAAGCGTTATGGAGGCTAAAAAGGTACATTTTTACATGAAATTTGCATGAAAAGTGGATTTGAGTGAAATTGGGTTAATCTTTCTTTAAACTGGAATTTCTGCGTTTTCTGGAGGTTAAGGAAGACCTGTCTCTGTCGCGAGCGCGACATTATCGCGAGCACGACAGAGAAGCTTCTCCTCCCTCCCGCTTTGGACTCTGCTTTGCAGACACTAAGAACATGTCTTGGACAGCCAAGCATGACTCGAGCGCTCGTGCATGACTCAGACGGAAGTGCACGAGTCGGATGAGGCGGGATGTCTTGGCTTCGGGCAGGCATGCATCTCAGAGAGAGAAGCACTAATGGAAGTTTGGAGGGACACGACTCCGCTTACGGAGCATGAGTCGTGCTCCTCTCTTTCAGACGGACATGAGTCGGACTGAGGCATCCGACTCGTGTCTTGTGGATTTTTGCCGAGCACGAGTCGGCCATAGGAGCACGACTTGTGCTTAGTCACTTTCTTCTGCCTGCTTCGTTGGCTACCATCGCGATCGTAACTTCTTGTCGCGAGCGTGATAGTAAACCACCTGTATGCCTCCCCTGTTTTCCAAAATTTAATTTCAAGCTTGTTTTATATGGGGTTTTCATTACATGACACTTGATTGAATTTAAACTTGTAATATGATTTGATAATTGTTTAATTATGAGATGTTTATACATGATTAATAAGATTGTTATATGCGATTTATATGCCTATTATTTACATGCACATGGGTTGTTAATGATGAGATATATGTACATAATTAATAATATTGCACATGATTTAGATGCGTATGATTTACATATTCATGGATTGTTAATTATGAATTAAATGTTCATATCGAGATTTGTATAAGATGCACATGTTTCCGAATTTATTTAACATACATGTATACGTGAATTATACGATTATACTTGAATTATCCTTTCATTATATGATAACGATATTAGGGTACATGTGAGTTGCTCTTCAGCCTGAATAGTCAATAGTAGTGGATAGATAAGCACTTATCTAGGTCAGTGTGTGTGCAGCTGCTATATGTGGGTCCCATTTGGATCCTTGTTCGGCCCCGTTTGGGCCAAGCGGCCGACCTCAGAGATGGTCATTCTAGTAGTGAAAATGTTTTGAGTCTTCGGTCTCCATATGAATATGACACGTTTGAGACCCATGTCTCCATATGCTTGGGATACTGTGCCCTATAAGTATCCATATGACCGCATCCACTCCTAAAGTATATATTTTCGGGCTAATCAGGCTATATGTTAATATGTGTTGCATATGATAAGATGTACATTGACATGTTATATGAATAAGATATACAAGAAGTTATGAATATGTTATGATACGTACCATGTTATTTGTGTATTTAGAATGGTGAGAAATATGTTAATCCTACGTATTGAGATGCATATGATAAGATGTGTTTTACATGCTTAATATGAATATTGTGTTATATAAGTTACGTAGGTAAGAAAGGATAAGCTAAGTTACAATACTTTAAGCTAAGCATGACTTGGGTGGTTAATTGCTTGTAATGTGTGAATGTGCATGACTTTTAGAAAATATGTTAATATGCTTATGATATGTATAAGTGGTGACGACGACTTTGAATAAGATATGGGTTATACGTTTATGGATCAGTTAAGTTTATAATTTATTACATTATTGGTATACATGTTGCTGTCTATTTTGTCCTCCTCACTAAGCGTTATCGCTTAGCACGGGTTCTTTTCCCGTGCAAGTAGCGAGTAGAGTTAGAGTCGGACATCTGCGGGTCGGCTACTAGAAGTCTTTTGCTGGAATTGTTTAGTCTTCCGCTATTTTTGTATATGGTCTTGATTTTGGATATGTAATTTTTCGTAAAGGAACATTTATTTTGTATATGTATTTGGATACAAGCCTATTTTTTTTGTTAAACGATACGATTATATGTTTATATGGATTTGTTATCTTTTGATCAAATGCTTCTTAATATAATCGTTTTGTATGAGTATAAGTATGCATTTGTAAGTAGTTTCATGTGTTTGCGCTTGTGACATTCCAGCATCCTTCCAATGGGGGTATCGGGGTGTTACATTGAGCCTTTATGCTGGTATGCTAAAAGTGTACCGATTTTGTTGTTACACATGTTAATACTACCCTTTGCCTAAAATGATTTTTACCTCCCCTTAGAACAATGGCCGCTCTAGTAAGAACGGATGTACATCATTAACAATTCTTTGGGTTATCAAAAATTGCCCTGATAAGGATAAGTTTACATTTCGGGAAGAGGGTTTTAACCATGCACAAAAGAAATGAGCTCTCAAAAAAAAAAATAGAGCTCAAGATAGTAACCACTTGACGAGTTTCAACGATTACCTTTTTAAATGTTATTCTGATCTTGATGAGCTAAAATGTTACCGAGCCCAAATTCAAGAATACTTTTGTATATGTGACTGAGTTGAGAACGGTTCACCCATCAGTAGAGTAAATATTGCAGCCATTTTTCTCTAGCGACCTGATCTTTCTTTGACATCCATCTACCTAAGCCTAACATTACAACCAAAGTAAGACCTCTTGATTCTTAGTTCAGTCTTATCCAATCAGCGGAGATGACCTTCTAATAAGGTTTGGTACGTAAGAAGAGGCATATGGTGTTTCTTGAGCTTCAAGCAGGGAGCCACGAGTGCATTTATGCATTTGAGTTAAGTCTTGTCCCCAAAGTTGCATCTAAAATCCGCATTCAAAGAAAGAAAAAAAATAAGAGCTGAGAGAAAATATTCAATCATGAAAATTAAAGACGGCTGATTAATAACAGGAGTTTGATGCTTTCAAGATCCAACCCGAGATTAGGTGAGGTTCTATATTTTTTGAGATTAATGCCAAATAACGATCATGTGTTATGAAATCAAATTGAAATATATGCATCTATGCAATGTTGTGGATATGATCAGAGCAGTTCATTTTGTATAATCAAAGTTGTCTGGTTCTGGTATAAAATCAGCACATGGTTACTATCTATCCTCTGCTACTCTCGCTACTCAAGCGGTTCAGTCGACTCATCCTGCTATCAACTGTGAAGCCAATTCTATAGCATCTTTATGCTAAGAACCAAGTTCAAGCAACCCTGATCTAAGACAAAAGTGCACGCCGATTATACCTGAAAGATCTTTGACAACAAGTTCAGCCTCTTTTTTTTTAAAAAAGAAAAAAAGAAAAAGCCGCTGGATTGGGTTGGGTACATTCTAAGCAAAAAATAAGGCACATGGTTATGTGAAAATCCGAAAGGACGCATTTCCCGCTAAGAAAAGCTAGTGTGAAAATCCACAAGGGACGCACTACCTTTAAAACAATGACTTTTGAAGCCTGGGGCAATAAGGCGTTATTACTTTGAATAATTTCCCTTTAGGCATATGGTGTAGGACACGAGTTAAAGTTGTGGAGGCAGAATGCTCATTGACCGGGGCGTAAAGATGTGCACGGGTCAGTTCTTTTTGAAAAGATTATAGATCAGAATCCCTAAAGCCAAGACGATGCTTTACTAGGTCCTTGGGGGCATCGAACAATGTGAGCAACCGAGCAGTACCCTCAATAAATCTCTTGACCACCTAGGATGTGATCTATCCATTTTTGTATCTCGCATGCATAGATATTTTGCATATCCTCCTGTATATCACGTGGATTCAATCCTTCACACATATAGTTGTGTACTAATAATTTTATACATTAATCCTTTGTTTGAGTTTTGTGTATATAACTTTATATATACATTTCACGCACATTATGCACTCACAATTTTCTTATATATACCTCTGTGAATATAATTTTGCAGGAAATATCTAAGTCAAAACCATCACCATGAGAAGATGGAATCCTTGCACTTTGTAAGCCTAGAACGGGCTCAATGCAGTTCAGAAGAACACCCCCGCACTTTGTAAGCCTAGAACGGGTTCAGTGCAGTTCGGAAGAACACCCCCACACTTTGTAAGCCTAGAATGGGCTCGGAGCAGTTCGAAAGAACAACCCCACACTTTGTAAGCCTAGAACGGGCTCGATGCAGCTCAGAGAGCAACCTCGCACTTTGTAAACCTAGAATGGGCTTAGTGCAGTTCGGAAGAATACCCCCGCACTTTGTAAGCCTAGAATGGGCTCAGTGCAGTTCGAAAGAACACCCCCGCAATTTGTAAGCCTAGAACGGGCTCAGTGCAGCTCAAAAGAGCAACCCTCGCACTTTGTAAGTCTGGAGCAGACTCGGTGCTGCTCAGAAGAGCAACCCTCGCGTTTTGTAAGTCTAGAGCGGACTCGGCATATTCTCGTGACCAGGAAGATAGCTCCCTCAGGTACGCACTTCTTCTTTCCTTCTTTGAGTTTTCGGTCACCTACCCAGGCACTACGTTCCCCAAAACTGGGGGCAGCTGTAGACACCGGGTCCTGAGGCAGCCCTGACCGAAGTTACCCAATGATGAAAATAATTACGTTTCACGGGAAAAAGACAGATCGAAGTGATGGTTTCCTCGAAAAATATGCTTTTTGTTTTTAATTAAAAAAAAATGTTTTAGTGGGCCGTTTCCTGGGGGTCTATGGGGTGAGGCCCATCCCACCCATGAGAGATGGAGCCTCACTGCGTGAGGCCCATCTCTGGGGTGAGAGGCAGCCTCACGCGCCCCACTGTCCCCTAACATCTCTTTTCCCTGTTTTCAAAGGATTTGGTTTGAAAAAGCATGGGTTTATGGTTGATTGGGTGAGAAACCACCTAAACTCCTCTAAGATATAAAAAAAAAAAGTGAAGAAACTGAGAGGGGGGAGGATTTTGGAAAACGGAGAGAAAAACAAACACAGAGAGAAAATAAAGTTTTGAGAGCAAGAAAGTGATTTGAAATCTCAAAACACTCTGAGATTGCTTCTTGAATCCAGGAAATTAATTCCTGACATTTGAGATTCAATCGTATTTGTTTTTTAACATGACCTTCATTTTGAAGTTTTTATCATTCACTATTTTATCATTTTCAAGAAAAGCAAAGAGAAAAATCAGAACTTCATCATCTGCAGATCAAAGATCATATCCGAGGGTAAATACTGGGATCCCTATCTCTTTCTCTCTTTTCTTTCTTTCTTTTTTCCTTTCCCTTCTTTGTTTTACTTTACTCAGTGCTCTTCATTGTACATATTGTGTTCATGTCTTGTTTGATCTTAGTAATTTATATATCGTATGTTTTAGTTGTTTTGTTATCAGATATGAACTCTGAGTATTTATTATGATTAAATGAACATGTTTGTGGCTTTATTATGCATGTTTTGATAATATATTATCATGTTTTTTTAGTATGTTAGCGTTACTCTGTTCGCCCCTGTTTTCATGTCTGTCTGATCGTCTCTTTGCTCTGTACGAGTCATGACCTGTTGATCGAGTCGTATCCTTGTTTTATTCAAATTGTGCTTTCGGTTTCCTCGTTTTGTCCGTGTCGTTACCTTTCTGATCTTATCATATTTTTTTTGTTTTTGTTCATCCGTTCTTTTGTTCTTTTTCCGATCAGATTGTGCTTTTTATTCGAGTCATGATTTCTTGTCCGAGACGTGTCCTTGCTTTCTCTCTGTCCGATTGGGTCGTGTTTGTTTCGTCTGGATCGTGCATGCTTTATCTGAGTCGTGTTTTGCTTCACGTGTCGCGATCCATTTTTCTCCTTTCGGATCATGCATCTTTGCACAATTTAAATCCCGCTCGGGCCCTCACGACTCGGGCATTCAAGCACGAGTCGTGCACCTCCTTTTCCCATTTCCTTTTGCATTTCCCATTTCCACTTCTACATTTCCCATTTCCACTTTATCTCACTTGGTTAATTGCATTCATGAGGGTAACATTTTGTTTTGCATGATAATTTAATTGATTATGGCTTTTGTTTGTCATTTATCTACTTAATTATTATTTTTTACTTTCACTATTATTATACAATTATTATTATATTATTAGTATATTTACGATTAATAATCCTATTATATTATTTTATGCTTATTATTTTATATTTTAATTATTAGTATTATTATTATCATGATTATTATTTTTATTGTTATTATTTATTTTAGTATTTGTTTATTATCATTATTGTGTTTTATTTTTAATTATTATTATTATTATTATTACTATTATTATTATTATCATTATTATTAAATCATATTTATTGCATTGTCAAATGTTTACTTATAATTTATTTGTTTACTTTTAGGTTTTTACTCTATTAATAATTATGAATGCTATTGTTATATTATTTGTCAAGTTTTAATTATTTTTATTGCTTTACTTAATTAGTTTATTAATTAATTTTTATTTAATTGTTTGTTCATATATTATTCATTTAATTACTTTACTAACATTTATTTTATTTTTGTTTTGTCGTCTCAAATTTATTTATTTTTGCGAGTCATATTTGTGCACGAGACGGAGAATCGAGAGACCAAAGAACTTCAATTTAGGGTTTGCATTTTTTTAATTATTATATTTCCTTTTATTATTATTTTTATGTGCTGTATGTAAAAATGTATTTTATACCCGTTCGTATTATAGAAAATCATGCTTTTTTACAATAATCAATAACTTGGAATTTTTCTTAATAAATTGGACTAATGTCCTATTTTAGCCAATAAAATCTCACTTTCAAATAGACAACTAAATTTTCATAAAATGGGATCACTCATCCCGATTTTCTCAATCAATGCCAAAAAAAATAGTTCTCTAATTTTTAAGTTAATAAAAAAGGAGCCAATGTTCCTAAGAGTAATAAATGACCCGATTTATGTATGATTCATTTTAATTTTAATTATTTATTTTGTGTGTGTTATTTATTTCATTTTGGAGCCCTTGTAATTAATTTTGGGGCAAATTTTATTTATTCCTATTTATTTTTGGGGGGATTGTTCTGTCCCATTCAATTTCTTATTTGTAATTTATTTATTTACTTATTGCTTTATTTATCGCTTTCCAATGTAGTTGAGTTGCGCATTAAATTTATCGCATGATCGCATGAGATGAGAGATGGAATTTTAATTTCTTAAAAAACCCATTTATAAACTTAAGTCATTAATAAGAGTGAAGTTCCGAACACCATCTCTAGTTTAGACCAATAGAAGTTAGAGACCTTTCCCAATTTCTTGTAAATTGGGTGGCGACTCCAAAATACCTCAAAGGTGCCTGAAGGCATTATGAGTCTAGATGATCCTTTCCAATGTTCTATTGGAAAGGAGGCATCCAAGATGACTCATGAGGCCCAAGATAAAAAAGATGCGAACCAATCCCTCGAACCCTAAAAGCGGGTTCAATAAGGGCCTTTACTGCACGTCACAGAGGGCTTGGAAAGTTTCCTCTTCAGAGGGCTTGTGAATCGGCCTCCTCAGAGGGCTTGAAAGTTTGGATACTTGCCTCTTGAGAGGGTTTCAGAAACACCAGCTTGTCGACGTGTGAAGTCATGGTTGAGACTGATGTATACCATCTAGTAGGCGTAAGGCACCATGTATGCAAGGAATACATGTAAAAAGCTATGCATGTATGAAATGACATGCAAAGTTATGCATGTGTGAAATTTAAGCATAGAATTATTCATATGAAATATTAAACATATGTAAAAGATTATACCTGTGGGATGCTTAGAATGCGACATGGGACAACTGTAAGGAGCTGTGTATGTGAAGTGCGTATTGTGCATACTATGCATGGACTACGAGCATGAAATGCATGCAGAGAATTATGTATATGACATATATGCTGCTGGAATGGCTTCTATACATGTAAAGGATTATGGAATGTGTGCAAAGAATTATATTCTGTAAAATGTTTGCAAATGATCATGAATGAGAAATACATGCAAAGGACCAGGCATGAGAAATATATGCAAGGGGATTATGAATGCGAAATATATGCAAATGATCATGCATATGAGTTGTTGACCGGCATAGATGTAAAGAATCATATGCAAAGATAGGCGAAAGGTCATTATGTACATGAAGGTTATGTAAAGAATTGGGTGTGTGTGATGTGTGCATGGACAACTATGCATATGAAACACATGCAGAAAAAATCATATATCGTACATGCATTGCACGAATCGTGCAATGCGTGCACGTCTCGTGCATGCATTGCACGAGTCGTGCAGTCCGATCGGGAAACAGAGGGACAATCCGATCGGGAGATCACAATTTCAACAAAACAAAGACACGACTCGATCGGCAGGTCACGACTCAGACAAAACAAAGACACAGACAGCATAAAAAATAGGGATGAACATAGCACTAACAATAGACGAACAAACACAATATCATGCGATCCAAACATGCGCAACAAGGCAACAAACATGCTTATATATTCATAAAAGTAATAGACATACGATCAACAAGATAATAAAATCAAACGAGAAATATGTACGATATATACAATATATACAATGAACAGAAGTAACTGACTCAACAAAACAAAGAAAAGAAGTAAAAGAAAAAAAGAAAAAGGAAAAGAGAGATGGCTATTCAGTATTTACCCTCAGATATATACGTTAGATTGCAAGATGAAGAAGCTCTGGTTTTCCTCTTTGCTTTTCCAAAAAAGGAAGTTAAAACAGCAACTAAAAAACCTTCAATGGAAATTACGTGGAAGAAAAAGAACCAAAATGATGGACTTTCAAAAATTAAGAACTTGTTTCTTTTTCTCAAAAACAAATCTCAGAATGTTTTTTTCTTTTCCTTTTTTTCTTCCTCTCGAAGCTTTTCTCTCTGTATTTCCTTTCTTTTTGAGTTCGGCCTCCAATAATTTTTCTTCTCCCCTTTCAGTTTCTTAGCTTTTTCTTTTTATATCTCAGAGAAGATTAAATCTTTTCTTTTCCCCAAATCCAGCTATAAACCATCATTTTTTAAACAAATCCCCGAAATAACGGAACAGGGAGTGCTGGGGGCAGTGGAGCGCGTGAGGCAGGTGAGACCTGTCTCACGCTACCCCTCACCAACATGACAGCTACATCTCACGTTAGTGAGATGGGCCTCACCTAGTGAGGCCGCCTCTCACCAACGTGAGATGGGCCTCACAAACATGAGGCTGCATCTCACGTGGGTGAGATGGGCCTCACACCACAGGCTCCCAGAAATACCCCTCTGCTCCTCTTTTTTTTTTTAAATTAAAAACGAAAAACATATTTTCGAGGAAATCATCACTTCTATCTATCTTTTGCCTATGAACAGGTATCATAGACATGGATGTCGTGATGAATGTTAGTATGTATGTATTGCAACAAGCATCGCTACGTACAAGCATGACAAATACATGTTATATTTATACTCACAAATTATGATACAAGCAATTTTACATATAAAGTGCACATGTTTTATTATTGTAGGGAAAGAATTATACATGAGACAAAATGCATATGCTTTATTTACTATTGTTCATGAAACAAATATACACTTACAAGATAAAAGAAAATCCTTCCAACCGTGTTTCTTCCACATAGGAGGCCGTGCAGTCTCTTCCTAAGTAGTTTTAGCCTAAGGGTTAGCGGGGAACCCAATGAATGCGTACAATATGCTGGAAAGCCAACAACACAATCTCCCCTTACCAAAAACACATGCAGATGAATTTTCGGCCACTGTATATTTAAATAATCCAAATAAACCAAAATGTGCCCCTCGGGACATGAAAACCTTTAATGAGCGAACGTTTAAATTTATTTGAATTTGTTCGATATACAAAAACACACTCTACAAGCAACTTATTATGGTGCATGGCCCCTACTGGAAGTATCTATTTCAATTACATGAGCTTTGGTCAAAGATGATGATACTTTAGGGTAACCCAAGCATGATCCCTGCCAACGGGTCTAGCTCATCATGAACATAGCGACCGATCGGGTCATCATTTGATATACCACATGATACTAGACTTGGGCTGGTGATTATCTTTAACACTTCCCTACATTGAGTGAATGTAGAGTCGTGCTTTAGGAATGCACTGGGGTAAGATAAGGACAAAATTAGCGTAGATCTAAAGCTCTAGTGAAATGCAATGCAATTTTTCGTAAAGAGATAAATATATTAGATTAACTAAAAGTACTTTCAGAGCAAAATTTCATGATGTCCCCAGCGGAGTCGCCACTGTGACGCGTACGAACCCCGCCCGGCATCTAGGTCGCTCTCGGACGTCCGCTTTTATGACCCGAGACCGGATGGAGGTTCATTAAAACTCGTGAAATTTGATTGCTTCGCAATGGACAAGGATTCACCCCCATTCCATTGTTGGCAATCAACTTACAAGGGCGTCAGTTGGGTATCATAAGGTAGGTATCACGGAGTCATCACCCAATAAAACATTGAAAAATAAATTCTAACCTTATGAGGCCAAAACCAGAGAGAGTTTGGGACCTCACTCTTATTTATACCTTTGGTTAACGTTATATAAATGAGTTTTTAAAGTCAATTATTTTATCTCTCATCTCACACGATTCGTGCAAATAAATTAAAGCACATTACAAGCATATAAAAAGCAATAAATAAAGCAATAAATAAAATATAATTACAAATATCTAAGAAATAAAAAAAACAAAATCTATAACGATGATAAAATGAAATACATACATAAATCGGGAGGTTCATTTATGTGAGAACATTGGTTCCCAACTGCTTATTTTTAAAATAAGGTACAGAGTTCTCAAACCGACTTTATGAAAAAGGACGAAGTGATCTCGTTTCGATGAAAACGTGAACCTTTCATTTTTGGGATGAAAACGAGGACATTGGTCCAGTTTTATTAATAAATTTCAATTTTAGTAGTGGTGGTTCTTTTTAAGTGCAGTCGAAAAGCCTTTGTTATTACAGTCCTCAAGCAAATGAAAGAAAATAAAACAGTAATTAATACATATCTCAAAATAATAAATAAGTCTTAAACTATTTGCCTCGACCGTGCTTCGCCTAGCTCCATGGACGAGCCACATGTTACTCGTGTTTGCGGTCACGGCAGAAAATGATATTGGTCAATAATAGACTAAATTAAACTATATGATTAAATAAATGAACAAATAAATTGAGTGAAATAAATTTAGAAAAGTAATTAATCTAACACTGTAAAATAGAATAAACTGACAGAATTAACCAATTAATAAATATAAAGCACGAACAACATAATTATAATAATCACTAACAATAAAAATAATTATAATAATAATAACATAATATTAACATGCAACAATAATAGTAATAATAATAATAAAACAACAAGTAATAATAATAATAATAACACAATCACAATAATAATAATAATGATGGAAAATAATGGAGAAATAAAAGAAGTAAATAATATGTACTTATTGTAGCGCGTAATTTTCGTTACGGAAGCGGTACAAGGATCTTCTTTTATTGGTCACCGGTCTGGCTTTTACCCACTCGGGATAATAGCAGCTAGATCACAATCTAGAAGTCCCTGAAAGATTAACACAAATAAAGTGAGTGGGAACGAGCAGCCTTGCGGCGTATACGTTTTCTCGTTACCAAATTATGAGGACCTCACCTCTATTTATAGAGGTCCTAAAGACTAGACACTTATCCCTAGTCTAACTCAGAATCTTTTCTGAGATAGGATTTGGTAATTTAATTCAAATTAAATAACTCAATTTAATCTGGATAGGAACTCAATCCTTTATAGAGTCATGGGCATATCCCAACTCTATCATCTCCCACTCGCACATGACAGAACACATTCCATACATATAATCTTCAGTTATAAAGACTAATAGATTGTGTGACCAGCATACCTCGAGAGCACTATTGCTATACACCTGTTAGGGATATATAGCTTCTCGAAAAAGGCGATCCTTTTATTTCACGTATGCCTAACCCTAGACCACCTTCTCACAATCACCATTTTAACTCATGATCTCATAAAACGTCATTCGTGTTCACTATTATGTTTCTACTCATAGAAACAATAATAGACATGTCGGTGAACCACGAATTCTTATGAATGTGATGAAAAGGTTATCTTCCCCTCTTACTATATGCCATCCATCATGATTCAACTCGCTTTTCTAGTTAGATTCGGCAGGCCTAAATTTTTCCCAGACCTCTTTAACACTAACCAAGCTAGCCACATTGAACCATACTTCAGGGATAAGTTAAGGGTTCTAAGGGTCGATATATAAACAGGATCTCACAATAGGGAAAGTTGAGATCAATAGTATTAAATTCCCATCCCTTTGGTCACTTAAGCACACATGGTATAAAACATGTGTTATGGTGTTCCTTCCTTCCCTTAAAGGAGCACATGTCTCACATTTAAATAATGTGTATATTAAACACCATACAGAAGTATAAGGTTGCGATGCACCGAAGCACCCAACTTTAGTTCGCTTACTTAAGAACTACTTCTTGCTTTTAAGACAGAACATGGTAGTTACATATAACTAACCATCGTATTCCATACGATCCTTATTTTGGATCTCAATCCAAAGCATACAACCTCATGTATGACTTTATCTTACGCCTTAACAAGACATATCTTGTAATTTCTGCAAGACGGCACTTTTATTTTGAACAGGCTCTCGAGCATACTCCTTTGTTCAAAAATCGCCTCATCTTAGTTTTTGTCAACTCATTGATAAAACCAAGGTAAACACCCTTGTGAGTGGGCTACTTCTCTGTCTGACATGCTCAAACTCAAATAATTAACATTAAATGTTCACATATTAAACATTTACACTCATGTATTGCCAACAATGAACTTTATTATTATTCACAAATAATAATGTTAAGGGATTACAAAAATAAAGTCAATACACATCAAATTCTACGCAAACCCTGAAATCTAATGTGTCTCTCAAACACATATTTCGTTACAGGTTTAGTCAACGGATCTACAATCATATCATGCGTAGATATGTACTGTAAGTTCACATCTCCCCATGCAACTACATCTCTTATATAATGATACTTAATGTCGATATGCTTAGTCCTACTATGAAATTTCGGATCTTTTGTGTAATCTATCGACGATTGACTGTCACTATAGACTGTCACTTGTCCCTCCGAGGTAGTTACTCTTAAATGGTCCATCAACCGTTTTAGCCAAACTGCCTCTTGTACTGCAGCTGTGGAAGCTACGAATTCAGCTTCCATTGTTGATAAGGCGACACAGGTTTGTTTCTTGCTACTCCATAAGATGGAACCCTTGCCAAGCAAGAATATGAAACCTGAAGTGGATTTCCTCTCGTCCATATCTCCAGCCCAATTAGCATCAGTGTATCCTCTCAATTGCAGATCCTTACCTTCAAACAGAGAGAATAATTTGTTGTACCTTTGAGGTATCTAAGTATCCTCTTAACTGCTTTCCAATGTGCTTCGCCCGGGTTAGATTGATATCTACTTGCCATGCCCACTGCATAGCAAATATCAGGTCTCGTACACAACATAGCATACATAAGACTACCCATGGCACTGGCCTAAGGAATGTCTCTCATACGCTCCACTTCATCTGGCGTCTTAGGACACATTTATTTGCTAAGAACCTGATTTTTGGCAATGGGGCAGTCTATGGGTTTGCAGTTCTGCATATTGAATTGTTTAAGGACTTTGTTGATGTATGTCTCTTGAGAAAGGGACAACAACCTTCTCGAACGATCTCTCGAAATCTTAACTCCAAGAATGTAGTCTGCATTACCCATATCTTTCATTTCAAAGTTGGACGATAACCAATCTTTGATTTGATTTACGTACACTTTGTCATTTCCAGCTATTAGTATGTCGTCTACATATAACGTTAAAATGACAAAGTTATTTTTAGAGCTTTTGTTATACACATAATGGTCTTTATTAATCATGTTGAACCCATTCGACATGATTGTTTCATGAAATCTCAAATACCATTGTCTAGAAGACTGTTTCAGGCCATAGATTGATCTTTTCAATCAACAAACCTTATGTTCGCTGTCTTTTTTGATTAAAGCTACAGGTTGTTCCATGTAGATTTCTTCATTCAGTTCTCCATTGAGAAAAGCAGTCTTTATATCCATTTGATGTAGCTCTAGGTCTAAACTCACCACTATGGCAAGAATTAATCTTATAGACGTAAATCTTACAAAAGGGAAGAAAGTCTCCTCATAGTCAATCCCTTTCTGTTATGTGAACCCCTTAGCGACCAGCCGAGCTTTGTATCTTTCGATACTTCCATCAGCTTTTCGCTTTACCTTGAGAATCCTGTTAGCATATTTTATAGGTGCTAATTTTCCGCAAGTATACGGTCTACCGAAATAGTACAAAAGGTTATCGATCCCACGAGGAATATTATTTTTACTCACTATTACTACTTACTACTTGATTTTAATCTTGTTTACAATTATCATTAATTTGTTGGTTAAATCTAAACTACTCTATTAAATAAACTAATTAAACCTATTTTATGTTAATCAAAGAAGACAAATGGATAAATGATGATAAGTTTTGACAAATTAACTTGAAATGATTATTCTTGATTGTTGAAGTATTGTTGTCATGTAAGCCAAGTTGTATAATATTCTAATTTACTCTCTCGACATAAATTAGAGTGCCTAAAACATGCACACATAATTTTAAATCCCAATTCTCATCTAAGACTTAGAGTGTTATACATGCATATTTCAAGAATAGAAAACAACCTATAGCAACCAATTCAACATTATGATTTCTCAATTAATGATTAAATGATGAATAACTATTAGATTTAAGAATGAATTTATCTCTCGACTAAACTCAAACTTATAAAGATCAATGCATAAATTACCAATAGAAATTCTACATACAAAAGTACCAAATGATATTTAATAATGAAACTTAGTATTAAAATATTCAAGTTCTTAAATACATCATATAATAATTACAAAGAAGAAGAGAAAGATAAGAATTAGAAGAAAGAGATCTCTCAACCCTTTTTCACTTCACCAAATGTAGTCTTCTTTTCAAAACATAAATTCTAACTTAAGAAATTTAACTAAGGAAAAGAAAACTGTTCTTCAAAACTATAGAAATTACTTAATAAAAATTCAACTCTCTAAAAATTATAGTTAAACTAATATTTATAGATGATAATTTAAAGTTGGTGTCCCTTGGAGATGTCCCTTGAAGATGGTTGTAATTATTGGTGAAAAGAAATGACTTTTCAAGTGACTTTTGGCTAAAAACTGCTCTAACGGTCGCCTCTGTCGCGATCGCGAGGATGTCGCGCTCGCGACAGAACACGCTAACGTTTTGCCTCTTTCCTTTTTCCTCTCTTTCTCCTTCAGTTCCTCTCTGTAGTAGCATGACTTGTGCTCTCCTCTCCTGGTCGTGTTCCCTTTGTCCCAGTCGTGCTCTCTTGTCCCATTCGTGCTTTCCTTTTTCTCTTCTTTATTTCTTGCTTCTTCTTCTGCTCCCTCTGCCATGTATATCCATCCGACTTGTGTCCATCCATCCTAGTCATGCTCATGCAGCTCGTCTCAGCCTCCTCCTTCTTCTTCTCTTCTTCTCTTCTTCTCTTTTTCTCTTTTCTTCTCTTTTCTCTTCTGTCTCTGCGCCAGCACGACTCGTGCTCTCCTCTCCTAGTCGTGCTCCTCCTGTCTTCTTCTCCATTCTGTTCTAGTCATGCTCCACTTCTCTAGTAAAACCCTTCCTTCACAGATTATGCTTATATTCACACTTTTATACTTAAATAAAAATGCAAACACAACAAACACACAAACTAACACATATATACATATACTAACACGTTTGACATCAAATATACACACAATTGCATAATTAATTTCATAAACTCATACAAAACATATACTAAATTAGACCTCAATTAAGCTCCTATTAAATTCATTTGTTCCCAATCGGTTTGCATCCTTCCGGTAGATCAACCAGTTCCCAAACACTGTTTGATCTCATAGATGCTATTTCTTCTTCCATTGCATTGATCCATTTTTCTTTAGCTGGGCTTGAGAAGGACTCTTTGGTATTTTTAGGCTCTTCATCGTCATGTGGGTTAACAAAAAGGGCTTCATTCAAGCCTTCGATCTCAAATCATCGGCGAGGAACACTTATCCTTTTAGATTTACGTAATTTTGAATCTTGATAAACATGTCTCATATATTCATCGTAATTTGGAATACTCCCACCGGGACCATGTTTCATACTCCCACAAGAGTCAGAAATGCTCCCACTCAAATCAGGGTCTCGAACATCCGGATCATGTAGAGGAGGAAGATCTTGACCTTCTTCCTCTAATTCCCTCCCACTCGGATGGAGTGATCCTGATGGTTCATCTTCCTGAGTTTCATAGAAAGTGAAATCTTGATTCACTTTGCCCAACTTTGGAAACTCATTTTCCAAGAATATGACGTCTTGTGATTCAAATTCAGTCACTGAACTATTCTCTTGCTCACCCATGAATACGTATCCTTTTGATACTTCAGAATATCTCACAAAGATAATCTTTTTACCTCTTGGTCCTAATTTACCAAATTTGCTTGAGGTATCATGGACGTAAGCAGCACAACCCCAAGGTCGTAGATGGCTTAGGTCAAGCTGTCGACCAGTCCACAACTCATAAGGTGTGGATGTGACTGATTTTGAGGGCACTCGATTTAGAACATATGTGGCAGTAAGTAAAGCATCTCCCCAATAGGAGATGGGCAAATTTACTTCTGCCATCATAGATCTAACCATATCAAGGAGAGTCATATTTCTCCTTTTCGCAACACCATTTTGTTGTGGAGTTCTGGGAATGGACAACTGATGTTCAATCCCTTTTTCATCACACAAAGCTTTAAATTCATCTGAAAGATATTCCCGACCTCGGTCAATTCTTAAAGCTTTGATCTTTTTATCTAATTGATTCTCAACTAAGTTCATAAAAGTTTTGAAGCAACTCAATTCTTCTGACTTGTGAGAAATCAAGTAGACATGACCAAACCTTGTATAGTCATCTATAAATGTGATGAAGTAGTAGGCCCCATGCCTTGCCCTCACATTCATTGGACCACAAACACCAGAATGAAATAATTGCAATAGAAATTCAGCTCTAGTTCCTTTTCCGAACGGTTTTCTTACTAGTTTTCCTTTAAGACAATGCTCACAAGTAGGTAATTCGACCTCATTCAAATCACCTAGTAAACCAGCTTTGGCTAACCGACTCATTTGATTTTGCCCAATATGTTTAATCTAGCATGCCATAATTTCACATGATTCTCATTATTATGTGAAGTAGAAGAGATTAAAGAAAAATTATAATTATTCATAAAGTTAGGATCGATATCCAAAACAATGAAATTGTTCGAAATAAAACCAAAACCATAATAGACATCATCCAAACATAAGCGCACACTATCATCTTTAAAGTGTAAATCAAAACCAAGTTTTAATAACACAAGAACATAAACTAAATTCCTACGAATATCTGGAGCACAAAGCACATCATGTAGGAGTAAGGTTTGGCCTTTGCGTAAGACTAATCTACACGCGCCAACCCCTCGAACCGACACTCTTGCGTCGTTTCCTACATATATATATTTTGCTCCATATGGTATTCACCGGAATTCTACAAAGGCATCTCGATCCTTTGCTACATGGTTCATTGCTCCTGAATCAACCACCCATAAAGGATGAAATTCAGTTAGTAACACAGAACTAGATACACAAATTTCACTCACTCTTGAGTCAAAATAGTGTACCTGATTGGGCACAGTGCAGTCTCTTGCATAGTGTCCTTTCTGTTGGCAGTTAAAACATTTCACTTTTGAAATATTTATCTTTTTCTTGCCTTTGGACCTCTTAGAATTCTGTTCTTTCTTTTGCCTTTTATTTCTCTTGGCAGGTTCCTTATCCCGACCTTTGAAGCTCTTTCTTTTGTTCTGGTTGGAATTCATTCCACCAGAGCGGGACTGTGCCACATGCACTTCAGCATTGACCTTAATCGACACCAGTCTATCCTTTTCTAGCTCCAAATGATGTGCGACATCCTCAAATGTCTTCACACTGTCCATATGAGTCAGTTGCATTTTCATATGCTCCCAACTCTTGGGTAAGGAATGGATGACAGTTTGCACCTGCTGCTCGTCGGTCAACTTATGACCATATTCACTAAGCTCGCTCATCATGTTTTCCATCTCCCTGAGATATTTTCGCATTGAATGATCAGCCTTCTTCTGATAAGTATCAAACTTAATCGTCAAAGATCGGAGCTTAGTTAGAGTCACTCCTCCAAACTTCTCCCGCAAGGCGATCAACATATCCATTGCGTTCTGATACTTGCCAAATTTTTTAGTTATATCATCCTCCATAGCACTTAGGAGAATGATACGAGCAGTGGAATTCTTTTTCTTCCATGCCAAATATACATCTCGGTCCCGCCTATGCTAGGCCGTGTTGCCATCCTTAGGTTCAGCCATAACCGAACTCAAGGTTTCGAGAGCCTCTTGCTCTTCTAGCACATACTGGATCTTCATACTCCAGATTTCATAGTTATCGCCATTTAATTTCAAGTCTTTATTTAAGTCAGCCATAATAGATTTGGAAGCAGATGCCATTTGTATCCTCTGATTCAAATGGAACAAAGTTGCACGTTATTAGTGGGAGATAAGGCAATACATGCAATTTACTATACACTTGAAATAATAACCTAATAAAGTTTTCTATTAGACTCAAATTTGAAAAGGTTACTTAGAGTACCAATTACCTTCTAAGTTCTAATGTCCAACTTTATAGGTTAAGATTTCATGCATAGTAAATCAGAATTATTAGATTATTTAAGTTCTTAAACTTTTGAGGGATATTTTATTGGATTTATTTTATTAAGTCTCTACTTAATAAACATGCAAACATTTTACTCATAAAATATTGCAAGGCAATTAACATTTTAAAATAAACACATTTATTAAAAAATAATTAAATGACATAAGAAATAAACTCATTCATTCAACTAATAAATTAATCTAATAATCCTCAAATAAGACACACATGTCAAATAATAATAATAATAATAGGAAACATAAATCCTATAAAATCAAACGCTAATTCCAATTGACACTCATGTCAACTACTAAAGAAAACTAGATCTCCTCAAGACCTTTACTAACACAGGGACTGATTCTTTGACCAACTTCGTCAACTCATAAGGGAAATCATAAGTTCACTGATGAAGCCATGGACGATGAACTTTACGTCCACTTCTTAATTTCATCACAGATGGAATGTTGCTCCTCAACACTACTCTTTTGGCAACTCTAGCCAAAAGATGGACGATAGATTTCTTATAAACTCTATCTCCTATGTACCAAGTAGTTTCCAAAAGCTCCCTCAGGACTGGATGATATTCAAAAGAGTTAATCAACACTTTGATTTTATCTCTGTCATCCCTTCCTAAGCTTAAACCTCCTATCCAAATGCACTCCTGCATTTGTTCATGCATAGTCAATATATGACACACTATAGCATCAATATCATCAGCTCGAATGTTCCTTCGCATTCTCATTTTGCTTAGTGAACGCACTCTTGCATTTCTTAAAGCAATCCCATGCGGGGTTTTAGGAATAATAGGTGTCCTTATCATCATTTCTGAAACACATTACAAAAATTTAAATGGTTAATACACTCATGTATAAATGCATATGATTGAAACACATTTCAATCAACAAATAAGGACAAAAAATCATACATAAAATTTTTCAAAATATTTTTAAAAAATAGAAAACACATTTTCCATAATTATTTTATAATATTTATTTCAAAAAATAAACAAAAATATTTTATGGTCATCAAAAAATTTTTGAAAAATAGACCAATAAATCAGAAATATTTTGAAAAACATTTTCGCAAAAAAATAGAGCTGATTTGGAGGCCGGAGAAGTACCCACGCGCCGACGAGAGGGAGGGGGACGCGCTCACGTGCCCCCAGGTGCCACACGCGCGACTTCCCCTGGTCGGACACATTTCAACACCACAGTGTGACACGTGTCCGACTGTTACGGGTCCACATAGCGCCACGTGGCACCATGTGGACACATGGTTTCCACGTGTCATGCCACGTGGTAGTGACATGGCTTGACACGTAGTAGACGCCGATTGGTACACGTGTATACTCATGACACGTCATCATGACATGTGGCTAGCCTCGGCTTGCCACGTGTCGACCCCCGATTGGTCCACGTTGCGCACAGTGGACATGTCGGATCCACGTGGCATGACCGCGGTCTGCCATGTGTCAATAACGCGTCACGTTATCGACACGTGTTTGCATGCTTGTGGGCCACCGCCCACGTGCACGCACCCAACGTGTGGTGGCACATGCAAGCCACGCGCCACCTTTCTGGCTAAGTTAGGGCTCTGGATTTCGACCGTCCGGGGATTTTCGGGGTTTGTGAACACAATAGTGAGGTCAAAATAAAAAATCCCAATTTTTAGACTAGCGTTTCGAATATTCAATTTTATCCCTCGGGTTTTGGTGTACACATACACAAAATTAAGCCAAAATATACACGCATATATATTTTTCACACAAAAAACAAATTTTTGTTGCGTTTCATTCTTCCTAGATCTACAAATTTTACTCATAAAATTTTAGATCAATTTTAAGCCGCATGCCGGGACGCAAAAAACGATGTCTCTGATACCAATGATGGAAAATAATGGAGAAATAAAAGAAGTAAATAATATTTACTTGTTGTGGCGCATA